>JAPZEB010000001.1:33875550-33886897 GCA_029783705.1 Chaetodon striatus
ACTGACCAATCAGACTGCAGTGTTCACAGCTCCACCTTTTAGTACCAGATCTGTGTGCTAGGTACCCCAACAGAGGGAACGACTCCATTGGTACCATCCACAACTACAGTGGAAACGTAAAAAAAAGCGTACCAAACTGAACTGCTCAATGGAAACGAGTAAAACATACCTACTGGGAAAAATTAACCACTGACCCCTTCAAGTGTCTTTTGGTACAATCAAACGCTTTAATGAGACATTTTAAGTTGACCAAAACGTTACCATGAACATTCATGAACTGAAACCTGTGTGAGGGGCCAAAGTTCTAAGACAAAAACAAGGACGACACCCGAAAACAAAATCACGGCTATTTAAATGTACGTAGTGCGATACATACACATGGACTGAAAGGTCACCATAGTAGCATCTTGTTAATCACAAGGTATCAGCGCCCTAAGACATACCCCTGCTTTATGGTCTATTTTACTCTAAATAGGATTATAATTTACAAAATGAACATGGTGCTGTATTGAAGAAGACTTAAAACTAGTGTTCGACACCATGAACTCATTAGGAAAATGTTTACTGAGGTAATAAACCGAAGGAGAAGTTGGGTCATTTTGTCATACTACACATAGTACATAGTCAGACTTCTTTTTGCAATCAGTGGAGGTTAAGGCACTTCCCCATTGGCTTCACTTTTCAGACGTGGAAGCTACATGCACTTCTTCATACAGTCGGTGTTTACCATGTGTTGCATTTCATTGAATACCACTGCCAACCATATGATTAAGTACTCGTGGTAGCGCTGAGACAGTTACGAGGCATCGACAGTCCACCAGATGAAGTGCTGATACTTGATACTCCTCTCTGTTCTGGGAAAAAACTATCATTGAATTTTATAGTTGAATCCCTCAGAAGCTGTCAATACACTGGTGTTGAACTGGTACCAGAAAGAGTCAGTTTTCTAAAAATCTTGAGCGTACCTCCCTCTGAGAGCTCACTGCATGTTGGTAAATAATTAAGACTCACATCTGTAGCCTTCACCTCCCCCATGCGATAAAGAACACGACGGATGAGGAAGCCTGAGCACAAAACACTCTGGAGTGGTGGTGAGGGTGCTGAGATCAATACTGCCTCAAACAGGCGTGAATTCTGATGATTCTCTTTGTGCTTTCTTCAAAATAGAGCCAAACAGTTCACAGCGGAGCCCTGGAAAGATTTTCTTTACAACATCATGTTAATGGGTTATTATTTCTGAATGGTAGCCGTGGTGTGTTGATTTATGTATTGCAGCTAAAGTAATGAATCTTATATTTTCTGGGGGATATCTGAAATGTTTCCTACCGACACTTGTGGGCTTTTCCTGATATATGTATCGGAATTTAGGCCACGGCATTTTAACCATCATAATTTGAAAATATAAAACATGTAACATGGTTAAATATATCAAGATAACGATATTACTTGTGATAAATAAACAGTTATTAAAGTGTACTCAGTTTGCCTTCAGATTCCTGCTAAATACAACAAATTACTTATATAAAACATTCTTTAATTGAACAAATTGAACAGTGAACTGAACAAAAAAGGCACCAATAAATGAAACAGAAGGACAGTCACATTTTGAAATGCACTTTCCCAATGATACTCCTTCAACTAACTCAAATAAATCTGAGTGTAATCTCATTGTGCGTTCCAGTACCCACACTACCATACTATATAGCATGCCAGGAAAGATTTAGTATGTCAAATCTAGTACGCCAAAAATACCAGGATGTTTTACTACATCCAGTCTGATTTTGCACTGTGCAAGGCAGTGTGCTTTTCTGTTTATGCTGACCCACAATCCTCTGAGCAGTGGACGATACGGCACGTTGACTGTCATTTGAAACGTCATCAGACGCGTCACAAATGTATAGCCTCTGTAATTTTACTAACGTATCTCCATGGTAACAGACATATAAGCAAGAGGGTCAAGTTTCAGGGTGTTATGTTCCCGATTGTGTGCATACCGGATGCAACAGCTGAAGTACCTTCTGAAAGTAAAAGGACAAAGTATGCTATTCGGAGCGCATCCTCAGTCTTTTGCCATGAGTTTATTATGTAAGTTGATATGGCAATAACAACAGAAAAATTATATATTGTGCAGCCCTGACTTCAGTGATACATTATCTTAAAGATCTCTGGTACAAATTGCTTTAATTCAAATTGCATCCTTGATTGGAAGCAACATGGTTTCAGCAAACAAAACAAAATTCACACATTTACTAATCATGTTTTTTAAAATAAGGAAATCCCCACACACTTCTCCGACTGTGAAGATGATAAAATAAGTCAACTTAAGAACTGATAAAAACACCAAGAGCAAGCTCAATTTTCTCGTTATTTAGAGCTCAATTTCTTTAAAAAAAAATTGAATATTTAACTTCTATATTATTTTCTCGACTTGTAAAATTACACAGCAGCAGACCTGCGCAGCATTTAAACCACAAACTCTCAAATAATTACAAATTCACTGTACGTCCCCCGACTATTAGCCCTTGTGTAAATACAGCTCATCCTGATGGGCTTATCAAGTCAAATCCTGAAGCTTCTCCGATAACTATGACAGCATCCGAAGAGATTGTATGGGGGTATCAGCATATTTTCTGCTTCATTACTGTTGGGAGTACAATTAAATTAATCTCTCTATAATGGAAGGGCTCGGAGAAATATTCTACACACCCATTTGTCCAGTTATGACACAGCACACCAGACAAGCCTGGTTTTATCGTCCTCTGGAAATAAAGACATGTTAAATACAGCTGTATCTGAATGCTACAGTGCAGATGCTGCTGCTGCTTCAGTCTCTAAAGCTGGGTTGTTACAAGCAAAGCAGTCATTTTGCACCATCCAGCATTACTCAGCTCTCTTTAGACCAACAGTCCAAAATGGCAGCTGGATCACATAATGCACAGAGCTCATGTTGAGTCAGTTAAGGGGCCATTCATATCACCCCCAGCAGTGACAGAGGTAAAACTGTTGAACAATCATTTGATCACCGTGCCTGCTTATTCCTCACAGATGGCTCCCCAAAGGAACAACAGTCAGTGGCAGGTTTTGGAGGGTGGAGAGATGCAGCTGTCCCTGTTTGACTGGGTAAACAGTTGTGAGGTCTAATTTGTCCAACACCTCCACAAAAGAGAGGTTGTAACTCTATCGGCAGTTGACCTACTGTACTGCCCTCAGCTTGGAACTGCAGTGCAAGCCCTTTTGAAAAAGCCCCACTGAGGAAATGTCCCAGTGAGTGCCCTGTTGAGCGAAAGGCATGCAGGCTGTGCAACTCCCAGAGTGCTTGTCCTTTTTTCACAGATCAAGTTTCATTCAGCAATCTATCACAGAGGCCACATAAGCTGCAAGGAAAGTGCAGGAAAGGACAGGGGGAGAGCGATTTCTGGTCGATTCGCAGCGGGACACGACTAAATCAGACCTGTAGTAATGTGGTTTTCTGCATGTGACTGTCGGGAACACCATCTGTGCATAAAATAGAAACTAGAGTATGATGATGTCTATATTTGGGCACCGATTCTGTTCAGGCACATAGCACAGGACTTATGTAGCCATTTCGCTGACTGTTTTAAATGTGATAGAGAGAGGTTTGGAGCAGGGATGCCAGTTTTGGTTAAGTTTGCTTTTAATAGCCTGAAATCCAATAAGCGCTAACTCACTGATTGTGTCTTAAGAAAAAAAAAAAAAAAAAGCAAAATAAGGTAAAATACAAGAAGACGTTCCTTTTAGTCTGGTCCTCCATTGACTCAATGAGCTTCAGCGCCACATTTCAAGGTCATTAACATGAAGAAACTGGCCCTGGTCTAGTCTACAGTGGTTAGCTAACGTTAGCTTTAGCCAATCTGTTCTGCGCAACACCCAGATTGGGTGGGAGCTAGGCTAGCTAGCAGCACCGCTCAAACACAAAACAAACAAATAACTGCTGGTACCACTGTCCTAGTGACGGGACACAGACATGGACACAAGTTGGCCTAAAGGTCAATGTTGCTACTCTTTACTTTGCTGCACTGTGCACCAACCAGGTCTGGGAGGAGCTAGCTGCCAGCACCACTAATTAGATTAGATTCAACTTCATTGTCATTGCACATGTCACAAGTACGGAGCAACGAAATGCAGATTGCATCGAACCAGAAGTGCATAAGCAGTAATTAATAACAGATGGTACAGGTTAATACACTGGGCGGAGGGTATGGGTGATATATACATACACGTGTACATTAGTGTCTATGACTGTTGCTACAGGTATGTACATGCTATGAATTAGGCAATTACCCCCCGTAACGATGTTCTGACCCGACAGCGTTGCTCTGGAATCACTGAGCCCACACGCCAGTCTCCCCTCAGGTTGTCCCAGTGGGTTAGGGGCTGAATTTTGGACCTGCAAACCCCTTTTTGCATTGTTAACAATGTTAGCAATACTAGCAGCGCTGACGCTGCTAACAGTGCTAACAGAGCTAACAGTGATAAAATAGTTAATCATGCTAAAGGGGGTTCACCAGAGTGACATTGGAAGAGATCGGAGGGTGGGAATAATGTTTCCAGAGCAACACTGTCGGGTTGAGACGGTGCTACTGGCGGTAATTGCCTAACTATTGGCGCAGGTAGCTAGCTTGAGCCAGACCTTGTTGGTGCACAGTGCAGTAAGCTAAAGAGTAGCAAAATTAACCTGTAAACTGACTTATGTAACCAGTCGAAACTAATTTGACAGTTAGCCGATTAACCGTTAGCTGTTGACGTCCTTAATGTGGATCCATAAGGACTGCAAATGACAATGACTTTCTATTCCCTTTTCAAAATGCTAAGACATCCCTGTGTCCTTTCAGAGCAACACAAATGCAGCCACTTCTCCCAAAAACACATGGTATCCACTAAATATACATTAGTTTCTTCTTCAGCTAAAATAACAGCATGTGATGGATAACATATGTTTCCAGTAATGTATGTCAGAAAGCAGGGCAGGTAATTACAGTCTGAATTACACAGATAAAAAAAATATTCTCAGCTCAGCCATAGATGAGATATGCCCTCAAATTAGGCATGTGTCAACATGAAAATTTCACAGTGTGATTTTCTAGGCCAGAACAACCCCAGTGCCTGATATTATCACAATAATTACTGAAGTACGATGAAAATCAGTTTTAGAACATAGCCACTTAAATCACAGAAAACACCATTTTAAGACACACTAATAAAGAAACATACATGAGCATTGCTTTCGCCACAATAAATGTGTATTTACTGGCGTGCCACTGGGCCCAGGCCTCTGTTGTTCCTGCTATAATTACAATCATAATAAACTATGCCGTGATGTTTTTATTTTTTATTGAGATACGTATGCGGTCATAATGATTATTGTCTCGCTGCTGCTCCCAATACTCCAAATCTCATTAAGCGCTGAGAGATGCTTCTCCAAAGTTGCTTTAAATTGTCTTGCAGAGACGCAGGGAAGAGTCTGGGTTTGTCGCAGCTCACGGGGGAGACTGTAACACCTCCAAAATCTCAACTACATGCCCTGCATAGCTGTGACTCTGTGTACCAAACAAGTGCGGACTGGTTGAACAGCGAGGGATACGCAGGAGCACTGGGGCTGGGCTGACACTCCACACATAACTAGAACAATAAAGCAAAGAGATGGTTTGTTGATTTTATGTGTTTTACATCGTTTTAAATCAGGAATGTTTGGTTGTTGACTTCAGTCACACAAAATAGGCCCCTTGTAGACATATTTTTACGACGTGTAACTTGTGTTTGATGCATGTTTTTCCCTGAAGACTAATTAATTGATTATAAAAAGAAAACCCATATATTATCATTTAATTAAAACTGTTAGATGCACTGAAACAACCCAGTTCTCTATACAAACTCTCTGTACTTTCTGAGGATTGCCTTATCAAGACGGACCTTTTTGTGTCAGCATGATAGGTGTTTTTTTATCTGTACAAAGTAAGATTCAACCATCACTTCCTATTTAAGTGAAGACACTCTGTGATAAATCATCCGTTTAGCACCTCATAACCGCCCATAATCAGCACCCACAACAATGAGCACTATAAAAAGGTCTATGCGTACTCGCCAACATGAAACACTACTATATTAGTGGTTACAAAACCCTTCTGATACGCCTTCTGTTTACAAGTCACTTGGACAGAACGCAAAGAGTCGATAGCAGATTAAAAAGTACCCGCTGAACTAACATAAGCAGGACAAAAAAAACAATCTTGAATTGTGCAGAGTCTGGCAACGTGCATGCCTCTCTCCGCAGGTCATTTACAGGCAGGTCCCCATCCAGAGAGCCCCACAGTAACCTCCATGTAATTGGATTGTGTGCTTGAGCTGATTACCAAAATAGAAACGTACCAAGCCAATCCAGGTGATGAGAATCAGGAGTCTGTGGGTCAGCCGGTGTCTTTATCAGTAAATATGTCAACGCAAAAAAGAAGTGGGACCTCACTAAGGCTTATATGAATGCATTAGAGCGATGATTTCATTGGTGGTCGCTACATCATTTGAAAACGTGTATTTTTTTTTATCTTTAAATCAAATTAAAACACAAATTAGAAGCTAAATGGGGTCACTCTAGTTGATGATATTTGTAATTGCCAAAAGGTTTTTGTCTTTTCTTCCCATCGCTGACTGCAGCAGCTTTGTGCATCTCTTGGACTGGCAGTTGTATGACTCAAATCGACAGCAACCAAAGAAGTGTGAAATATGCAGATTGCTCTCTGGCTGATTAGGCTTTAATGTCCAGGCTCTTGTGTGATGCAGCAAGAAACAAAGCTCTCACACCACAGTGCTTCACACCGAATCATCCTCTACTGCAGCTTCCCAGTAAAGAGAAATACAGTGATCTGTCTCTTTGCCTTTTAACAAGAAAAAGGTGACTGATCCCCGGCACCGTGCATGCTTTGTTCATCCTCACATCAAAACTACATCCACACAGAGGTGGATAAATCAGTGAACAGAGTTTACAGAGAGTTTTCAGGTCATTTGATCTAGTCACAGTTCATAAATTCGACCTGTTCAGCAGGCACAGAGTCATTCCTGCGCTGCTTCACGGACTTTCAAACGAGCTGCTTTCTTCTATTTGCAATGTGTCCTGACATTGAATGCAGGTTAATTACAACAACTGTCTAATGTGATCAGCGATACCGACATTCAAAATGAGCGATCACAGATAAAGTTAAAGGAATCAGAATACTGCCACAGAGCTCCTCACCTCACCGTGTCTGAGCAGCTATATATTACACAGTTTACTAAATCCAGGACAAGCAGGAAACCTAAAACTACTGTGTGTCTGAAAAGTTCAATTTTAGGTGTGAAAACAACAGCTCACTGTGGGCTGAAAGGCAAAACCAGAAAAAAAGATAAGGTCATAGTTTGCTCTGATTGCAAGTCCTACCCATTCATCCTGTTTTGAGCATTTACACGTCGAGCTAAGTAAGAAAACTACAATCTCAAAACAATTTTATGGCATCTTGTTCTGAGGACTTGATTTAAAATCATGTTTACTGTGTACTTTTCCATGCCTTAATTGTGCAGTCACGCATTACAATACCAACGTGTTTTCATAAAACCAGCTAATCTGGTCTACTGTCGGGTACATCCAGCCTGACGTTTGGTGTCTTCGACTAAAAAATGACTTCATAATGGACAAAGACCTTCACTGCGACGTGTCTGAGTGCTTCATGTAAAGTAGATATACATGTGCTTATCTAATTTAGACACAGCTATCTGAGTTCAGTCAAGCAAGGCAAGTTTGTTTGTACAGCACCTGTCAACAACAAGGTTATACAAAGAGCTTTACATAAGACACTGACGGCATTATGATGGGACAGACGAGATGGAGAGGAAACACAAGGCAGTAGAGAAAGAGATATATGATTGGGATTTTAATAGAGTCAAATAAAACAGAATAATTAGATTTAAAGCAGTTTCACAGTACAGAGTACAGATTTTTAACTGAAAAATTTGCATGGAAATTCATAGAAACAGACTTTGTGGGGTTTTTTGTGGGAAAAACATTTGACGTACTTCAATTTTAGTGGATTTTCACCTGCAGAAATATATGTTTGACCAATTAAATCCTTTGTTCCAACTGATGTTATCTTTGCGTCATAGTTAGCTTGCTGCCAAAATGGCGACCATTTTATTAATTTGGTTTCGACTCCATAAGATGAAGATGCTAATGCAGCTAATATGCACTTGCTAACGTGATACGCTGCTAATGAAACATGCCAAACATAGCACAAACCCAATTATTATTCAGAAGGATGTCATCGGACCACCAGGTGGTACCATGTCAGACCTCAATCAAACAACCCAACCCAATGCAGCAGTGATGTCACAATGAGGGAGTTATCCCCTACGAAGAACAAGCTACTCACGTTTCATTGTGGACAGGTGATTGTTTGTCAGATCAGAGGTTTGTAATGTAAGCTAACAGAGAGGGGTATTTGCCAAAGTATAATTTAAACTGTCCATCTATGCTTAAATGAATTTTGCCAAACGTAATTTGTAAACTAGGTGCTTTTTTGAATAATGTCCATCCTTTGTTTAAGTAACATTGCTTATATTTAGCCTCGCTGTGTGCCATTGTTTTGTTATTGTATGCAATATTTGTACTCCATACCATGTTGTATGATCATGAGTCAAATAGAAGAAATGAAATCATGTTTGGAGCAGAGAAGTGGTGTAGCTGGTAAGTTACCGCATGTCGGCCACATGTAATATATAATATACAGATGCTTTGAATCAACAACGGGAAAAAGGGTGTGAACAGTTAGAAGGCAGGCTGGACTGATTGAAACTGCAGATAGAGTGCATTTTTTGGAGAAATGGGACTTCGGAGCAGTGGGCGTTTGTTTTTGGGATAACATTCTCAGTCTGGATAGTTTTTTGTTGTGTGGAGAAGACACAGGAACAATTAAGGAGGGAACTCGTTTTTGTTTTTGACAAAAATGAAACACAGCAGCGCAGATAATTCGCACCAGACCCAGTGTGTCCAGCTATTGAAATGCAGTGCGGTGATACGCATGTAAATGTTCCGTATATCTGCGCTGCATTTTGGCATCACGACAGTGAGAAACGGCTTTAAACAGTAGAGTAAAACTAAGAATACATGATCAAAAATTTGATTGAAAAAGGTAAAGAACAACGTTTGCTATGGCCTCCATGAGGAATATCACATCGACTCTGACTCAGTGAAATGAACAGTCTTACGACTTGTTTAGTGTTTACACTGGAACTAGATCCACGGTATTACTGACTCTACAACAGTGTTAACAATTTACATAACTGGAATAATTCATGTTACATATTACTCATTTGAACAGCCAGATGAATGAAAATTCAGGTGCGTCTGAAAGCACTGTTAAAAACAAAATCAGAAAGTTCAGATGCAGATTAGACTCAAATAAATATTGAAAAGGCTCACTGTTGGATCTTTATAAAATATTAATTGCAGAGTTGTGCCAGAACCAAAGCTAGCCAAAACATCAGCCTGCTAGAGCCAAACATAAATAAACCAGTTACACATTACAATCCTAAAGCATTGCAGACTGTCACACATTAGTTAATAAATCTGTTCTTTGGCTCAATCCAGACGAACTGCACATCAGACAATTCTCCTGATGTTAAACAATGGCTAAGGGCAAAGAAACCCAAATTATTTTTAAGTTTAGACAGCGTCACTGTGATCAGTGTGTCAGCTTTAAAGAGAAACTTTTAAACTCCAAATCCTGAAGTAAGTGAGCACCACAAAAAAAACTCTTTATGTAAAGCAGGCTGAAAGCACTGGAAGCATTTAGTCAGGCGCAGAGTTTGAAGAGACAAATTAAAAACAAATCTTATTAGAGGCATTTTTTTAAATGCAGACAGATAAGTGCATTAATGAAGAAAATGTGTGGGCTGCAGCGAGCTGACATCTTGAAGTGAAATGTCTAATAGTGGGGAAATGGGAGATAACTGCCAACAAATTCAACTGAAGGCTATAGACATAAATGAAGAGCTACTCTCACAGTAATTACGTTGTATACTTCACCAAATATGTTTTTCAGATGATCACTCGGCACCAGAAAAGCCACCAGTTTAAAATATGAGAACGTTGCGGGGCAATTACAGATTAGTTGGCTAACTGGTGATAAACTACAGCTTTTATTTGCAAAGTAAACTTCCGTCAATTCATCATTAATCTTGAATCTCGGCAGTGTCTCGAGCTCGGCAGCGTACGCTCACTTTGATAGTGATATCAATAGATTAAATGACAGAACAAAGACTTGCTCTCAAGGTGTAAGTAGCTGACAGATGAAGTCAGCTCTGTGTGAATTGCAATCAAATTGAGCTAAATATCACAGTGGAATTACGTGAAGTAAACAAATATTTGGTTCAGATGAATCAAAGCTTAATTAAGTGCATTTACTGTCACTTGATGGAGGAGATGCGTGCCTCGGTAAATGACCTTATCCTCATTCATGCACGCTATCAGCACACGAGTGCTCAGTCTCTGTGAAATTCTGTTAGAAACAACTTGATTTCCTGCACAGTCTAAACTTCTTTATAGAGAGGAAAAGGTCTAACAATAACACCACCATAAGCCTGAGCGGTGGTACCAGTCTAAACTGGGAATCCGACCCACCCATGACTCCAAATAAATAATCAAATTGTGGCTTGTCTGTGGCAACAGCTGATGCAGAGGATGAAAAGAACACTCACACTGGCCAGAGTGTAAGGAAACCCCGATCTTAAAACCTTGACAAGGTGCCAGATTGATTTTTGCTGTGCTCAAAGAGGACTCTGGCAGAAACAAGAGCAGCTCCATTAACATTCTCAGCCACTGCACTCTGCCATGATTTCTGAATTACAAAAGCCAGTCACTAAGATTATCAAAACACTTCTCATTATCTCTGCTCACTTCATTCTATAATTGAGACACTCTGTCTCGATGCAAATCGATATAGTAACAGCAGCAGCATCTACTGTGGAGCACTTGTTACCAGCTGCCACAGCATGGCTGGTGTTGTTTTCACCTTGTGGCTCTGTGTGTGTGTCATCATGGCAAAATGTGGTCCTGGAGACACTTAGAGTAGTGGGAACAACCACAGAAACCACCCCACTAATGGTTCAAACTAGGGCTGCCCCTGACTAAGACTTTTCCTAGCCGACCAGTAGTCTTCATTTAGGGCTATTAGTCGACTCGTCGCCTGCATGTTTACGATATTAATGTAATGATTAAATGATATATTTTGGTGGTTTGAGTTGAAGGTGTGAGAAAAAATAGTCTCAGTAACATTGTTAACACTGTGCAACATTACAGAGAAAT
>JAPZEB010000001.1:33892902-33904319 GCA_029783705.1 Chaetodon striatus
CTCATGTTTAACCCAAACTATGTGTCATGTGACTGCAGTTGGTTCAGATCCAGGTCGGAACACGTTCTCACCACAAAGGAACCGCACCAGAGTTTGTTTGTAAGCGGACCGAGACCACGTCTTTAAGACGGTCTCGGGCTGGTTATTTTGGTGTGATTGAGTTCGATTGAACAGAGCCAAACAGTGCAGGTGTGAGAACACCCTAACTCATCATAAAAATGTCATTCACACTCGACAGAGACAAACTCAAACTCACCAAAGCTGTCCTTGTTAGCCTGTCCAGTGCTCCAACAATCACCGGGTCGAAATAAACCCCTCAGTCAAAGTAAAATGTGAAACATACTGGCTTTACATTCATATTTTTCTCCGTGGTCTCTCTCTGCCCACTGCCAGCGGAGCAGCTGCCCGTTGAGCAATGCTTTTTAGAGGCAGACTGATAAATTAGCCAAATAAAATTACATATATCCCCCCCCCAAAAAAATGCTGAAAAATAATAAAAGGCAATGTACTCCGCCAATTGCAGAAGGTTAATATATTTGTCCAAGTGCCCAACTAGGGGAGTAAATCGCAAGTTTTATCATGGTATGATATTCGATCAATTCTTCAGAAAACAATACGTCATTTTTTTCCAAGTTTCTCACAGCACGATTTTGTTTTGATTCAATTCAGGGGCCTCCAATAGATCGAGGACAGCATCAGTAAATATCCTCATTGCCTTTTTCTTGGCTGCTTACCAGTGTCTGCATGGTGGTAAGAAGCTAGCAATGCTTGACTGCTTAAGAGGGAGGTGCACTTAGACGGAAATGGTGACACAGAGGTGCCATAGAAATTTCAAAATTAAAGCATTTTTTAAAGATGACAATATATATCAATGTTTTGACTTTGCATTGATTATACTGAACCTTAGATCATTCAATTGATATATTGAGCCACATCGATGTATCATGACACTCCTACACCCAACCCTTGTTTCTACCGCTCTTTTCTTTGGGTTTACCTCTCTTAGTGTCCAAAAATGTCCTCTGGGGTTTATCACTGACTGACTTAATTTAATTCAATATGAACTTTACACATATTCTGCCATTTCCAACAAAACACAACAGCAACACTCTTATTTGCCCATGTGAACGATCTCACGCCAAGGACAAAGGAGTCAGTGTGTTGGTTACCAAAAACAGCAACCAGACTACACAAAATGGTTGACACTGGTCCAAATGTGGTTGCAGAGGGCAAATGGCCAACCATGACTGTCAGACCCTGAGGGCACTAACACGCCTGCCTGTAACTGCACGCCAAATCTGACTATTATGCTCAAAACGGGTAGAGTTAATGGGGATTTCTTGGAACTGATAACGCAGATGTGAACCAGTTTAAGTCACGCTATGAAATGTGAAGCAGATAAAAAAACATCCAGTACTAGTTTCTTTAGTGATGTTCCCACTACTGAACAAGTGAAAACACATATTGCCTAATAAACTCGGCCCGTGATGTTTATATCTTCTGCAAAATCTAACAACTGAAGTCTGTAATACCAGTTAATTTTTTATAACTGGACGTGATCACTGTGAGCCTGAAATTACAACACTTCAGTGGTCTATAAACCGAAGCAGCTTTGATGGGAATGTTTTAAACTTAAATGGATATAACAATTCTGTTACCATGTGTGCTCAGGCGGTGATTTGAAACAGGATAGTAGATCTCTGTTCGCATTAAGACAGCTGTGGGAAGCAAAAAAAACCCGACTTTTTCAGAAAGTATTGACATTCAAGCTGAAGTTCCACTTGATCATCTGTTTCCATTTTAGACTGCAGCAATTTTGTCCTTTGTGGATGTTCTCTCATTTACTCGTCAATATCACAAGTGATGCATGTGTCATCCGAGAGGCGACGGCTTCCCTTTGATTCTGCAGATGATAGTGGGTTCTGCAGTATGATTAGGGCAACGGGGACAGTGTCTCAGAACCACCCACTGCCGCCACGCTCAAGTATTGATGTAGCTCTGAGGAATTCCCACACATCGCGTCTTTCCTGCTCGACAATAAGCTCAACCCAAAAAATGCATCTATATAAAAGACAGATAAAATCAAGCTTCCATGCATCTGGGAGGACACTGGAGTTTCTGCGTTCTGTCAACAAATTAGGTTTTCAAGTGCAGAACAGCTTGAAAATATCACAACAGTTTCAGATCACTTCCTGTACACTGGTGTATTAATCAGACATTTATAGATGGAAAATTGCCGTGTGTAACTTGCAGCGAAAAGATCACCAGTGTCAGGAACAAGTGAAGCGAGAGTAATTAACGAGGTCATGCTGCTTATGAGTGGATGAATGAAGACAGGACTGAAAGCAATTGTGTGTTTAACACATTAATGCAATTTGACGGGGCTTTGTTTTCACAGCAACAACACAAAAATAAAATCAAACCTATCAAAACCAGCTTGAATTGACTCGTAATTTTTGCTGTGGCTTTCCTTTCTAAGAACACCGAGCACGATACTTCAAACTGAAGGCAAATGAGACAGCATTTTCGCAGCACTCAAGACTGTGCTGCGCCACAAAAGCTGACAATATCTTTATAGCCTGTGTGGGGGAGAGTTGAGTGTAACCTGGGCTCGCATCCCAGGAAAAGATGGATCACCAGTCTCTGGCAAAGCGGCGACTGTGCAACAAGCCTTCAATGTGTGCTTTTTTTTTGCTGTAATTAGCAATTCGCCTGTGAGAAATCCACTCAATGCTATAAAAACTAAAGCAGAGTTGCATATTTTTTTTCAAACCCATGTTCGACTCAACAATACAAATAACAACTGTCACATCTAGTCGACTTTACAAATAGTAGCCCCAGGAAATAAAGGAGGTGATGTTCTCACACAGGCAACAGTTCACAGGATGGGTGGATGGATGGATGGGTGGGTGGATCAATATTGACTATAGAAACGCAGATCCATTTCAGATCCTTTATTTACGCCAACCCAGTGCATCTCAAGAAAACCACAAGCTGTCAGAAAAACACCTCGCTGCGCTTTAACGTTTGAATGAGAGCAAATAAAACAGCAACAAGCCATTTTAATTAATGATGTTTACAGAGGCGGGTGCAGGTCTGTGAGTGAGGTGAGCTGTTGTTTCCATTGGTACCATTTCTGCAACATTTAAATATTTCTCAGGTGCCTCTTAAGGACTGCTGTTGGCTGAAAGCTGCATTTGAACCTCAGCATTTTGTTCCTGTTGAAGAGACGATCCAAACGCTGTTCAAATGTTCCACCCACAGCAGCTCCAGATGACACTTCTCACTACGGGTTTTACACAGAAAACTATAGTGCACAATACAAAACACTTAAGCCATTACAGGAAAGCTTTGATGTAGGCTTTCTTCTAATGCAGACCTATTCAACTGTTCAAACATGCATCCACAGTACTTAAATTCTAATGTGAGCCCACTTTAGGCCAAGTGTGCTATACGCAGCTGGAGGAAAATAAAAAACTGCATTGCATAGTTTCTCAATTATTCACTTGGCCTATTTAACATAGTTTACAGGTGATGCCATCGAGTGAAACACAACACCAAGATATTTCATATACTATACTGTAAAGACAAATAAAAGCAGCATTTTTTTTTTACATTTGAGACTCTTTACTGTAAAAAATCTATCAATTAATATAGTAAAGAAACAGTTGTGGATTCAGCCTCGCCAGATTAAAATGTTGGCAACTACTTTGTACTTTCTGCAAACCATGAATATGTTACATCTGCTCGTTTCATACGCATTATATCAACGTTTTAAAGTGACATAGTGTAAGAGCTGACTTTGTCACTGGGAGGTGGAGGAGACGGTAGATGGCGTAACACCAAGGCGAGACGCCTGCCAGGCTGCAGACCACTATTCAAGACCAACAAACATCAAAACCGGTTGTGTTTAATCGAGTCAGTGCTGTTTCCAGTGGCTTTTAAGGCTCCAAACAAGGGTCTTTGTAGCAACCCATTAGTGTTTTTACAGCGGAGACAGTGGCACGAAAGGCAGCTGTTCTTTATAGAGACATCACTGTATTTCCTGCCAAGATAGTGGCATGAAAGGCCGCTGTGTCTTACCGACATATTGCTGCCTTTCCTGCATGGATTCTGGCACAAAAGGCAGCTGTTTTTTCCCGATACATCACTGCCTTTCCTGCCAATAAATGGTAGGAAAAGCAGTTGTTTCTTACAACATATTACTGCCTTTCCTGCAAGAACAGTGGCAAGAAAAGCAACTGTTTTTTACTGACACACTGCTGCTTTTCCTGCCAGGATAGCGGCAAAAAAAGCAGCTGTTTCTTACCAACGCATTGCTGCCTTTCCTACAAAGAGAGTGGCATGAAAAGCAGTTTGGTTTTTTTTACCGACACCTTGCTGCCTATCCTGCAAGGACAGTGCCATGAAAAGCAGTTGTTTTATACCGAGACATCACGGCATTTTCTGCCAAGGTTGTGCCTCCAATACTGGGTACTTTACACCAAAACATGATCCTTTTCTAACAGTAACAAAGTGGAGTTTGTGCCTAAACCTAACCACACGTTAACCTCAGTGTTGTTAAAACATTAAGTTTCTATGTATCTGCTACATAATAAATGTCATGTATCTGTGGTTTGCAGAAACATACAATGCCAACATTTTTTCTGGCAACTGGGTTGGCGGATAGATCTTATTTTAATTGTTGCAACTCAACTGTGTATTGACAGATCTCTAAGGGGCTCAAATCACAATAACGGACAAAAAACTCGACTGTGAAATCCTGAGACTCTACCCCGAAAAATTCTTAATATGCTTATTATGCATTACTTCTTCCTTTTAATGTCAACCTGTTTAATGCAGTAAAAAAAATCCTGCTGTGTGCATTGCATTGATTTGAATTTACAATTACTGACTACCATCTGGAAGTCAGGTCATGTATGTAATGATGTTTCTTTGCAGACTCTCGAGAGCTGGATGTTGGAGCTTCCCATCCGTGCTTCAACAAGCCCAACCCCCATCACTTAGGGACAACCACTTCAAATAAATCTCAACCCTGGGGAAACGCTGTGTGATGTTTTAAACCACTAAAGGTGCTCCATCTCATCTCAACCTATCTAATGACACTAACTACATTATGAGGCTTAATACGGATTCTTAATATGAAGGAATGTACACTCTTCTTGAAGTAAAACCCAAGAACATAGGCGCAAATGTGGGTATACACTCTCCTTAAGTAAATGGCTTCATTCAGGTTCTTTTAAGGTGCCTGGAAGCCTTTTCAAATTGCCAGCTACCTTTAAGGATATGGGCTAAATCCTTTCTTACTTTGCCATCAGCTGGTGTGAGGCCATGAGATGACGGGAGCCTTACAAAGCCAACATAATCCCCTTGTCCTGGACTAATCTGATGCCCTGGACCTCTAAACAAACACTATTAAATTCTGTTCTTCCACACTGTGTCTTTGATACCTGGCCTGATACGGAGCAGATTTTAAAAAGGTGAACTTCTGGTCAACGTAAACACAAAACAACACAAAACTTTCACTGTTTTTGCAGAACCTTGAAACTTAATATTTCCTTCTAGTCAACAGAAACGCGTCTGTGTGAAAGCTGTTGTCGTTGCTCCCCCGCTGAAACATCCCAGCAGCTCTGCTATCACAAAAATCAAACTGGTGAATGAGGAAATAGTTATTTCCTCAAGTGGCATTGCGCTAATGTTCACCTCAGGCTCTCATCCAAGCATCGGGCAAATTTACACATCTCTGACAACTACCAAAAGTCATGCTATTGTGTGGAGCTTAGAGTCTTAAATTTCCCTTCCACTTTACAATTGATGGTGCTGTCAGATTGTATAAAATGCGTCTGGCATGCTACAACAAGGCTCCCTAACACCCTTACAATGATTAGAACAAATTACTCCTGAAAAAAAGAGTAATCAGATGGAGAGGAGCCACCTTTGAAAAGGTAGTCAGCTGGAAAGGAAGCGGTACGAGCTCTCTGCCTCACACTGAGCCGAAGTTTCCTCGTAAGAAAAGATAGAGAGGAACAAATGAACATGTTTGTTCTAAAGAAGTACTACAGTTATTAACAGGAACACCAGTGCGCCAACAACTATTTTGCCAGCTACATAATTTCAATTTTGGGAAGTAAAAAAATCCTTGGCATTGTGAAATCCTCTGGGCTTGATGGTGTTATATTACTATCTCTTGTATTGATTTCATTACGAACGAGTACATGAGAAGAATAAGTAATAAAAGGTCTCAACGTAAAACACCCTTAAAATGTATAAAATCAATACAAAAAGAGTCAGTAATGAATCAATACTGACCAAACACTCTTACAGGCTAAGTGAAAGGCTTGAATCATTTATAGGCGCAGCTGACAAATTACAGTAGCTCTAGTAAAGTTGATCTTCACTGCTCCCTGGACTAAAATAGTCCTTTGTGGCTGGCTGGGTACAACAGTGAAATGTCCCCAACACTGAAACACTTTATTGGTGAGAGACCCACACAATGAATTCAGTGTTTTTTTTTTAGGTGCTGTGTGTGACATTACTTCCCGTACGACACCTAAAATCATTATCAACTACCAAGACTAGCTACAGCGGCTGCTGCATACCAAGGCTACACTCCAAACAAAACAAACTGTTACCTACTGACCTTTGTGACAAGGAGTTAAGCATTTCAAAGAACTACAAGTCTGCTGCGAGCTAACTGGATAGTAAACTGAGAACATCCAAAACACTGACGGTGTAAATCCGCCACGTTTACTGCGTGACACACTGGAACAAAGTGGATTATCAGTACAGTTAAAACCACAATTGTTTGTAGGAAGATGTATTTCTTACGCTGGCATTTATGTTTTAGTTTTCCTTCATCAGTGCCACCAGTGCAGAGTTATCACCACACCCGGACAAGAGATCTGCCAAACTGATATTTCAAATTAACTGCAGCATTAGCCAAAAATGTTCAAGGCCCTCAAGGAGAATGTTTCAGTACCAAATATTCAACATTTCCTTTCTCTTGCTTTGGCTACTAGTGCTATTATCTGAACAAATATTGACAGTAGGCGATACAGAATTTTGGCAACCATCTTAACTGAACAAACAAACCAACCACTTCATTGAAAACACATCTTACAGCAGCTCTCACCTTCATTTATAAACAAAATTTGCCGATCCCTGGGTGGGTAAGTGCACTCTATAACCCAACCAATACAGGTTTCTTGAGGTAGATACCTATATCAATATTTACTCATACTCGTGTGTAACCTACAGTAACAGTTCAACATCATCGTGGGTCTAAGCAAAGAAAGAGTAGTTTACAAAGTTTTCCTTTGAAAGCATTATTTACAGTTGAAAAAAAGGGTGATAAATAGCAATATATTTTATCAAAATACTCAGAATTTCAACCCAAAATAGTTGAAATCACAATCATATTGTAACGTGATAATATCGTATCATGAATCCTCTGGTGATTCCTACCCTTACCGCAGACAATCTGATATCTGTTACTTGTTTAATTGGGCACACGTGTGCCCAGTATACATAAGTGGTCACATGCATTGTCTTGGCATGTTTTAAAATTACAAAGGTATTAGTGTGGATGTGGCCTTCAACAAAATAGCCATTGATTTAGTCACACCAGATGGAGGACCTTTAGAGATGCAGTGTAAGCACTATGCAGATGCATTAGTCAAAACAGAAGCACAAATAACATATGTTAACAACTGATTAACAGTTGGCAGTGGTGCACTGGGAACAACGACAACTGTATGTTGCAATTAAAACCACATCTCACACTTATGTCTCCCAAAAATGTGTCATTGAGCCAATTCAAACATGGCTGACTCAACTTAAGGCTAATCCTGCTCTGTTCAAAGGCAACCTGTAGTTGGAGAAACTTCTTTATCATGTTTTGTAGTTAACCTTTGAGAGAAATTCGGAAATTCTGCAAGTTTTAACAGAGTACTGGGCAGTAGACTACTTGGCCGGTCTTTCATGTGGTCCTGTCATACTCCACAGAGCAGCACAGACCACAGGGTTAGCCCATAGTGGTCTTGTTAAACAAAAAAAAGTACTTTAATTGAATGACTCACTTCAGGGGAGATGGGACAGCCCCAGTAACACCAGCCAACAAAAAGAATCTGAGTAATCTGTAGAGAAGGGTCCCAAAATTTATTAGACCACAATCCACCATTTTAATGAGATCTTGTCCCCTCGGAGAAGACTTTGTTCTGGATGTTTTCAGAAGTGTAACAAACTGTGGCACCAGGAACGGAAGTGAAACGTGGGGTTCAAACAGTCATGTCTCACACATAGTCTCACATTGTGTTGAAACCTCAACAGCGACACGTTGGTGAAAAATGTTTCATTTTCTGTTTTTCTTCAGATAAAAGCCACGACTCATTGAGAGAACAAATCTATGGTCCCCTGCTCAATGTCTTTATGACAAGTTAAAATAACCTTCTGAAGGCTTTTATATTCTCAGCCATGTTTTCCCCCAGGTTAAATCATCAACGTGTGTTTCCCTGAGTCAATATATTGAAATCACCCTGCTGATGTCATACTCATTGAAACCTAAGCCCTAAACTCAAGGGTGTCGAACTCATTTTAGTTCATGAGCCACATACAGCCAAATTCAATCTCAAGTTGGCCAGACAAGTGAAACCAACTCATAATCCCCTATAAATTTCCCCCTTTTTTTAGAATAAAGAAGTCCATTCTGAAAATTTACATTCATTTACAAAACAAGTGATGAAATATCCTGAGAAAAATTACGCGCAAATTCAACAGTACGTCTCAGTTTTTCCAAATTCAGTCAGTCTACTACTCACTTTCATTACACGTGCCTTTTTACATATCTTTCCACTATAGTAGAAGCTGCTGCAGACGCAGGTTAACTCATCCCCTGCCTCACAAACCATTTCCAATCCAGTATTGTCAGTGCATTTACAGCAGGGCGCCACTCATATTGTTTTACGACCTAAGTCTGGCACAGACTCTTTCGTACTGAAGCTGCTGGTTAACAATATTTTGCATATTTCGCAATACTCAATATCTAACCATGACCACAGAACGTATTCTTCGTTATGTCACAGAGCTGTATCCCGGTCGGAGTGGAAAAGCCTCCGAGGCAGTATTTTACATGAGGTATCTGCTCACTGAAGCCTCTGTGCACCAACATGAGGTGTGCAGAATCATCTAGCTGGCCATATTGGACCCTTTGGCGGCCTGCTTCTGGCCCCCGGGCCGTATGTTTGCCACCCCTGCTTTAACTTGTGTGCAATGCGAGACAATTTCTTGACTAAAGACAAAGAGGCTGGACGGATATTTAAGTTACATCAAGAGTATTCATCGTTAGTCTGGTCGGAGTTGAAAAGCCTCGGAGGCAGTATTTTACGTAAGGTATCTACTCAGTGGTTTAAACTGCTCCTGAAACATCTGTGCACCAACATGAGGTGTGCAAAACCATCTAGAGGGCCGGACTGGACCCTTTGACGGCCTGCTTCTGGCCCCCGGGCCGTATGTTTGCAACCCCTGCTTTAACTTGTGTGCAATGCAAGACTTTAAACATTAATATCTCCACAGTGGCTGGATGAATATTTACCATTCAAACTGCATTTTACACCTCCATATCCCTTGGTTATTCTGCAATTTGACTTGCAATGTTATGCAATACTAATCTTTTATCATTTTAGGTTATATTAAGAGACACAGGACCCTGGGAACATGGGGTGACCCCTCACGGGTGCCCCGGGGTCCCCGGTGCCCAGCTTGGGAAACACTGTTGTCACTTAACACTGGTGGAATCTGCAGCTTTAACTCCGTCCAACACATTTAGTGTCCAATATTTAACTTTAAGTGAATTTACAAATGCAGGCAAGTGTTTTTTAGACGAGTAATGGACGTTGCTGTCCTCGCGCTGACCGTTACTCCCCACGCACCCCCAGGATTAGTTAGCATCGAGGTGCTTTAACGGCACTTAACTACTCGTTTTCCATGTTTACACGTCGGTTGAACTTCCAGAAGCTAACAGGGCTAAGTTAGCTCGCTGTAATGAGCTAATGTGACTAGTGGGCTAGCTGGCAGAGTGAAACAATGAGCTCAGAGTGCAGTAAGGCTTGGCTAGCTCGCCTGCTGCTGCATGCTGTGTTGGCTACACGGCGTCAAAGCTAGCCAGCTCGCTTTGCACGCAAGGCTAACGTTAAATGGCTAACGAGTCGTAGCACTATCAACAATAAGAGAGAGGGGGGAGACATAAAAGAGGGACATGTAGTAACTTACCGACTTAGCTAGCCACTCCTATTCCAAACCCCGGCGTGTCCATGGTGGTGTGCACTCCATAAAAACAACAAATCAAGAGTGTGACTGGAGATAAAAGCTCTGGGAAAGACTGGAGCACCAGAAACCAGTGGCAGCGCACTCCCCAAGACATCCAACACAAGAGAGGAGGGGAGGCCAGCGATTCACTGGACTTCTGCCATCACACTTGGAGATACCGTCCTCATCGAAAACACCCCGAGTCCGGAGGGCATTTTATCGGCGCCGCCTCGAGCCCGACACAAGTCCAGTCCTCTCCCGCGACCTTGTGCCAATTAATCCCACAGCGGAGAGCTTCCCATCCAGGTTAATTACCCCAGTATTCACCGTTTATGGATGAGTGCCGCGGTGCTTCTTCGTGTGGGAACTGATACAATGTAGCCAACCAGCGGCAGCGGGAGCGGGGAGGAAACCCAGGAGGAGGCGCTCCGGTCGGATTGAACTGTCACACTCCGCCGAGCTCCGGGTTGAAGACACGGAACTGGATTGGCTCTCCGAGTGGACTGTGATCTGCATGTGTTTGTTTACAGAGAGGAGGACACAGCAGCTGACCCGGCAGAGGTGCAGGGACAGCTCTCGTCCCTCATCAGTGCTCTGCAGTACTCCTCAGTTTGAGTGCACGCTGTGTTCATGTGCACATCTGAGAAACTTTCACATTTTTAAAAATATATTCAAGATTATCATCCATTCAAAAACCCGTTAAAACAGTTATTTCATAAATATTCCATAAAATATAAGTGTATGTTCAGTGTCATTTTCCTAAAAACACTAAACTGTGAAAACAACAGTGCAATCTGCAGTGTTGCCAGTTTGTACATTTAACATCAGTCTTGTTTTTGATCCTTAAAGCAGATATTTTAAGATGATAAATATTTTTATTTTTTATTTTGAGCATTTTTTTTAATTTAAAATTAAGTTAATTATTTCTTTTTTGAGAAGAAGTGTTCATTTATCTATAATTAGGTTAATGAGTTCAGTTTGAGAACATATCTTTATTATGATCCCAAAAGTGGTCACTTTAACCTTTTGAAACCTGAGCAAATTGGCTTAGTTTCTTTCAAAAAAAAAAACAAAAGAAACATGGGAAGATGATAAAGAGCAACAAAAGAATAAAT
>JAPZEB010000001.1:33935407-33946319 GCA_029783705.1 Chaetodon striatus
CGCCCACATTTAAGAGTACTGTTTGCAGTGGAAACTCTAGGGTCTAGGTACCATGTCTGAAGGGTTACTGTTGGTTCTAAAGGTACCATACTGAAAGTGTTTGGTGGAAACGAGGCTTTTTTATTGATTAATTAACAGTCGGATTTTAGGCTTTTTCAGCATTTTAAATAAGAACACCTGGAGGATTTGTTCTTTTTTACTATCAATAACTAAATAAATTTGGATTTTGGAGTGTTTATCAGACAAATAAGGCATCCAAACATGTGAACTTAGCTTTGGAAGAACTCACTAGATGGGCTCTATTTAGATCCAATCTTTTTTTAAACCATATTTTAACATTTCATAGCACAAAAAAAAAAAAGTAACAACAAAAAAAACCCCATCAATATAATACTATTAGTATCATCCTGGTTCAGGACCACAGTTATAATGTAAAATACCATAAAAATTAAGTCTTTTTTAAAAAAAATGTTAAAAACAATCCCACTAAGACTACAATTACATGTCCTTTATGCTTAATTATGGACAAATTGGGTGTGATGTGTGTAGTGTTAGCCTATCATCCCTGACACTACATTTCCATTTCTTACAATTCCATTTACAATTCACCCCTCGAGAGACAAGAAAACCTCTTGTCAGGCTACACACACTCGGGCGCCGAGGGCTTTAAAAAGCTACTTAAATCCTCAGTAGCCACAATGTCAAAGGGACAAAATATAAAGTGTAGCTCACTTTTTTTACAGCCGCGATGGGACTCTGAAAAGGTGAATGCAGCCGTGTTATTAAAAAGGGTCCTTATAAAGCGGCCTTGGCCACATCTAATTAGAATGTAAATGTAGTGTGGGCTGTGGATGGATCACAGAGGATAGACATTGGCATTTAGATTATGCTGAGACTAGATTACTGATGACACTGTGTGTTGGTGAGATAGCCTTTTTGAGAGCAGCTTGGCAACTGACTAATTGTGTTTCACCACTAGCAATGTAGGCCGTCGCCGTTCTATCGCTGGTAATTAACGAGAGGGAAGGGAGAGGTACATTGTTGCGTGTGCACAATACAAACAATCCTCGATAACAGCGGGGATAAAACACACACACACATGCACGCACGTAAGAGTATATGTGCTCAAATGCACACACACTCAGGCAATCTTGCACCTCTTGTACCTTGTACTAGATTGAAAGAATGAAGCGCTTCTTTGCACTAAGCCTAGACTCAGTAGAAATCCTCTCACCTCCATACAATTCCTCATTGGGGGCATATGCCATGAACAGAGCAGCTGAGACCAAACAGAAAAACCAAAGACAGAATGGAGACAGCGGAGAGGGAAGGAGAGGGGGAGAGAAACAGAGAAGAACAGAGAGGGAGGGTGAGTGCAGAAAGAGGGAGAGAGCAGAATGGAATAAATTGAAGCTGATCTGGTGCTCTGCATTCTGAGGAGGCTGGATTTGCATATCTGTGCAGCGGTGCAGAGGGAGAAATGTGTTGGTGCTGACAGCAAGCTGAATATCTTAAACCTCCGCTGACACCCCTGCAGGCACTCTCTCCTCACATACACCGATACACGGTGGAAGGAGCACACTCACAAACACACACACACATGCGCACGCACACACACACTAGACTTAAGGTCAGGAGATGGGAAGCTTTGTGCATTGCTTTGTTCCTGCATAGTGATGTACAGTAGTGCTTGTTGTTTAACAGTCAGCTCAAGACTCACCTCTGAGGAATGGACCCCAGGAGGCCACTCTCTGCTGTCACTCAGAGACAAAACTATTCAGATGTGTACACACGTGTATACGATATTTGTATATATATAGATATAGATATAGATATAATTTGTACCTTGGTGCATGCAGTAGCTCGCTTCATAAATACTGTATAACATCGCTTTTGGACTCAACAGCTACACTCACATTTGCACTTCAAACACTGGGCAACAAGCCATGTGAAAATCAGACTCTGTTCTATTGGTGGGAGGTAAACCTACTAAAACAAATTTAGTTTAGCAAGGCCCACAACATTTTCTTGTTTTCAGAGAAATATGTGGAAATAAATGAAACAAAACAACAAGCTTCTGAGGAAAACCACAAATCTGGTGTAACTTTGAATATTCTGTGTGAATGTGATACCTTAGGAGTGCCTGAGCACCAACATGCATCGGGGATTTTCCAAATTTAACACTAAAAAACAAGCAAACAAACAAGAGACATGATTATTCAAATGTTAAAGTAAACTCTGTTGAAAGAGTTTACAATAATGAAGTCACCAGAGTCTTGATGTTTAGAGAATTTAAAACGAGTGTTTGACATTTTGGGAAAAATGTTTATTTGCTTTAGATGTTGGATGAGGAAATCGACACCATTCTCATGTGTGTTCGGTACAAAATCTGCCTGTAAGCACCTCTTAGGTTCTTTTATTAACATGTTACATCTCGTTTATTTTGTTTATCAAATGAAAATGATTTAAAATGATATTAAGGGAAGTTATGTGACATTTTGTGATTTTTCTGTGACTATTTCTTGGCCAGAGGAAGTACTTTTCTAGAGTTCTTGAGGGTTGCGCTGACGACCTCATGATAACAAAGCTACAAGAAAATCCATGTGATGCATTCAAGAAATAGTTTCAGCAGGCAGCTTCCTGTCAAACTACAAATTGTCATTTTTATATCTCAGGTTTTTGTACAGATGTAATGTGTTTGTTCGTGAGTCTAAAGCCCAGTTCACACCAAAGATTCACAATGAGATGAAACCATTTTTGAACGACTCAAGCTGCCTGATGGTGTCACCTGCAACTCAGCTGGTCAAATTGCCAGCTGCTGGTTTTAGAACGCACAGCATGTCCCATGTTTCAACAGCCAATCTGTTTGTAATGAAGTCCACTGGTCAAATCAAAATGACCACTGATAGGAAAACGTGGATTTATTTAAGAAAGTCAACCGGGACTAGTTCAATACGCACTATATTAAAAAGGATAAAGCGCTGCCCATCGAGCCAGAGTCAGACTTACTTAGTCAGAAATTCAATTTTCTCTTCTGCATGTATATTCAGACAAGACAAGAAGTCTGACTTGAGTTAGCTGAGCTATGAGCTTAGCTTGACTACTGCGTGCATGTAAACGTACTGAGTGTGTTCGCTTGCTGCTGCAGGTGCTCTGTCCCCACCAAGCCCTCTGTTTCCGTCTCTGGTGTGCTGACGTCAGACGGTGGATCGTTGCTGCTAGCTGTATGTGCTTATGCGCTCCCACATACAAACATTCTCACTGACCAACTTATTGACGCTGGTTATTTTTATCATTGTGGCGCGTTTAATCTGAATACAGTCCATCTGATGCTTATTATTTTATTTCTGTTTTTCGCCGTTTCATCACTACTACAAATGCAACTGTAGCCAGTATCTCACTATCACTATCCTCATTCATATTTTAAGAAGCTGCAAATTATATTCAGCCACAAAATAAACCTGAAAAGCTGTAAATCAGAACAGAAGTACAGAGCGTTGTTGCATAGTGATGATACACCATCTCATCTAGTTGCATTGGTGTGAACCACCAGGTTTTTACAACGTTGCAGAACAGCGCATTGCAAGTAGTTGCCTGTTTTAACTCGTCTTGTTGTGAATCTGTGGTCTGAACTGGGCCTTAGACTTTCCTGCCACCAATTAGCTGCATATGCTAATGCGTATCACGTGATACTCATGATGTGTCAACAGTCACGCAGTGTAGCGCTAGGTTGTAAATTAATAATACTAGGAACATATTTCCCCTAATGTTGGACATGTTATGGGATTATTATGAACACATTTTAAACAACAGCCAAAACAATGTATATTCAAAAACTTTCCAAAACCATCTGTCAATTCCAAACGATCTCCAGGCCTGGAAAACTGTTTTTCTAACTTCATAACTTCTCCAGAAATTTCATGACTGTGGAGACCCTGTTTATACTTCGTGTAAACATGACAGTGGTTATTGATGTTCTCATCTAACACTCTGAAAAAAAGTAAATATACATCTAAATGTCTAAAGAAATGTCTCCTTAAAAAAAGCTATATTTGGCGTTCTGCTTTCTGTGGAAACAACATTAAGTCATCAGTGGAAACATTGGCATCCAGAGAGTTTCTCTGTCGAACACTGAATCCAACAAAGCTTCATTTATGGATCTCCGATTTCTTTTCTGACTGATTGTGATTTATCGGACCAACTGCACCAACAGAGAACAACAGCAACAAACAGGGAGAAAACAACACAAGTAGACTCTCATTATTGATTGTGCAGCACTCTCAGAGAAATAACAGATATGTTAATGCACCTTGATACATTATTTAGTAAACACTGATACCGGAATAGTCTTATAATATGCACAAATGTACAGTGCCTGTGTAGTTCAATATGACTGCTGGTTTCTGTGAGGTCCTTTCATCTTATTTATGAAATATATAGTATATAAGGATTACATGGCATCCACACAAAGCTAGCATGACGTCTTTGCAGTATGCCTCACGTCTTTCAAATATTTAAGATCCTCAGTGGGGGGGTAGAACAAAACCTGTGCCTCACATGTCTCAAACAAGCACGTGACGGGGATGAATTCTTCTTTTTGACAGTCAAATCCAAAGACGTTACACTTTGCCAGACTATCTTCACGCTGTTTATCATAGAAGCCCAGAGGGGGGTTTAATTTGGCAAGTTGTGTTCTTGCACTGACATCAACAAGAATCGGGGGAACACATTTTATTTGCCTGACATTGTCTAATAGCCACCATCATTTCTGATTAATCTTACACTGCTCGAGGATTTATCTATCTGTGTGCTCCATGTGGTGCCGCGCAGCTCAATGGGGAGAGAGGAGCACAAACACTGCCAGGGTTACTGCTTCCACCCCCACTGCACATAATTCTTACTACTTTGGATAAAAGCCTGCGCCAAATGGTGTGTGTGTGTGTGTGTGTGTGTGTGTGTGTGTGTGTGTGTGTGTGTGTGGGTGAGAGAAGCAGTTCTGACAAAAATAATAACAGCTGTGGCTTTAAAATTGACCAATCTTGTTTGTCGTATTTATTCTAGCAAACGCTTGAGCGCCAAGTTTGAGCTCATTTTCAGGTTCTTGCTAAAGTGCTTGAGCACCCACGGTGAACATTATGACCAGCAAATATCAGAGGAACCTCTTGGGTCTGGTTAAGTAGCTCATTTAGCTCAAGGTTAAGTTACCTCAAGGTTATGTTTGGGTCTCTGCAGGCCAGCT
The DNA here is from genome assembly GCA_029783705.1 of Chaetodon striatus. NCBI lineage: Eukaryota > Metazoa > Chordata > Actinopteri > Chaetodontiformes > Chaetodontidae > Chaetodon > Chaetodon striatus. Next base: position 33,940,647 of record JAPZEB010000001.1, read on the forward strand.
GTCTGTAGAGTGAGAGGAGGAAAAATGCTGATGGGCCTGTCAAATGTCACAATAACTCCTGTCTACTGATGGGTGAGGAATCGCCAGGGAGGAATGTGAATCTGTGAGAACTAGTGCATGTATGACAAAGGCTAAGTGTATGTACCTAAGTGTGTGCTAGTATGTTGGGGAGGGGGGTAGTAAAGGAAGCAGTAGCGCAGTGGACAAGCTCCTTGGCATGCCAGAGGCACAATGACATTGATCCAGCAGACCTCCCTCCATCAGTCTCCCTGACAGAGGTAACTGGATTGTTCATAAAAATGGAAATTGAGCCATGTTATTCTCATGCGCGCAGGCAGACAATCGGCACACAGATGAATCCATCCAAAAATAAATGCACCCCGCACATGGGTGTGCACAAATAAGGTGTGCAAGCCTGACAAAGACGCTCGTGAATATATATATGATTCATTAAAATCACGCCGACTTCCAACAATTCAGGGAAACCTATAGAGGTTGTTTGAACATAATCGTGCGTACACAAACACTTCCTCCACCAGTGCAACCCTCTGTTGTTCAGGCAAAGAAACACTTTAAACAGATGCAGAGCAAATAAACAGAGGCAGCTGGGGGGGAAGGGGGACACAGGGTGAAGGAAGTAAAGCCCTTTCCTGATTAACAGTTTGCTGTCACGTGCGTTATGATAATACTTAAAGAGGCTAACATTTCAACAGTGCATGGGTGGCTGTGGAGGTGGGTGGGGTTGATAATTACTGCAAATATGCCACAACATGCAATTACCTCTGTTATATGCATTGTTTGTTAGCTTTCCAGCGTTGTGTGTCACACGTTAATTACCCACAACTACTGCAGGCATGTGACAAACGCTCGCTGCACACAGACCGAGTGAGCTGAAGCCCTTTCATCATTATTTCAAAAGCCGTGGCAGGCATGGGTTACATGTTCATGTTTATTTTATCACAAAGTTATAGCAGATGATTTCTTTGTTTCTTTGTATAAATCATCGGGACATGAGTGGATTCAATGCTCTGCTTCTATTTTACTGTTTCATCAATGTGGACAAACTTAGAAATCATCATCTCTAAAAATAGCCTGATACTTAATCAATTTAGCTCACCCACTGTTTGTCTCCATCAGCACTGGAGCAGGCTTAGCTGTGCGGCAGCAGATGCTATTGATTTTTTTTTTTTTTTTTTTGAAGAGTGGGGGTGGGGAGGCACAGAGGAGGTACGGCTAATGATGGAAATTTTCAGAATGACTCCATGCTTTTACAGGGAGCTGTGTTAATGGCGGTTTCAGTGTGGCGAGTTGGACACGGTGTAACCTTCAGAGAGGAGGAGGCATTGAGACAGGGCTCCAGGCAACATCCGCAGTGATGAGTTAGATATACAAGCAGGTTTATAATTGGAGCTACGTATTCCAATCTTGTCTGTGTCAAAGCTGAGCATGACGGGGGCACTGATATTTACTTCACAGTGCTAATGGGATGCACTGTTGTCTCTGTTTGCTTTAATGTGTAAATATTGATGTAGTTTGTGACAAGAGATGGGAATACAAGAGATTAGCCCAAATTCAGGGGGGCTGCGTGCGGTTCAACAAAACACTGTTTTTGTCTTACTTTTGTCCTGATATGATTTTTATTCAGTGGAATATTAAGTTTGATACATGTGAAAGAGCAGAAGAGAGATTAAAAACGCTTTACCAGCTGCTGATGACAAAGACGGAAACAAAGACAAAGTGGTGTAATTTGATCCTTGAGCTCAGCCTCAACAGACGTCAATGCAGCCACAAATGTGTTTTGGGTAAGAGGTGTGGCTGCAATCATAAAAATATCACATTTGTGATTTGGTTAATTTGAATTCCTGTGTAATTAAAATTCAAGTTTATGTCCGCACTGCCCTGAAAATCACTAACTAATCTGACAACAAGGAAAGATTTTTACCCACAGTAGCAATGTGGCTCCAACATTTGTATAGCCTACAAGTATGGGACATCTATTGGATGAATTGGCACGAAATTTTATACAGACATTCATGTTGCTAACAGGATGGATGCTAATGACGTTGGAGATCCCTTGAGTTCACTTAGCTACACCATCTGGTCAAAGTTTCCACATATTGTAACACATTTTTCATCACACGACACCACTAAAACAAAGGGTTACCTCTGGGTTTGAAAACTGAAGCCGATACAGAAGTGCCTTATACCTGCATTCTTGCTAACAGGCAGCAGGGGGCGACTCCACTGGTTGCAACAAGAAGTCAGATTGTGTAAACATCTCTGAGAAATTGACCCTATCTCTCATTTGATTTATTACCTCAGTAAACATTTTCCTTACACATTTATGGTCTTAACCGCTAGTTTCTAGTCTTTGTCAACACAGCATGATATTCATTTTGTAAACAATGGCCCCATTTAAATTAAAACAGACAATAAAGCAGGGTATGCTTTAGGGTGTGGCTACTTGTGGTTGACAAGTCGCTGTCACAGCCTTGGGTTCTCAAGTAGATCCACACCTCGCTCCTCCACGTGACACATTCAATTTGTTCCCAGTCAGAAAATTCGACTTGGAAAATCAGAGTAACTTCACTAATCCTAACCTCAAAATCCAAGATGGTTGCTCCACGCATCAATAGTAGTATTGAAAGCTGTAGTAACACACTGTTTATTAGCACTTCTATCTCATGAAAACAACTGTACGCAAACGACAGTCCAACTTCTATTTGTGATGTTGCTACGGTGTGTGTATGCGCAACATTCAGTTTAAAGCTTTGTTATCAGCAGATATTGCCAACAATGGCTAACCTGGCTGAAACTGGTATTGCTACCAACATCTTGGTCTTTCGACTTGTTGTACTGGAACATGGTCAACTCGGGTGTGACATCATTCCCAGCTCCCACTTCCGACTTCCAAGGTAAATGGAGCGAGAACAGCTTTACCCTCTCATAGAAATATGGTCTCCTCTGGTTCCAAAAACCAAAGACAATAACGGCCTAAATGCCAAACTCTTGGTTTCAAAGCGTAGTCCAAGAACCAGTTGGTGACATCATGGTGACTACGTCCAGTATTTTATCCAGTCTATGCTCTTAAAGGACTAACTAAGTTCCCATCGGCCTCAGTTCTACTTTGGCAGCGTTACCATGTTAACAACCAAAAGTCTATTCATTAATCTACTACAGATGGTTACAGCTTAAATCCCAGTAAAACCAACAAGTAAAGACTGTAATTACTTTGTGTTTCTTTGCATATACAGACAGCACTAGACCCGAGCTATAAAACACCTACTTGGCACTCAACAATATTTACTAAATTGTGTCTCTGCACTATGAGTGCAAACCACACCGCAGGGATTTGCACATTAATTCTGACTTTACCAGATAAGTGCTGTCTTAAACGGCATCAGCTGTACCAATAGCGTCCTTTTGTGTTTGGCAAACAGCCGACATTTGCTGCAGTTACATTACAACAACACCCCCTTTCTGTCAATCACTACACAGGCAAGTGAAAATGGAAACCAAAGCATGTTTCATATTTTACACAGAGAAATATTTAAATGCAGGACATCATCTTGTAACTGATCGCCCACCCTGATCAACTATTTTCACCATAACGGGATCATTTACAAAACATTCAACTCCTCATTACTGTTCTCCTACATTATGTTTATTCACAAGAGAATCTGCTTTCTGTTGCAAATAATAAGGCAGCTTCACTGTGTTAAAACATTTTTTACAGTCACTGCTATTTTCCTGTGACAGTACCTCTCACACAGGTTAAATGTCCCTACCATACAGTTAATATCTATGGTGTTGTGAGGCTCACTGAAAAGAGAGAGAGGAGCCATCAGCAGGGTTCTGGCCTACAGATCTGCATGTAAAGTGGGTCAACTATGCTCCTGGAGAGCTTAACAAGCTGCTGGAGGAATAAGGCAGAACACTTGATAATTAGCAAGAGGAGGAAGGCATGTTTGAGGGAGAGGGGGGGCTGCAGGAAGTGGTGGAGTACAGATGAGAGAATGTGTGGGTGTGAGGCAGCCGGACTAACAAGATTCAACCAGAGGTATTTTAAAAGCAGACAATTTCAGTTGTGCTCTCTGTACAATATGTTTTCTCCTTTCCCATATTGTTTTATAGCTATTGTTTTAAACTGTATTAGTGTGCTAATATTCTATTTCATACCTCCCTGTTAGACTGTATTCATTTTGTTCCTTGCACAAACCTAACGCCCCTTAAGGCATCAATAAAATTTTTATGTTCTTGTTCTCTGACAATTCAGTTCCTGCCTCAATGTCATCTATCCAGAATTTTAAAACTCACATTTGTCTCATTTCTCTGTGGACTCCTCTCTCTTCACTGTAGCTGTGCTTTGTAGTGAATGTGGTGTTGTTTCACATTTGTTGTGAAATAATTAGGCCACGAGATGAAGGTGGAAGATTTACAACTACTGTTAACTGCGATAACGCTAATGCTAATTTTCACTAGTGGAAAACAGGCTTAAAACCGTCAAAACAAAGTACATTTAGCCAAAAAAGTGACTCATGAGAGGGTCTTATATTACAACCAAACACTGAAAAAGAGCATTTTAGTCGACTTAACTGTTAGAATTAACTTATATACCTTGAAACACTGAAATAATGACGGCTAAAGTCAGACAAATTTGTAAAATTGGTTTACATAATTGTTATGAATTTTTGAGACGTAAAGGTTTTATCTTTGTAAAACTTTCCTCAAGCTGAGAAAAGCAACTTAAAAATCCGTGAGGTCATCACAATCTAAAGTCTATGAGCTGAGCGTGAACTTGTGGGCGGGGCCAGCAGGAGAAACACAACCGCACATATTCAGTGGGTTGCATACCACAGAAGTAAACCCGAAAGCTAGAAAACCGTTGGTGTATGCTCCAGGAAAGCAACTCTACTGGAATGAATAGGCGCCATCTTGGTGTCTGGTATCTAGTTATTGTTAAAATCTATGCTATGGTTAACTGCGCTAAAGCTAATGCTAATTTTCACTGGTAAAAAATGGCTTTAAACTAATAAACCGAAGTGTATTTATTGGAAAACTGAACATCTGTCTTTCGCACAACCAAAGTCGACTAAACCATTATAATTAACTTCTGTACCTTGAAAAAATTAAAATAGCGACAGCTATAGTCAGTCAAATTTGTAAATTTGGTTTACATAATTTTTATGTTGCCTAAACAACGTTATTTCCATGGTAGAATCTTGGCAATGGACGGCACCCAGCTGTCACTCAAAGCGGCCATGCCCATAATTTTACATATTTCAGCCTTAATAACATTTAAATATGTGCGTTATTTCAAAATTAACCCCCCAAACAGTTGTCGTGAGGGGGGGGGTGTAGATTAGCTAGAGAGACCATTAGCTATAGAGACCAAAAGCATTTTATGTACCAGGCTGTAAACATGTTTATTTCTGCTGTTAAGTCGGGGATTTTAACATGGAGGTCTACAGGGATTGACTCACCTCTGGAGCCAGCCTCAAGTGGCCATTTGAGGAACTGCAGTTTTTGGCACTTTGCGTTGGCTTCATTTATTTGGTGGAGGACTACAGATGAGAGAATGTGTGGGTGTGAGACGGCCGGACTAACAAGATTCAACCAGAGGTATTTTAAAATCAGACAATTCAGCTTTACTCTACAATATGTTTTCTCCTT
>JAPZEB010000001.1:33948702-33961535 GCA_029783705.1 Chaetodon striatus
AAACTGAGAGAGAGCCTGCCTCACTCCATTGAAAGAAAGTTAAGGATATGCTTCGGACACACCACAGGGAACCTGGAGTCTTCAGTGGTGCACATTGGAGCAAAGCTGATGTAGATCAAGCTGAGCGAGTCCCAAAAGAGGCTTAAAGGCAAGTATAACCACATGCCAGTTGAAGCAATATGTTTGTTATCTTGTTATTCTTCAACAAAAGGATAAGCACAATCCTTCTCAAACACACAATTCAGGCACGTACACCCACAATCCACTGGCTACCGCTAAAACAAACATAGAAACTCGTACCCTCTTTCCTTCTGTCTCCCTCCTCCCGTCCATACATGTTCCAAGTCAAACAACCCATTCACTCCATCCACTTCACTCACATCTTCCCCTTTAAGCCCTGGACTACAAACAAAGGAAAAATAACTAAGTGGGATGAGACAAACTGTTTGGACAGATCAACAAAAAGAAGAAGACTTTTCTAGCCTGCCAAGAGGGAGCCCCTCCAGGGTGTAGGCCTGCTTCTCCATTATTTGATGAAAATCAATTGTTAAAATCAAAACAGATATTATAAAGTAACAAAAACCAAACTAGACACTGCTCTGAATGAATTAAAAAAATAATAAAACACCGGGGATGGTTTACCAGCTGAGGGCAATAAGGTCTTCAGAGATGATCTGATAACCGCACTCTTCAACTGCTTTAATTGGACACTTGAGAAAACGTCTCCTCTGTTTTAATGGGGAGAAGTGATGATTACCATTTTAACAAAAGGGGCAAACAGTACATGATATGTATCTCATATAGAATAAATTACATTCTAAACCAGGACAAATGGTATGCATCTATAACGTCTTAAGACTTGATTCCTTTATTCTAGGTTACTTGAATCAAGGACTAATTCATAGTGCACACTGTACAGGGATGCCAAATAACAATTTCATGTTCTCTTCATATTAAGGAATAATAAATTAAATGCTCAGTTTCCCAAATATGAAATCAAGAAAGCTTTTGTGTGTATTATGAATATCTGATTTTGGTAGTAGAATGATAGATTTCCTGAAAACTCAATTAAAAGGATCGCAGATATAGCCTCTACTGCCAGAATTTAACAAATATTTTGGAAAGATCCACCAGTCAGGGGTGCTCTTTGTCGAAAATGCTTCCTACTTTTCATATACTGTGTGACTTTGGGGAAAATAGGAGGAAATGCGGGGATTTATCATCAATAACACACATTAAAAGGGTGTACTGTATGCTGATGATGTAATGTTATATCTTTGCAACCAAATATCTGCAAAAGGTAGCACTCAAAATCAAATCTCAGCTCTTATTTACTGTGCCTACCTAGTTTGTATGTATGGATCACAGTGTTTCATCATTAATTTTATGTGATTTTAGCAGGGTCTGACAAAAGCGACGGCCAGGAGCCAGTAAAAGGTTATGCAGGACAATTTGATTGGGCAGTCACTGGCCCATTCAGCCCATCAATCAGAGTCTGGAACATGGACCCATTTTAGAGGATGTCATTGTTTTTGAGACACCTGACCGATGAAATGCATCGTGGTTTGCTGAAGTACACATGAGGAAGGTGAAACGCATTATGAGATGAGTCTGAGTCAGCTGGCCTTTAAAAAAAAAAGTTAGCGATAAAGCTAGGTAAGGTTTTCACTTTTCTGGAAGAAATTATCCTCCTGGGTGGAAAACAGCTACTGTGTTATGTTCCATACAGTTTTGTATGTCAACCTTACATGTGAATAACTACTGAAAACAACCAAATCTAAAGACAAATTCACTGCTGTATACACTATGTATAATAAGTCACCATAATTATGGAAAAAGAGAGGTTAGTTTCTTTTTTTTGGCTGCCAGGCCACTATGAATATACAAGGGGCCAGTAAAATTCTGATCTGCTGCCCCAGGAGGCCTCTTTCAAATGATTTCTATAGCATAAGTTTGTGTTTGTAGGTATTTTTTAGACAATCCCAGTGGAAATTAAATCAATCTTTGTGTTGCCTTAAACCTATTTATCTCAGTATCAATAGCTCAGATCTGTGTGGAGTTGTGAAGTCATTTCACATCAATATTTGATGGATTGATGGAGTTAAGATAACCTAATATGTTTGGCAGGTTACATTGGAAAGAGTTGTGAGACGACACTCTACACCAGTCTCAGCTGTGGAATTTGTGAACTCAAGCAGCTTGGTGAAAGTCTCTTTTAAAATGTTATTTTAATAAGTTCTCTCTCAGAAGGCACGAATGAATATTTTACAGTCCAAGACTTAGTGTGGTGCTTTAGTGATTCATTAAGTTTACTTTTCTCCCCAGTGGTTTGGCTGTAACTAGCAATTTGTAAACTGGTAGTGGGGGCAATACGAGAGGAACTGAGAAATTCTAGTATGCTGGCAACATTTTATTGGCACATCATGATTTTAAGTAGGAACAATGGTTCACAGAGAACAGTTAAGCCCCTATGTATGCATGTATTTACCTTTCAAAGAGCCGAGGCAGGCATAAAACCAACTGTAAACAGACTGGTTTGAAATCTTTCCCAGAAAAAAAAATACATCTGTAAAACAGTATAAGAAATACCCCTTGTACTCATCTGAGAGCTGGAATGTGCAGTACATTGCTATTGTTAGATTTTTCTGTGTCTGGCCAGCGAGCATACACACAGCCAGCTCTGTAGAGCGAGCCGCTTACAGTTGCTCAATAATCCATTTACTTGCCTTTGCTATTGGCGTGACTGTAATTTCAATCACATGGGCAGAGGGGAGATAAGTGGGGGGCTGCATAATGAAAGCTGCCTGATGGTGACACAGGCTGAAATCGAGTAATGGTTCCTAACTTGTTGCATTAAATAAGATTCATTTGGGTATCAACAGTGATGGGAAAAGGTGAGGGCAAGATTGAAGGTACAGCTTGCACTTTATATTTCGTCCTAGAAATGTCAAATGGAAATACAAAGGTCTTAAACTCGATTATGGACTGATCAACCTTTGTGCTGTAGCTTTTTAAAGTTTGACCAGAGATAAGGTGTCAGTGCAGGTTTCTTTTTATTGGAAATAGGCAGTATTCGTCTTCCTGAATAAATGATCAGCTAATTTGATTCTGATTGAGAAATCATGACCAGTGTCTATAATTTTGATCTATATTGAATGATGCATCAACAATGAAGCCATCTCCCACTGGACAAAAAAAACCACTAACGTCTGGCTTTTTGTATTTAATGAGAAAGGCTGTAATTGGCATTCACTCCTGGGTCAAATTACTCTGCAGTAGTCATGAGTGTTTATCGGCTTCAGCTCTAATTGGCTTTGATTATCAATTGGAGCACAACATCCATGTACAGTAGATTTTAGTTCTGTTTAATTTTCATCCCTTTGCTAGCACGACGCAATGACAGGATGCACAAAATAGTGTCCATCTACATCCAAGCAGCACTCAGACATTGTTTAAAATTTAGTTGGCTTAGAGTTTGAAAGAGTGACTGAACAGAAATATAAAAAAGGAGTAACAATCATAACATTTTCACTGGCTTCCATGCTGTTTTGTACTGTTTACTAACCTGTTTTCAGGCCTGTATGTTGCATCAAACATGACACATCAGAAAAAAAAGAAAAGCACACTTGTCTACTACTGGCAATGGAAAAGCAGTCTATTTCCACATTAAAAAATTTTGGTGAAAAATAGTATAACTTTATAAAGTTTCTGGACTTTTGGATACAAACTGGAGAAGAAATTCTTTTGACAGAAAAGGAATGCCCCTATGAGCGATAACTTCTTGTGTTGCAAATGTAACACTTTCAGTATTAGGTTTCGTATGACTGAACACATCTCGTTTTGAAATTGTGACGACTTTAAACACATTCCACATTGTTCTAGTTTAGTGATTTCTTTTACCCATGAGATCTAGTAACATTTACACAATGACAACAACGTAGACACTCTCAGAGAGAATTGTCCGTATGCCACAGTGAGCTGTATTACCATATCAACATCTTTCCAGGCAGCTTCTTTCCCCTACAAACCATTACTTGCTGCCTCGCCTCATTAGCATTGCAAATAAGACCTAAAGCAAGAACAGTGATGGCAGCAGCAGCAGAGGAAATAGGACAGAATTAACAAATTATGTAAGAAGCGTGGAAAGAACGGAAGGAACAGAGTGTAGCAACAAGGGGGTGGGTGATGAGGAGGAGGTGTCGAGTGCATATTACAAATCTGATTATACCTTAAACTTGACATTCTTAGATGACATCCATTTCTATTAATGCCATATATTCACTTCAGGAGATTTCTGCACAGGGTGTTCTCTCTCTGACAGCAAAGCTCCTTTGCTCACAGAGTTCTCTATCCCATTGTGAAGGTATATTGTCGATAATCAACAAGTCTGGGGCATTGTTGGGGAATTTAATCTAGCTGAGACTCACACACAGTTTCTACTTTTTCTTCGACAGAATTTAACAGTGTGTAGCTTAAGATTTACTTGACTGACACTGATAAAAGACTCGATTTTGACGTGGTATTCATAACTTGAGACTTGACTTAGGCTGGAGACAAATGACTTGAAAGGAGTGGAATTTTTATATAAAACACCTGCATTTTTCATGATACTGACCTCCTTGGACGCAGCTATCATGGAGGGGGCTAGTCCAAAAATAATATTTTGGGTCAAAGGATAATATAGTCGATGAAAGTTGTAAGAAGAGAAAAGTATTATGCAAGCCTTGCAGCTCTAAAAGGCGTTGACAGGATCACCACAATATCCAACTTCATCCGTAACTACAAAACCCACAAAGAATGGTACGATAGAATAAGACACATTCACCTATTAGCTTATTGGCTGGTCAACGTTAGCAAGAAAGCTAACATTTGACTAGATAATCAGAATTTAATATAACTTTACTTGTGACCTGCTTGACCTGAGCAATGACTTGACTTGTCTTACTTGACTTCTAGCACGGACACTACTTGACTTGCTTGATTCTCACCAACCTAACGTGGGACTTTCTTGAGACTTGAAGGTTAAGACTTGAGACTTGTCTGTGACTTGCATGTGTGACTTACAGTACAATAAGTAATTGAACAGTAGGTTCTCCTTAAGGCTAAAACATTATTGCAGATCTCAAAAAATTCAACATGACACAGAAAACATGAGAACTTCTATATTTTTTCCTAAAACATATGATGAATTCCTATAAGATAGGAAGTTATGACAGTCAAAGTTCTGCCTTGAGCAAAAATCAGACCACAAATCATCAGGCTAATTACCAGTACTCATATCAAGCTGAATTTTTTTGACAAGTTTAATGTGTTATGAAAGCTTTTCACTGAAAAACAGTCATTAAGATGTGGCGTTGCTGCCTCACTTAATGTTTTTAATCTAAAGCTTCCAGTGCAGTCATGTCGTTCCTTTTCTGCGGTCCATCTTAAAGATCTCCAAAGTGTTGTTCAGCTTCATTACTTTAAGCAGAATTTTGTTTAATAGCTTATGACATTTAACGCCTGTAAACTTCTCTCTTCAGACTTTCATCTGCTTTTAAGACTCCTTTGGTTAAATGCCATCCAAGTACATGACATTCTCAAACACAAAATGTTTTTGAAGAGGACGGAAATGGGTTTTTATCAAAGATCTAACACTTAGATAGTCAACTGCAATATAATTTCCAAACAGACTTGGTTACACAGATGGCTTTGCAAAGGGGTGAGGAGGGCAAACATGAGCCATAAGCCAACCTTTGTTTGACAGTGAAAATGAAGTGGGCTTCTTGCCCAAACTGTCCCTTCAGTTCTGTTCAGTGGTGTAGACAAGAGTATACCAAGATATATGAAGTATGCCAACCTCTTTTTCTGGCCGTTTCTAGTATACCCATCGATAAGCCAAAAGCCATTGAAATATATTTGAGAGTATACCCACTTCTTCCCTGGTAACCCACCCATCTACCTAGTAAGACACCCACCTCATGAACTACCACTACACCACTGGCAGCGGTGCAACAAACAAATATATTTCAAATGTGTTTAGTTTCACTTCTAAAAAGTTGCTAACTTTGATATTATGGTAAATACACTTTTTTGCAGAGTTAAGGTGAGAACATCGATATCACCCTTATGTCTAGCCTGCATAATTTTACATTTTGTCTTACACACAGAAGCAATAAATGTGATACAACATGTTAATTAATGATCTTTCGAAGTGATTTCAAAGGGACCCCGGCTGTGATCACGTGACCGATGCACCATTGGTAGCTAAGAAGTCGGTCATGAGTGGTCCACTGTGGAGAATGTGGATGGGTCATTAAACTCAGGACGTTCCCCAAGACACTAGTGTTCAGAATGAACTCTGAGCCCTTTAAAGGTACGTCCTCACCATGTTTTTCTTACAAAACCTAACCTCAGTAACTTAACTTGCCCAAACGTAACCTCTGTAACTTCATGTTGATTACCTGACTTTACATTAAAGACGTGATGTCATTCCTGGGGTGGTAATTTGCTAATATATAGGAACTGTTGTGTGTGCATTTTCACAGGAAATCATACGAACCACTGTATGAGGATACATTGAGCATACAGACATGACAGTGGCAGCGATGGGGCACTATTCCATTAAGAATGTGAATCTGTTGATTTGTCACCAACCTGTCTTATCATCTCAATTTTGTTGCCTTCTTAGTGGGCTACTGCATGACCATATCCATAGATCTAAGTTCTAAAATTGGCACCTTAACCATCATCGTAATGATAAGAATGATGGCCAAAACCCTGCAGGTATATAAAAACAAACAAACAAATAAATAACCTAATTTCTATTCTGTCACGGCCATCGTTGTGCTCCTGTCTCTCCCTTGTGTTCCACTGTGTTCCCCATTCTTCTTGTCTTCCACGTACCCAATTTGTCTGTGTGTGTGTCGTGTTCCCATCTTGCTGCTCACCTGGACCAAACCTGGCAACAAACCTGGCAACAATCAGCTCATCACCGCGTATTTACTCCGGTGTTCCTGCCATTCAACGACAGATTGTTATTTTAGTCTCAGTGGTGCCATCGCTCAGGCCAAGATCTTGTTTCTTTGAGAATAGTTTTCCTCATGTTGTTGTGACCCATACTAATGCTTGTTTGTTTCCGGAGCTTCAGGATTCTTCCACCTGTACCCTCTGCCATCCCCATCATCCCCACTCTTCAAACTGTCTCCATTTACAGTACTCTAAAAATATACCTGTTAAAACTTCACCTGCATCTTTGTCTGTGTTCTGCACTCACAAACCAGCCTGACACGTCCAGTCTTATCCTATGTTTTTAAATAGAAAGCTATTCCAATCAAAGCACCATGAGCTGCAATGCTGAATGAGCTAAGCTACAGGGGAACAATCTTGGCAGAGCTGAAATGAGTGCACGTATCGGCGGGTAATGGACTCTGAGAAATGCTGTAATGAAACAGTACAGAGAAAGAGGCCAGAAGGAAGAAAAGGGCAAGCCGTGATGTAAGTGCCACTACTCATCATCTGGTAAAGTCAAGGTCAGGACCTTGTGTGGTCTCATGGTATTTCTGTTCCGCTTTTAAAGAAATGGCCAGAGAGTCAGGCTGATGTTGCACCCAGCTAGGCTAGGCAAGACTCAAACTGATTGCCTTTTATTCCGCTGACCTTCTTCGGAACGCTTTGAGTTAACAGAGAGCTAAAATGTATTAAAACTGCTGCCATGCATGTGTGCATAAATGAAAACCATCCCTGTCCTTTTTTTGCTCAGTAACTGGAAATTGTTTCATAACAAAGTCCTTTAAACAGCTTCATCAGAGATCACACAAGCCAAAAAAAAAAAAAGAATCCAACAATGGTTTTAAATGCCAGCAAAAATTGCTCCATTTTTTGTGGTGGGACTTAATTGCTTGTGACATGCAGTGAGACAGGGGTCCTCTCTGAATCACTCTGGCAATTATGTGGTGTGTAAGCTACTCTGGTTTGTGTGCTGTGGCTGCCTAAATGTGGACAACTTCCCCCCTCACAGTGGGGGCAGGCTCGACTTGGATGCTTCGGCACTGCTGCTGCAACACTCAGTGGGGGTAACACAAGGAGCCCTATAGTGCGGTAATGCAATATTCATGGTGGGGTGTGAGCAGAGCAGTTAAACACAGCAGAGTTGTTGAGAAGACCTTCCAACCCTCTATCAGGGAGCAGCTGCTGCTTGGGCTTCGGCCCCTCTCCACAGCCTATCCTCTTGCTCGAGCATTGTCTCTTTCTTCCCCTGCCCTCCCCTGTTCCCTCTCTGCTGCCTCTCACTCAACCATTAATTTTTAATCACAACTTAAATGGCTGCCTTGGCTGCGGCTGTGGGGGCAGCAAGTCAAGGGCTCTTGCCTCTGGTTACAAAGTAGGAAATAAATTTGAAGAGATCAAGCTAAACATACAAGGGAGGGGAGAGGGCTGACTGGGGAGAAATGTACAGGGAGGAAAAATATCAACTTGCTGCTGCCATTACAGCTTAATTAGAATTTCGACTCTTTCATCTTGGACTTTCCATTGCGACTGCTACAGGAAATTGAGATCAAATTAAGATAACGAATTGGGTTTTTCGAGGGTTTTTTTTCTCGAGGCCATGAGAAAGTAAGAAAGGAGAGAATGAGTGGATTTAGATTATGTGAGGTAGATACTCAGATTTGTCAAATGGCAGACAGACTGACGGAGGAGCTTAAAACAATTAATTGGAAACAATTTTGAAAAGTGATTTTTTTTCTCATGAAAATGCCAAAATTTATAAATTGTGAGGATTTGCTGCTTTCCTTAATCACATGTGAAAATAAACTATGTCTTTTGGGGTTTTGTACTGTTATGCCAGCCTAATACTAGAGCTCCAACAATAATCGATTCATTGCCAACTAATTTAATAATGGATTAACCAGTTTAAGTAATTAAAGAAGTCACATTTCTTTGAATCAAGCTTCTTACATGTGAGTATCTTCTGGTTTCTTTAGTCCTCTAAGACAGAAAACTGAATATCTTTGGCTAGGGGACCAAAAAAAAAGACATTTGAGGATGTCATTTTGGGCTTTGGGAAACACTAATTGACATTTTGCACCATTTTTGCCATGTTATGAACCAAACAACCAATCGATTCATCAATGACAGATTAATCGACAATCAACATACTGTACATGTGTGTGTGTATGTGTGTGTATATGAATCTTTACATATATATATATATTTTTTTTTTTATCAATGTATTTTGAATTTAGTGTTTAATACATACATTTCTTGACTTGACTTTTTTCCCATTTTTTGTAACCTAATCTTACTTTGCTTGTTTATTTACAACCAAACTTTGCACTCTTCCTATTCTGTTTGTCCCGTTTAGAAAAATACTTTCAACATTTTCATAATTTATAGCTTCTTTTCTTGAATGCAGAGACACTGTTTATTGTTACTGTTTGAAAACTAATTATGTGTCGTTGCTATCTGTCTTTCCCTAATAAAAAGATTTTTTAATAAAAAGAACATGTTTGATATTATCATAAGTATTTAGTCTTGGCTCATGCTAAGACTAAAGTTCAATAACGTGAGCACTGTTAACAACCACTAGCTAAGCTCTGTCCAGCACCAAACATAAAGTTGCAAAGTCGGTAGACAGTAAATATAAAGGAGACTCCGGGGAGGCTGAAGAACTGAAACAACTCTTTTCTTGTGCTGTGGAAAAGGAGAGAACAAGAGTCAGTGTTCAATTCTGCGTGCATCTGACCCACCAACCGGCACTTAATTTAGTGAGAACTCTTCATTTTTGAAACAGTTCGCCTCTCATTCCCAACATCTCCCAAACCAGCAGAGGCCGATAACTTGTTGAGTCTAAAATGTAAAGTTTAAATGCAAAAACAACGTATCTCTAGGGATCATATTCATGCTGAATTAACAAGTATACTATCGACCAATGGCACCTTTAATCTTGTGTTTCAGGAGTTTTGTATTTTTGCAAACACGTAAGGAATTTTGAATATGTCATATTTCTTAAAGGCAATTTGGTGTAACATTTTCCACCGGGAGCAGGATGGGAGATAATCTCAAAACAAATCTAGTTGTAGACTTGCAAATAACGACCCTGCAAGATCCCCAGTATTTTCTGAATCTGATATCATCTGTGACTGAAAACTCACATTGTCTCTAGATGCGAGAGGCTGTGAGACTTTAGCCTTTTAAAAGTATCTTCAGTCTTTGAGTGTGTGGCAGACATTAGTCTGACACAACAAGCAATTTCAAAATGTCAGCCAGGGCTTCAGGAAATTGTATTTTTCAATTTTATTTGACATTTTACAGACCAACTAATTAATCAATTAACTGAGAAAATAAACAGCAAATCAATCAACTATTAAAATAATTGTTAGCTGCAGCCCCGACTGACACATCCTATTATTCAAAACCACCAAAATGCTCCGAGTATGAAACTACAGCTCCGAGCGTGAGTGTATAAAATGCACACCACTTATTCATGAAGGACAAGGCTGTGTGGATGTTGTCAGTGAGGTGGCAGCACTCAGGTTTTCCCCTGCATTATTTATTTTCCGTATTGGGGTGGTCTGACCCACTCTTGTAATGAGAACTAGAGTCACGGTCTGTTTGGAGTCCCGGGGCAACGCCGTGCGACCGTGTCCCTGGATCACTGCTCAACCACACAGGCCTCTACACAGCCACTGTTTGCTCAGACTTCACTTGGACTGTAAAAGTCAAGCCTTGTTGACACATCTGTGCTGTCTCTCCCCGAGGCTAATGGCTATTACATCTGTCTGCTTCTTTTCAGAGGGAGAGGAAAACTACAAGAATCAAATGCTCTTTTGAAAACAGGCAGAGTGAAAACACTGACAGCTGATGGAAAGCTGACAGCCTCCTCTGAGGGGAATTACCGCTGTTGATGTTTCTCACAAGTGCAGCGCGGTGGTTAAGATGTCTTTTTGAAGAAATGCTGATGGCCTTGTGGTAGCAGCGCGTCAGTGTTTATACTTTTCTCAGGTCACACTTTACATTATGAGGTAATGCCATATTTTTCTAAAGTGTGCCAAATGTAATCATAATTTTCAACAAAATTTTCATGGCTACAAACTGCTGCAGAGCACATTTGACATAAAATGTGTTTATAGTGAATATATTTAAGAACACATATACTTTATTGCTTAAAAATACAATAAACTGGTAACTAAGTGTTTATATCCATTTTATTATTATCTTTTTGTTGTTTTAAAAATCTTTTGACTATATAGGGCAAATAAAAGTTTGAATTTTTGCTATTTCATTTTGAATATTTGAGTAAATATCAATATATACCGATATCAAACTCTTAATTGTCCAGCCCACTATGTTTTACTCTGAAACATGGTCAGCATTAGTAAAGAATTAAATTTTTGAATGACAGACACAAAAAAACAGATTGATTTTCTTTGTGAAACTAAAAAAAAATGACCTAACTAGAGCCTGACACATTGGCGGGCCCATATATTGGCTAATATTAGCTTACTGAATTACTCTATTAAATGTCAGAAAATAGTGAAAAACATTACATTTTCTTCAGTTCAAGGTGACGTCTGTCCAAAACCCAAAGATATTTAAAATTTATTATCACATTAGACAAAGGAAAGCTACTGCTCGTAACAAAGAAGCCACATCAAAACAATCTTTAGTACTTTTGCTGAAAAAATCATGAAAACTATGAACTGATTAGAAGAACAGTTGCTGACTGATTGTCTTTCAATTGAATCATCTATCATTGGCTAATTGTTTTAGCTGTAATTGTATCTGTGTATGTAAGCCAATAAGTAAAAACTAAAGTGCAGTACAAAAATGTCAAACTGACACGCACTGATGTCATTATAGTTTCATCCCAGAAAAATCTGCTGCATTTCAAATCAAGCGCTTCCTAAATTAACAGCAGCCTCTATTTTTGAAGTGCTGTACCACTTTTTTAATGATACGGTTACCGTTAATTCCCATCGATGTCCAGTGTTATGAACTCAGACATTCATAACCACAGTGCTGCAGCGCATCACGGTGCAGTGACCACTGTAAAAGATATATATGTGCAAAGAACCTTACTTTAAGTGTTATTTTGATGCACAGATTTGTACATTAACAGGAATGTAGCACAACATGGAAGTGAAAGCATCGCTCTGTTAATTTAAATGTCAAAGTGCCATAAAAACATTCTGTCTCTAAAATCAATGAATAACCCTGAAAAATAATCGTGATCTCAGTTTGATCAAAATAATCGTGAGGATCACATTGACCATAATGTGCAGTCTCATTACAGACTGTTATGGAGGGCTGGGTGATATGACAGTATATACTGTGTGACAGTAGAAATCCATCCACCGGTCGAGGTTCGCAAATACCGTTTGAATACCATCTGAACTGCGAGAGCTATTTGGGGTGTGAAAGTGCGAATCCTTGGATAGAAAAGTAGCGGCCTACCTTACGGTGCGTTACTGACATGCTAACCCTAACCAATCCCACTCCTCTCGCCTAAACCTAACCCATCCAACCGATGACGACAACAAGTACTAGCCAATCGTAGGGAGAGTCGGACAGCTCATGTTCTTCACTAATCTAGGATTTGCAAATTTACTTTCTGGGGATTTTTTGTAGCAAATCAGGGCTGAATTCTTGCTTGATATCATTGTTCTTGTGTGAATCCAATTGCTTCACAAGGTAACTTGATTTAAGGAGACATGGAACTTACATTTTAAAAGAATTTAGTTTTACTGTTTGAGTCTTTGGTTTTTTTTTTGTGTGTTTTTTTTTAAAGATTATTTTTTTGGGCATTTTGCCTTTAATGGATAGGACAGACAAGTTTGAAAGGGGGAGAGAGA
>JAPZEB010000001.1:33961635-33977788 GCA_029783705.1 Chaetodon striatus
AAATACCAAAGGAAGAAAACTCCACAACAAAAGACCTTAAGTTTATTTTTGGGTGATATTTGAGTCACAGTAGACATGTTTCATCAACAATTATTTAACAAAATAAGATCCAAGGAGACTTAAACTATAAAATAAACCATTTTAAGGTGTAGTATGTAAGATTCAGTGGCATCTAGTGGTGAGGTTGCACACTGAAACCAGCTGAAACCTCTCCTGTGTGCCAGTCGTGTAGGAGAATTATTGTGGCCAATGCAGAAAGGCAAATGGCCCAACTACTACTGTAGATTAATATGGTGGACCATGTGTGTGAGGCCCCGCTTCCTATGTTGACATAAACAGGTCATTCTAATGTAATGAAAATAAAATTCCTCTTATTTTCAGGTGATTATAAACAAATGCAATCATAATCATGAATATCATATCCCATTTCTGCCAACAGATGTCCCTAAATGCCACACATTGGACCTTTTTTTTTTAAGATTATTTTTTTGGGCATTTGCCTTTAATGGATAGGACAGACAAGTTTGAAAGGGGGAGAGAGAGAGGGGGAACGACATGCAGCAAAGGGCCACAAGCCAGACTCGAACCCGGGCTGCTGCGGCAATAGCCTTCGTACATGGGGCGCCTGCTCTAACCACTAAGCCACTGACGCCCCGAGTCTTTGGTTTTTAACTTCAGCGTTGTCTCATGTGAGGCAGTTCATTTTTGTTTTGTTTTGTTCCAAACAAAAGACAAAAATGATCAAAGTACGCTTTGGTTATTTTTAAACCATGTCTTAATTTAATTTACAAAAGAATTACTGTTTGTGATAGATACAGTTTCAGTGTAGAGACCACTATCAATGAAAAAAGCTGTTAAGTGGCTGAGTAGGCTTTGTCTAAAAAGCAACACGCCAGTAAATAAACAATAATGTGAAAACACACCCACACCTTTGCCAATTACTACTGGAAGTGAAAGTGACCAAAAGAACGTGTGCAGCCTAAACTAATGATAAACAACGAGAGTTAAATACACATTTTGGCTCCTACAGATAGATAAGACTGCATTAATTCCACGATGGGTAAATTCACACATTACAGCAGCTCAAGAGTCAGAAGCAGGAGGGAAAAAAGGTAGAAAAGATGACTGAGTGATAAAGATAAAAATATGACAACAGTACCAGCTGGATGACACGAAAATAAAATATTATAAAATCTATATCCACTATGTACACCTTTCACTTACACAGATACTGTATGTCCATGATTGATAGGTGCAGAGTATCCCTGATATAAAATTACCCGGACCGTGACAGACAATTTTGGCCATATCGCCCACCCTTACTCTGGTGTAAAATTCACTTTGCAGTTGGGTGGAAAAACATCCACTGACACTTTTTAACCACATTAAGTGACTCATTGGCCGTGTCTAGTTTAACATCTTCACCTCCGTCAGCTTCTTGAACTGTGCCAATAATCCGCCCATTGATCCTCGATTTCTAACCCGACAAATTAACAAAATCAAGGAAGCAGGCTAACTGCACGCATGCTAGCTAGCAGACCTCTCACAATCAGTCCACCAAACACATGCGCTCCCACACGGACGGCAGTAATCTCTCACTAATCAAGGACATCGATCACATTGCAAAGCACATCTGTCTGCATCCCCCTTCTCAGTGCCGACCCAGATTGATTGCTCTGACAGTCTTAGGGCTGAGACAAAGACGGAGGGAGAGAAATGGTGGACAAAACAGAGAAAACAAAGGCAGAAAACTAGGGGGAACCTAACATAAGGGTCCAGTCACAAAGAGACAGGTCCAGATGTGCTGCAATCTGTTTCAGTATTTGCACATTCTGTATGTAATGTGTTGGTATTCATATTCACCTAAACACTGACACAGTAAACACAGTGTAGTTTATGTGTCATGTGTGTCTCCGTTCGTGAACACTGACCTCTATAAATACAGAATGTAAGACCACAGAGGAAAATGTGATCTGCGTTTGCTGCTCTGAGATGAGATGAGCGGCTCAGGATCAGGGTCGACTGAGAATGAATGATTAGCTGTGTACTTCATAAGCCTGAGGTGAGAATAAAAACAACTACTTATGATGGGTCCAAGCCTGCGTGTGAAAACTATTTTTTTTTCCTCCTGCAAAGATCCCTCGCACCGTGGAAATAATTTGGTTCCAACGCCGATGTTTTTTAAATCCACTGTGCTGAGTGCATGAAACAGGCATTACTCTCCTTGCTACACTTTCATCCGTGGTATATTCCTGAAGACTAAATCAATTTTAACCCCAGGGGTATAACCCTCGCAGGCATCATCAGAAAAACTGGCTTGTGCAACAATATAGAAACATCTATATCTATAACAAAGGACACAGTAAGCTTCTTACACATCCATGGAATATCTGAATGCATTCAACACAGAGACAGACTGAAACCAGGGTCGAATGTACACGTGTACACATGAAGCCCTGTGACATGTGATAATTGCATTACATTCAATAACAACTAAATGGGAGCAGCAGAAAGCGCGCCATTCATGCAGTAAACTCAACGATAAACAAAGCAGTGGCACATCAAATGCTGATTGCTATCAGTCTGATATGATATGGATTTTGTAATGGTGACTGATAAAGGCAACAATGCTTCATTGAGATAAGGAAAGACACATCTATTGCCACAACAAAGAGCAATTTCTTTACACAGGCTTTTCACCCTTTACTGAGACGGAAAACCATTTCATTACCAAGGGCAGCTGATAAAACCTCTGGGCTCAAGTGCAATCAAATACTACACAGAGCTCTCAGGTAAAGCACGTCTCTGTTAATGCGATACAATACCACAACAGTGCTATTTCAGTAATGTGTAGGATGTTTTTAAATCTGCATCCACATGTAAATACACTGTGATAATCATGTGCTACAGCACATGTGCCAGATTTTTCTTTATCAAAGGAAGTGCAGTAATATTAAGATATAGCAAGAAACGTTCAACCCAGTATATCTTCAAATGTTAAGACAGCCTTGAACAAACTCTTACATACACTCTTGGGGCCTCATTACAGAAACTCCCTGAGTCTGTAATCCTATCTTATCTGAGTTTAGGATGACATTCAGGATTTTTGGTATTACAGAAACATGTTTCCTAACTGCATACAGGGAAAAAATCCCATCTTATTTAAGAGTAGTAATGTAGCTATTACAGACAGTGCTAACTTGAGTTTCCAAAGTTAAGATGGCACACACCGTGTCCTAACGTCAAAATAACTGCATAACAAGTACAAAAAATGGCAGCTACACTGTCGTTAGGTCTGTATGGCAATGACAATGAAGATGGGGAACAACATGAACACAAAATATAACGACTGAAAGTGATGGTGGGGTTTTCTATTCTCCACCAAGCCGACATGATTCGTTTCTCCAACTCCTCATGGCTGAATCAGAGCGCCTGTCTCTTTTAACATACTACATTAGAATACATCTTAATTTATTGATGGATTGGGATTTCTTTGTTGTCTTGTTGTTCTGTTATGTGTTTTAATTGTGTTTATGTTTATTGCTTACTGTGCTGTACCACAAATTGCCCCTTTGGGGACACTAAAGTTGTCTAAGTCTCGTCAATGATAGCTAGCTAGCTGTGGACAAATGAGAGCCGTTAGTGTTATGGCTTGTCTGTCTCAAGTATCCTGTGGGTGCACTTTAATCAAAGATACAGGCATGACAGGATGAGAGTAGATTGAAAAATCAAATGTAGAGTCATAGTTAGGGTTTCTTAAGGTAAGATAGGAGGTCTGAGATAGGACACAGCCATGAGTTTAGGAACTGCTTCTCCAATAGGAACGTATTAATCCAAAATTCACCACATTTTATTGTAATTTGTTACACTGTTGAGATATCCTAGAAACACCATAACCTCCATGGCAAAGGCACCAATTAATTTCCTTATAATCACCAGTGTTTTGGGTACTTTCTGTATAAAATGGAAAAGTAACAAAGTCTAAGTTTTCTACCAGAGCTAGAGTTGAGGTTGACTTATAGAGGACCAGATTTAGTCCAAAATGGATGGGACCATTTTTATTAAAACTAGATTTTTCTGAAGATTCATGTGAATGTCTGTGAATGTGCGCAAAGAGGGTTTTACAGGTAACTGCAGGACACAAAGGCTCACACAGAAGCTGACGTGTAGGTGTACCAAATGTCAACAACGCACTGTGCATCAAGCAAGCTGACTGTGTGTACAAGTTTGAGATTTTAGTTTCACTTAATTTTGTTTTCGATAGCCTGACACTCATTAATGGTAACTACCCAGTATATAAGAAAAAAAAAAAAGCAAAATGGCGTGAAATACATTTAAGTCCAGCGCTCCATTGACTCAGTGAGCTTTAGCACCACATTTCAAAGCACTATCTACTCGGAGGGGGTGAAATTTTAATGTTTTGTGATGAAAACACCTTCATTTTGTTATTATTTTGTAGGCTTTGTTAACAGACAGCCGGCTAGCCGCGTTAACATGCTAAAACACAGTGTCCACTGCCCAAACACCGCCTCCACTGGTAAGCTAATGTTCGCCTTGGCTGCTCTGCGCTGTGTACCAGCCAATGTGCGAGGATGCTAGCTAGCAGCACCACTCATTTGCGATTACAGCTGGTAACATCGTCCCAGTGGTGAGAGGGCATTGTTGTAGAAATATGGTGGCCACCCTCTGGTCCGCCCCCAGGTCACCCCTTTGAGTAAGCTGCTTCATTTTAAGCTGCAAACACCTGTAGCATGGTTAGCTATGTTAGCACTACTATTTGTGCTGACACTGCTAACAGAGCTAACAGTTTCTGCATTCAAATGCAGTTGTGTTTACCATGCTCACGTGAAGAGACCATAAGAACACCCCCCTCTTGTGGTATTCACGACCTTAAGGGAAAATTTTCTGAGAGCCCCAAGTTCATGACTTTGTCTACACGACTGACCATGTCGTAAACATGAGTTCAAGAATTCCATTTGAACGCAGCTAGTGACAACGTAATTAACAATGCTAAAGGAGGGTTTGCTCACCAGGGCGAGTTGGGAGGGTGGGCATATAGTGATGCTAGCTAGCTAGAGCTACCAGTGACGTTAGCTAGTTCACTCCCGGCACAGCTGATGTGCAATACAGAGTGGCTGAGTCTAGCTAGCCGGTGGAGATTGGATGGTGGGCAGTGGGCACTATGTTTCACAGCATGTTGGCTAGCCAGCTGTCTGTCTCCCATGAGATCCAGGTGATGCTGTGGCAACATTTTCCTGTGAACTGACTTGCGTAGCTGGTCAAAAATATTTTCGCCAGTTAACAAATTAATGTACTACTAGCCTACAAGTATTAAAGAAAAAGCCAAGAAAACATCTGTGAACACCCCCCAGTGCCTGCACACACAGATCTCCTTACACATTATTCTGTGTTCAGTCCACACAGTCATAAATTTTGGGCTATGCAGACCCTCGCGGACATGATGATGAAATGTACGCAGCCACATGGATGCAGAATGTATAATTTGGGGCTTAAGAAAGTTCAGGTTGTCAAAAATAGGTAACAGTACATCCTTTCTGTTTATGTTTGTTCATTGAAAAATACAAATTTCATCACAATAAAGCAAAGTACTCTCTTTGTCACAGGTTAATTTAGTTTCCTGTGAATGCAATTCAGCATGCACAAGTGTTGTCAGTGAATCTGTAAGGACAAGCACATCTAGTATGGCAAAGTTTATTGCTTGGGGCTCCCTCTTGCTCCCATGCCTGTGTGCTCTGGTCTCTGCTCGGCAGCTCAGCTCTCTCCTCTCTCTTCTCTTCTCCTCTCCCCATTAACCGGCTGACAGATCAGTAATAAACACAGCCTGTCACCTTCAAGGCCTGCCTCTCATTTACTAGAGAACACATGAAACCCCGCTCTCTTGTTCCCTCTCTCCCGCTCCCTCTCTCTCCTCCCTTCATCTGCCGGGCTCATTGGAGCTGAAACCTGATTTTTTGGCCCCGTCCGCCTCCGAGGCAGCAAATTCTCCTCTGCACCCAGATAGTCCTGAAAAAGGCATGAATATTAAATGGAAAATCCATGAATAAATAATCAAAAAAGGACTTCCGTCGCTCTAACCTCTTTCTGTCTCCCAGCAGTGGATGACGGAGGAAGAGCGCAGGGGAGAAATAGAGGAGAGGAAAAAAAAATAATGACCACCTCAGGAGAAAAGGTGGACATTTGTTAGGTAATTGGCTTTCTCTATTTGCAATCCCATGGTGCTGCGATTTCACACATAAAACAAAGAGGTAATCACAAGGTAACAGTGCAGCCGATGCTTAGTGGAACAAAACTTACCCGCTATATTTTCACTCAGAATATATTGTGTTATTTCCATATGTGGTGAAACCTGAGGGATAAAAGCCATACATATTGTAACAGCTCGATAATGTATGTGAAGGAAATGCAAATGATATTGAAAAGAGAGCTGGAAGTGCAATGTGTACAAGAGATATGATGTCGAATGCATAACAAACAAATAAAGAGAATCATTTATATGTGAAATATACTCACTAGTCCCTCTGCACGTGGCTGTTACACAGGAACAAGTGAATATAGATTATTTTGCTTCGAGCAATTCCCATAAGAGTGCTTAACATGTATTGTACTAGATTTCAGTGGGCTGCATTTTTTAACAGAGCAAGACAAGCAGCTACAAGTCAGTACGTTACTATGTTGTATTTACTGTGTGTTGCTGCTATATTATATGTGATTGTGTGGATTGTTACATATACTGTATGTTATACTCCCAGTGTCATCTACTAATCATCAGTGTGATGAGTCAATTGAACACACTGAAACTGAGCAGTAGAATCGTAGTTAAAGGTATAATCTGCAGCATTTTTAGGAAATCAAGGCACTTTTTAATACTATTTATGGCAAAGGGATAGTAATCTCTAGACATCTCACATTTTGATTCGACTCAGAGGACTATAGTACCATTACTGATGCACCAAAATGTCTGATTTCTATTTGGCCTGGGCGACATAGCCTATAAATAATACGATGATATTTGCATGGCCATATTGTGACACATGATATATATATCAAAATTTTAAAATCTCCTCTAAATTACCGTAGAGAACTAATATACTAAACAACTCAACTATTGTTACAGTAAAGTTACATAAAGTACTGTTAAAGTAAAGTTAAATCAAGTACTGTCAAAAGAAAATTAAATTCATGTTACAATAAGATTAAATAGAGTCCTATTATGATAGAATTAAATCAAGTATTGTGATAACAAAGTTAAATCAATAACTGTTATGATAAAGTTCAAGTACTGTCACAATACAGTTAGATAAGGTACTGTATAATAAATTAAAATAGAGTACTGTTATAACAACCTTTAAGTATTATTACAATAAAGTTAAGTATAGTATTGTGATAAATGAAATACTATTGTAATAAAGTTAGATTAGGTACTGTTATAATAAAGTTAGATAAAGCATTGTGATAATAAAGTTACATAAAGTACTTATAATACTTATATATATAGTACTATATATATATAGTATATATATAGTACTTATAATAAATTAAGAAGTAAGGTTATAATAACCTTAAAGTACTGTTATGATAAAGTTAAATCAAGTATTGTAACAATAAAGTTAAATAAAGAACTATTGTAATAAAGTTAGATAAAGTACTGTTATAATAACCTCAAAGTACTGTTATAGAAAAGTTAATTTAAGTATTGTGATAATAAAGTTAAATAACGTACTTTTATGATATGGTAAAAGTACTGTTATACTAAAGTTAAAGCAAGTATTGTGATAATTAAGGTAAATAAATAACTGTTTCAATAAAGTTAGATAAGTTACTGTATAACAAAGTAAAATAGTGTGCTGTTATAACAACCTTAAAGTTTCATTAAATAAAGTTAAATATAGTATTGTTATGATAAAGTTAAATAAAGTACTGTTATAATAATGTTAAAGTACTGTTATAAGAAATTTAAATGAAGTATTGTGATAATAAAGTTAGATGAAGCACTGTAATAATAAAGTTAAAGTCCTGTTATAATAAAGTACTGTTACAATAACCTTAAAGTGAGGTTATAATAAAGTTAAATCAAGTGTTCTGATAATAAAGTTAAACAAAGTACTATTACGATAACGTTAAAGTACGGTCATAACAAAGTTAGATAAAGTACTTTTATAATATAGTTAAAGTAGTGTTATAATAAAGTTAAATAAAGTACTGTTATAATAACGTTAAAGTACTGTTGAAATAAAGTGAAAGTGCTGTAACAATAAAGTTAAATCAAGTACCGTTGTAATGAAACTCATTCAAAGGCTGGTGCTGTTGGTGTTTTTGCTGTGAACTTGAAGCCTCAGGTCAACAGTTAGATGTGAGCAGTTTGGGGAAAGTTAAACTGTCACAGCAGCGCAGTTAAACATGAGGATTTATTCACTGTGAGCAGGAAACAAACTAACAGCTCTCTAGTTAATATATAAAAAATATTTACAGGTCGCAGTGGTGCTCCATGGTCGCAAAATGTGACTTCATGGTTGCGGTCTGAAGTCCTGCAGATACAAAAACATGCACCCCTCACCTGCTCACACACTATCACCAAGGAGAGTGGTCTGGATGGGTGGAGAAGTTTATGTGGCGTATCGTGTTTGTGAGTGTTTGCTTTCTTTAGCCAAAGGAGACAGAGCGAGAGAACCAAAATGCCAAAGCAAGTCTCATGCCAGTGGATTAAAAAAAATAAATAAAATGAAACGATTTATGCTCAGTGTTTGTGATATACTTATTTTATATCCCAGGATGCATAGAGTATAATCAATATGTATCGTCCAGCCTTAATTTCTAGATCTAAGATTTAGTTTTCCTCACAGTCTGACTACTTACTACTTTTAAATCATGATTATTAATTATAAATAACAGATGAATTTTCTTTGATTATCTTTTTATCAATACAACAGTGAGTTTTTGATGTAAACACAATGTACGTGTTTATGTTGTATGGTTTCATCATCTGATTGGTTCAGCTCTAGGGAACGTACAACCTGCTCTTACAAAATCATTACTGGCGATAACAATGTTGAGAATTAAGTTTTAAATTCACAATTATTGACTCTCAATGAGAAATAATCTTTACTGAGAGAATCACAACACAGCTAAGAACTGATACTTTTCGCCCACCCTAGTATGGTAGCCAACGGTTTTAGCAGTAGCAATTCAATGTATTTACATTCTGCAATTACCACCCTACAAACCATTTTTCATTTTAGTGATGGAGTCCACCGCAGTAAGTCCAAATCGTCTTCACATACACAAAGGAAATGAGGCATGCATGTACTAACACTGTATCAGAGCTGTATCGAGTTACTGCTAATGCAAACCCAACATTTTCTGACTGCGGTTGCTTCACATTAAAACCATTCAACTAGTGAAAGACAGAGTGGCTTTAATTTTGAAGTTGTCACAGGGACACGATGTAGTTGGCATCGAGATTATTTGTGTGGAAATCACATCATGGTTGCTCATGACATGATGAAACAATTCCAATTTTTGACCGGCTTCCTTATTAAAACAACCAGAGTTTGTTTGGCTGCACTGTAAACAAATACTAAAGTGGCTCTAGGCAGTTTTATTTCTAATGAACCGGCTGCTCAAGGAGTATTTGCTCTTCTGAACTGCACTTGTTACCAACAGTAGTACTTACATCTTAAGAATGATAACTTCACTGGCCATTTAAAGATGGTGAGAACATTTCACATGCACATATAATGACACATGTGACAATCACGCTCGCTGAGCTCACATGACGTGAGGAATTAAGGCTTAATCTTATTATAGTTTTCTACTCCTGAGAGATAACATAAGAGAGGAAAAAAATAAACACTGTCCTCTAGTTTGACTGTGGTAAATTGGTGCAATTGGTCAGTAATTACCCAGCCAATTGTTTTCTCTTAGCTTTACAATATACTACTAACAGTGGGTACGTTTAAGCAATTTGTTTTTGCTGGTGACAGCCCAACTAGCAGAAATAAATAAATAAGGAAATTAAAATCCCTTTTGTCTGGAGAACCTCTTCGTTAAAAAAAACAACTCTTTTAACTCGACTGATTGATGTAAATAGCAAAGAAAACTCAATTCCTCCAACAATCTACAACTACACATGGTACTACAGTCTCCAAAAATGCAATACTAGGAAAACAAAGCATATTGTTTGGATGATAAAACATCATTATATACACTGCAAATAAAAAAGAGGTAATTGTGGGAATATTCCAAAAACTGTTTGCTACTGATAACTGTTTGAATGGCTGTTAAAACTGAATTCTGCTGAACATCAGAATAGATAATCTAAAGAAATGGAAGAAAATGATGTTGGCGCCTCGAGCTTAAGACAGGAGAACTACTATGTTGACCTTGAGGTCCTTTGAAATGACTCCAGTCTCCAGTGATTTTGAGATTATATATGTCAATGACTTGCGCTAGTAGAGATAAAAAGATCTCATCATGACCTGCAGCTTGAGCTGAATTTCTCATTTTAGCAATTATATCCATGACTTCCTTCCCCGTAGTTGGATCAAACCTCAGCAAGAGAGAGCTCTTTTGTATCTGCTGGAGAGCCATCAGAGTGACTAATCTCTGTAGAGAAAGATAAGCCAGTACTCACAAAGTACTCACTGAATTCATATGTTATATCACAAGAGTTATATGTTCAGCAGCAAACTGACTGAGGAGCTGGGAATGACCTTTTCTGCTGTAAAAGGACGTTCTGTTTTGTTTCTATAATGGATGAATCTTTACAGAACAAATGCACACTGCAGAGCTGATTTTTTTATCATGATAACATTTGCAGTCATATCTACCAGCATGACTTTAAAGCCTGCTAAATTATCCCAAGATGGAACAAAAGGCATTAAGATGCCATGAGCTTATGAACCACATTTGAATACTTGAACTGTTGCTGTTCTTTGACTAATTCAGTGCTTCAGTCAGTTGAATATGGGAGTGCTTGTACAAGAGATTTGCACGTTTTTTTTTTTTTCCTTACTGGTTGAGCACTCTTTAAACAAGGCTTAAAGCCATTTGATTCACTCATGGAACATTACTCTGGGTATCCACCCTTCATGCTTGGAAGCAATAGGATTTTAATTCTTCGGAGGCATCATAATAGGAAGGTCAAACATAATTCTCAGGTTACCCAATGCTTTGTTCTGCAGAACAGCAAGTAGCAGCCTCGGGCTTGTTCTGCAGCAACAGTCCCAGCATGACATCTAACAATTTGTGTTGAGATGGACGGTGATTCAGAGTTCAACAGACACTTAGAGAAATTGAAAGTTAAGTCTAAATAAATTCAGTCTAAGAAAAGGGGATGGAACAGGAACGGCTTATGTTAGAAACAAACTACCTACCTGGCTGTGAAGAGAGTCGCCATCACGCATTGAATTGATTACAGTAGCCTGAGCTCAGATCTCCGCCAGACCACAGGATCTTGCTCAGATTCTAGTCATTAAATTAAACATGTGGCTAATTGTGATGCCTCCGACAGTTTTAAAGTTCAGTATGGGGCCAAGAATTTTGAGTCATGAATCTCTGCATGCTACAAGGTAATTAACTGCCCACTGTAACTAGAGAAAATCGACCTCTCCGCAATGTTGAAAATCTGTTGTTATGGCTTGATGAGGGTTAAAATTAGCTCTGCTAGAAGGTCATGTTTTTCGGTTTGGTCTGTTTGTCTGTTGGTTTACAGAAGAACTAATAGCAGATTTTCATGAAATTTGGTGGAAGGTGTTAGCCTGGGAAGCAGACAAATCTGCTAGTGTATGTTTTATTTGCTTTGGCAGATGCGTCTGCTCTCCTTCCTGGTCAGATGGATTTCCAGCTGGCCTGACCCGAGTCAGGCCAATAGAATAGAGTAAAATATATGGGTGTCATGACAAAACACTGTCTGTGGTTTAAAACTCATCAGTCACGTCCTTCAGTTAAGAATACTGATGGCACTTGGGATGACGGACTTCTTACATACATTCTTGGTCACCAAAGGAACCCTGTAGCGGAGCTCAAACTGGCTGAAGAGAGGATAGGAGCTATCTGCCAAGATACTCCTCGCTTTTCTCTGTAAAAGTTGGGTCAAGGGCTTTTGTGACATGGCAATTCTTTTACTTGCCATTGTCACAATCCTAGAAGGTTTATTCTTGGATGTACAGTTAAGGTGACCTTACCAAACAGGAAGGTGAAAAAGGTGAAATGTTGAAACACTCTCAACCATAATTTGATACACTAACTCTAAAATCTGCCAACTAACACCACTGTCACTGAGTTTCCTAAGAAGATAAAGTTGCTGTGAACGTTTCTTGAGAATATACTCGGTATTTCCAGAAAAGCTCACATGGGAGTCTTGAACCGTACCAAGGTTTTTGAAATTTTCCTCCGTTTCAACACGTTGGCCATCGAGTGAAACTGATCGCAACCATTTATCTAGCATGGGGCAGGATGTTACGATGACTGACACCTTGCATTTTGGGCTTAATGTAGAATACGTGATGATGTCAACTTATCTTCGTAAAGACAAGCTCTGTTAAGGCATTTTTGAGAAAGTAACCAAGATGGCTGCAGCTGAAGGGAACTTTCTGTTGATGCACCATTTTTAAATTCTGATAGCAAAATCGGCAACACTTGTTCACAGAAGTGTTGATGTAACACCATCATCATCTGTTTACACTTGTCCGTCGGTGGTCCAGATCTACCCAATTGTGTCCGGAGGCATTTTGGTCTACGGCCGTTCATAACGCTTCTTGGAAATCAAAAATAAATATAGAGGTTCCTGACTTATTCACATCTGCAAACTGGTTTGGCAGTGCCAGGCTAGAGTGGTGTAGCATGGGCAAAGGTAGAACCCATTCAATTTCGGGGCAGATCTTATACAAGGGGTAGAAATACAAATAATTTTGGACTTTTCTGAGCATTGCAAGATAAGACATTTAGCCTTGATGGAGGTCCGTGCCTTTTAACTGCTCCTTTAGCTATGTTTTATATAATTTAATGTGTTTGAATCTCTCTGATCAGATGACATTATTTAACTGTTTTCATCAAGGTCCAATAATTTTGACACTTTTTCTAAAAACAGAGCTTAAAGGGTGAAACCATTAATTCAAAATAAAAAGAATGTTACTGTTGGGTAAAGAGCAGATTTGGTTTGGCATTTTGTATTCGAGCTAACAAACACTACATGAAGAAAATGTTTTAAGTATAGTGTTATATGATATGTGTTTCACTTTTACTATGTGGTTATGTACACACTCGCTGTGTGTACATAGTCACATCATACGGAGGATGTCAGGCTATTAAAAACATGCGGCGACTGAAGGATAGCTATAAGGAAGAGAAAAAGGAAATGCTGGTTCATGTCAGAGAGCCAAATAGCTTTCAACACCCAGACTGACCTTCAGCTTACACACACACACACACACACACACACACACACAGATACAAATGTTCACAGGATGTGACCATAAACCATAATGCACATCCATTATTACAGAGAGTGAGCCTTGGCTGTATGCCATTTTAAATGTCACAGACTCCTCCACAGGGTAATGACTGATCAACCAGCATCGAGTATAGCCGTAGCATATTATCTACAAAGCCAACTGTAAAACTGTCTGGAGAGAGATGCAGCATCACATTATTTGATTTGATAATTGCCAAATGCATCCAATAATGTTCATCCATATGCGGGTGTGCTCGCTTTTCCGTCCTTTTAAGCTTCCATGCTGTAATAAGCAATATTACTACACTGCCAGTAAAGCAAAGTGTCTGCTCGTAGTGCCGATCCTATGAGAAAATACTCAACTTCAGCATCATGAAGCTCTCAGCTCATTTGTTTGGCTCGCCAGTTAGATAAATCAAAACAACTCCCATTCATTGAAAACACATAAACAGCTGCAAAATATCAAACACAAAATGCAGAGGAGCCAAAGTAAGAAAGTGGCAGGTGAAGAAAAACAAACCTCTTGCAAAGCAATTAGACTAAAATAGTTTTCATCGCTAGTCAGAAAACAAACAGATGAATGTTAATGTCAGTGTTTTACATATTTCTTGTTTGGTTTTGATGTCTTTTTGTTGTGTTTCGTGTAAAGGATGGGGATTACAGCAATTATGTGTAAGTACTGTCTTGAATTGTATGTATATCTTGAAATAGACCCCTGGGGAGAGTAGCTGTTGCCAAGGTAACAGCTTATGGTAATGTAAGTACACAGTAAATATAAAAAGCAGGACTTAATTCAAGCTAACATTTGACAACCATCTAATATTTAATAGAGACTCCCACTTTTCCACAACATGATGCAGAATTTGCTTAATGAAGGAATCAATCTGAGCAGCCATAAATTGCTGCTAACATGTTTACATGTTACCAAAAACCCTGTCCATCATGTTAATGATTTAACACTGATGAAAAACAATAGTGCATGTTATGTAATAAAACACTGAGCCTGCTGAAGGAGTGGAGAAAGCAGTAAACTGTAGCCTTTTCTTGCTCATTCTGATGAGGCATGAGATGGTTGGCAACGCCGGTGACAAGCGGATCTTGTCGATGTAAGCTGCTGGGGGAGCAAAAATACTTGTGCTAAGCCCCCCTGAGTAAGATGAGCGGCAATGCCGTGACCCGTGAGATGCAGTGGGAATTGAGGTGGAAGAGGGGCCGAGAGAGCAAGAGAGTGAGATAGTGAAAAGCTAGCCGGTGACAGAAGAATAAGACAGGCTGGACTGTGTAGGTCCGGTGGGTCAGGATAACCGATCCAAATACAAGGCTAATGTGGGCAGCTGGGAGCATGTTGAGATCAATGCACGCGACATGACAAAGGCATGCCATACATGCAAAGCTGTGCATAGAATGGAGACATGATGCAATGGGACATGCATGCTCGACATATTGTTGGTATGATGTGTGCTATTCTGAAGTTTCATTTGATTGATGTGATGGGACTGCACTGCAGTATCAAAACATGTCACAGCTTCTATTATTACATACTGCCCTGTACCCAGTGAAGTCAGTACAAAATTATCATTTGCAGTCTGTATCAGTTTTGGGGGTATGTCAAAGTTATTACATGTGAATATCTATATATCTCTAGGTACAGTGGTTCCCAACTGGTGGGTCGTGATCCAAAAGTGGGTCGCAGGACCATTCTGAATGGACTGCAAGTGAGTCCAAAACGTGTCAAGTCCGTAAAAAAGTAATTTCATTTTTAAGTACAGTGAATTTATGGCACAGAGCTTTATGCTGAAGTGCTGTTTCCTGCTGTAGGTTGAGAGACTAATGGACGACGATTTGACAGGGACAGCAAACTAGCTTGACGACATGGCCAAATTCTAGTGTGATGCTGAATATATTAAACTGTGTGAACCTTGAACTAACGACTGAGGAGAAATCTGGACCCTGTGGCTGGTAGACAATGACATGCAGAATACCACTGATTCAAAATCAAGTATGATTTCTTTATGTATGGTGAGATCATCAAAGCAAAAGCATGCAGTAAAGCCTTACTAAAGTTTTTCTCTTTTGCCCAACGCATCATTTGGTATGAGTCTTGGGCAGTACCAAGGTATTACGGTCTACCAAGGTATTTTGAAATCTCAAAGGTTTAATTTAAATACTGTCAAAAATGCAGACACTCGTCTTTCTACTAAAACGGTACGGAGATGCTGTATTGAGGCTATGTATTGTAGTGCACAATACGCGCCATTAGTGGTCAGTCTCTACGGTGGAACAGGCAGCTAAGCTAATAAAGACAGTGACTGTAATTGGTGGGGATAACATTATAGGACAAGGAAAAAAGAAAAATGACTCTGCCCCTGTTTGGGAGTGTTGTAGGGGTGGGGGAAAAATTGATACAGCATAGTATCAAGATATTTTTGTGTGGCAATATCGAATCGTCACACAGTGACAACTATCGATATTTGTATTATATAAATTTTAAATATAACAAATACAGATTAAACTTTATGTAGCCCACTAGAATAATATAATCTATTACTTTTTCAGTTCACTAGATGCATTTTACTGCAGCAAAGAAATGGCTGAAGTGACAAGAACAGACTGGTAAAACATATGTTGACAAAGTTTTTCCCTGGGAACATAATTTACATTTGAAAAAAAGTAATAAATTAC
>JAPZEB010000001.1:34088266-34104425 GCA_029783705.1 Chaetodon striatus
ATTTGCGAAGCTAAAATCCAAAGTTAAGAGAGAGGGGTTGTGCGCGAGGGACGGGACGTTTACGGTTAATGATCCGCTGTGTAACGCTACAGAGAAACATGGAGCCGCTTTCAGGTCGCCCAGAAAGAGAGCAGAGAGCACCTGGCTGACCGACGAGCTCAAGGAGAATCAGAGGTCTGGTTTTTATCGCGATGAAGCTCAAGCCTTGACTTTTTCACCCATATCGAGTCCTCAGAAATCCTTCGCATACTCGGGCATTAGCAGGCTTGTGGGGGAAGTACCCTCGGTGACGGAGATGGGACATGAATACACACCAAGACGGGGTACTTTCCTGGGGCCAGTAGCTGTGTCTCACCAGTCCCCTCTGGTCAACAGAAAGCGGATCCACACAGACCCACCTCAGGTCAGAGACATGGGTGGTTTCAAGGTGACAAGCAGGACTCCAGTAAAGATACACCCAGTGGAAGATGACAGTGTGTTTGAGGAGGAGTGTGCTCCCCTTGACAGACTGGTGTCTACATCCTGTATGTTTTCCCCCATGAGGAAGAGGCTGAGGAAGAGAAAATGGGAGCCACAAGAGTTTAACAAAGTCAGCAGCAGCACCAAGGAGGCCAGCAATGAATCCATGAGTCAGCCACAGGAGAGGAAACCCTCCAGTGCTCCCAGTGAGGTCAACAACACCTGCATGGAGAGTTTGGATTATGTTAGAGGAATCCCTGCAGAGCCATCAGAGAGAAACCATTACACTGCTGAACCTGTGCTCACATCACCAAGAACCATCAGGATGAAACGTGAGATATTATTGCTGCTTTATTCTTTTTATTTTATTTTATTAGGTGATACAGGCACAAAGCAAGGGAAAGACATGACAGGGACAACACTGTGTGGGAGACAAGACGTGTAACATAAATAACACAAAAGACAAACACAGGCATATTGGTATAATGTATGTTGATGGTGTTGAGTGGCATTTTGTGTGTGTGTTGATGAAGTAGTAAAAAGGGGGATGAGTTAGAATAAGAGGAACAGGTGCAGATAGATTAAGCAAACTTTAGTTAGGAAAAAATGAGACAGAAAAATAAATATATAAATAAAAAAAATAACAAGAAAAATAAATAAATCAAATAATAATTTTAAAAAATCTCTCTCTCCCAACCCACTATTTGTCTTCCTCTTTAATTTCAATTCAATTAATTAAAAGTCAAACGAAATTGCAGGCGTTTCCCCCTTCCTCAGTTGCCTCCAGACCCTGGAAAGGGGGCTGACTGATGGAGGCCACCACCTGCTGCTATTTTACCTATGTAGAACAACCCCCATTTGTCAAATCAAATGGTCCTTTCTTTTCCCTTTTCCTGCTTAGTTCTGAGTGAAACTCTTTAACTTGCATCATCACACAGCAGGGAATAAATTGTCTGACGCCTCTCTGCGGTTTAAAACAGGTTGCCTTGTTGATGTGGAAAAACTTCCTACGATGTCTCCAGCCAAGATGTTCGCTTACATGAAGGAGAGGGAAAGCAGAAAAGAGCAGCAGGAAATTCACAGAGTCAGCAGCAGCACAAGGGATCTCTTTGATGCAGGTGAGTGTGTTGTGAAGTGGAAATACTTGAATCTAGCAAAGCAAAAAAAATTAGCTGATGTACGTTTTGTTTTTCTTTGTCATGTTTCCTTTATGTTTTCCTGTAGATGATTTCCATCAGTCCAGACACACGCCTCCCTCTGCAGGTCAGAGCACAGGTGACATGGAGGATGTTGCTTTCAGAGGTGTTCCAGACAGTGTGGTTCCCGTCAGTCCGTCCAGAGTAGAGTCAGCTGACAGCCAATCAGACACAGATCCCTCTGAGGATGTCCTGAACCCTGCTGTGTCGCCACAGCCTGTTTTGCTCGAAGACCCGCTTGTACTCAACACGCCACGGATCT
Source organism: Chaetodon striatus (assembly GCA_029783705.1). NCBI lineage: Eukaryota > Metazoa > Chordata > Actinopteri > Chaetodontiformes > Chaetodontidae > Chaetodon > Chaetodon striatus. The sequence goes on from JAPZEB010000001.1 coordinate 34,090,184, forward strand.
CCATACCGAAGAAACAAGAGCCAAACAAATGGCCCCAGCGCACAAAATTCCCAAGTGTGAGTAGTGGACACTTATTTTAAAGTTAAAACCCAAGTCCTTGATAAAAAGAGGTGATATTAGGAAAATCAAATAGTCTGTTGATTTAACATGCAAAGTCAGGCCGCTGAACCATTCAAGGTTTAATAGGCAGGCACATTTTAGATCAAATGGGAATTATAGGCTGTTGTTCTTTTGACAATTCTGCTCTCCTAATCTACTGCTCCTGCTTGGGCTTGTGTTTTCCTCTTCACAGGACAGTGTGATTTATCTCAAACAGTGGTACCTGAGGAAGAATAGTAAGGGCCTGTTTGTCGATGGAATCCACCAGTAAGTGTTTCTCAACACATTATGGTTAAAAAAAAAAAAAAAGGACCCAGTGCAGTCAAAGTTTGTTGTCACTCAGATTGCTTACTCAGCTTCTTTGGATTTTGGATCTCTTAAGATTTATGTGTGGTTTAATGTCAACACTGGGATGTTTTTTATTTCAATTTTCCACCCAGGCACGACAGCATACCATGGAACAGTAACATCATCGTGGAAAGGGTTTCTAAGTCTATGGTGAAGACTGTCTCTGGGAGGGTTTACGTCTTGGTTGGCAAGATGAACATGAGTATTACGTCCGGTAAGCCAGATTCTGTGTGGGAAGATTTTATCCACTGAGAATGTTTTACTTTGGCTGAAAGAAGTTAAGAAAACTTGCACATTCATGCAAATGTTAATACTGCGCTGATTGATATTTTTTCATGTATCTTTTTACTTTTTGACTGCAGAGTTTCCCAAGTGGCTGCTGAAGAAGTTCTCCAATGGTTTTCCTCCAGACTGGGAGGCACTTTACGAGAGGTTTCTGTCAGAGTCAAGAGAGTAAGAATATTTATTTCTATTCTGTTTATGCTTTTACAGATAAAAGATTGTTTTGTTTGGTGGTTGCAAATGTAAAGAACTATTCATTAATAGTTAGCCGTTAAATTTCACTTTTTCTGAGGAAGTGAATTTTGTTTTGTTGTAGAGGTCCCAGCAGAGAAACCGAGAGGAACAGTGAGGGGAGAGGCGTCACATCGAAGACAAAATCTGGGGCTTCCTCCGTCACCCATTCTGTGAGGCAGCAAAGAAAAAACACTTTTAAAACACGTAAGTTCAAGATACATGAAGATAAATGCTTCAGCTCAGTGGTTCCCAACTGGTCCAGCCACGGGGTCCAGATTTCTCTTTACTCATTAGTTTAAGGTCCACACAGTTTAACAGTTCAAGGAGCTGTTCGTTATTCACTCACTCTACAGCAGGAAACGGCACTTCAAAATAAAAGCTCTGTGCTGGATATTCACTGTACTTAAAAATAAAGTGTGTTTTTTACAAACTTTACAAACAGAATGGACCTGCGACCCACTCTGGGACCGTGACCCACCGGTTGGGAACCATTGCTTTAGCTAACAGCCAAACTAATAAATGCTCTGTACAAGAATATTCAAGGACGAGTTCTTTGGTTAAAGATCTGTGAAACCACTAGTTTTCCCCCACTTCTTGTTTTTTTGTGCTGTCTGTCTGGTTCATCAGTTTGAGAGGCAGCCCATAGGTCCATTTTATTTTTATACAAATGTATGCAAAGATTCATATCGTACACAAGGGGTGTACATCCTCTGCGAGCAGCTCTGTAAGGCTGTACCAAGCACCACCCTCTGGGACTGAAAAATGAAATATGGTCACTTCTGGCTCCAAAAAGAAAATAAAAAAATGGTGATGGACAAAATGCCAAACTCGAGGTGACGTCACAGTAGCTATGTCCATTATTTTCCAGTCTGTGGGCTGTATATAGGTAAGGCAGTGCTTTGAGCTAAATGCTAATGTCAGCATGCTAACGTGCAGATGCCAAGCGGCTTTAATCTTTACCACGTTCTCCATCTTAGCTAAGTGTGTTAGCATGCTAACATTAGCACTAAACACAAAGTACAGCTAAAGTTGATGAGGATGTCCCTAGTTTTGCAGGTAAATTGAAGGTTTGGACAATTTTGACTTGACGGTTGTTGCCAGATGTAAAGTCAAAGGATCAATGGATTTGGGTTCATCCTCTGGGGACCATGAATGACCGCTCAATTTCATGACAATCCATCCAACAGTTGTTGAGCTATTTCAGTGCAGACTTTTATCCTCACGTTGACTTTTTTTAATCAATTTATCTAACATTTATTTTCTCTTATTCTCCAGCTGATTCCTGCCCACCTGCCTCATTATGTGCAAAAGTGTCCCGAAGTGGCCGCGTGATCAAGCCGCCTCTGGAATATTGGAAAGGAGGAAGAGTCATTCTGGATGCACAGATGAATGTTACCATCCATGAATGTTATGACACCTCCATCTGCATCCCTGTGAGCACCTCAAATTGAGCTCAGGAGTTATATAATAATCCAGAATATTTGTTTATGTACAAAGAACTGATATTTCTACTGTTAATTTCTATATATCACAGGAGGTCACTACAACAGTGTCTACTAGGGCGTCACAGAAACCTGTCCGTGTGTTCCTGCCCTACAGTGAAGGTGAAGATAAGACAGAGCTGTAGTTTTAGTATTGTGAGATAAGTCATGAGCTGCATGCAGATAACTGTCCTCTGTGTGTCCAGGTCGTAAACAATGTGAATCAGCCAGCGATGAAGGAGCATCAGTACCATTGAGAAAGGTGAAGGCTCCACTCCGCAAACACAACAGAGCCAGGGTTATGCCTAAAGAGAAGCCCTCTCATTCACCTGAACCTCCTGTGGAAACACATAGCAGCACTGATGAGGGGTCTGACAGGAGAACAAGGTCCAGCCAAAGGCGCCAAGCTCAAAAGAGAACGCTCTATGAGGATACTGTCTCTCAAAAGCAAAGCAAACCTCAAAAGACTTCAAAAAAACAGACGCATCACAGCACAAGGCCTTCAGTGAGAGCCGTGGGCAGCAAACGAGCAATCCCAGAATCTGTTAATGATATAATATCAGCATCCTCACCCGAAGAGGTCACTGGGAGGAAGAAGCAGCAGAAAGAAGTGCACAGGGAGAGAAGCAGGAGAGCGCCTAAGTCACGGCCAAACTATGAGCTTGAGTCAAGTGATTCATCGCAGTCGTCTGAGGATTTCGAGGAAGTGAGGAAGAAAACCAAAGTAACACAAAAAAAACATAAACAGAGCAAACGTGCCAAGTCATCATCACCCAAAAAGCCTTCTCCTAAGCTGACGCAATCCAGCAAGAAACCCAAGGCGAAGAAAGGAAACGCTCCGATTCCACAGCAGCAGGATGAAGACGTGTGGACAGAGGCAGAGCTCAGGAAGCTACAAGAGTACGTTTTGTAGATCTACAGATTGAGAGAGTACATCTCTGCACGTCTCTGTATCATAACCTCACAGCTTACAGGTGTATGTGTTTGTGTTATCCAGGGCCGTGTCCTACTATCCTAAGCACATGGAAGGTTACTGGACAAAGGTGGCGAGGATGGTCGGAACACGTTCTGCAGAAGAGTGCCATTGCCAGCACACGTCCCAGGGAACCTCCCGGACTCCCGCCAAGAAATCCAAGAAGACTGAAAAGGAAAAGGTGGAGGCACCAAAAGATCCAGGTAGAGAAAAGTTTTAGTTTGGGATGCAAGCTCGCTGCTTTCTCAAGCCTCTTTCACACATAGATCCTGGTAAATTACCTGGATAACCTTTAGGCACTTTCACTATTTGCACATGCACTATATTTAGAGACATTTACATCTTACGCCCTTTCACACGTGCCATGGCAATTTCCAGCAGATGGAGGTAATGCCACATTTATGGATGCTAACCACCATAAAACACAACATAGGAAGAATGAGATCGGGCAAGGCCAGGTGCACATGTACGCGGTGGAAGACGTCCCTTATTATTTTCAGGAACATGGCGGACGAGGGGCTGTTTTTGTCCAGGGCCAGTGTTACTGTAATGTATTTAAAATTCAACAAGTTTGCAAGATAAGGAATGTTTTCTCTGTGATCTGGTTGATTTCAGAAAAAGCAGTCAATACAGTAAAGGGAACGTTTAGAAAGTGTTTGACTGGGCTCAGATTCACTTCCCTCTGCACTGTGATACAGTTGTTGGGTGTCGGTCAGTAGAAAGGAACTAGTTCCTACATAAAACTGCTCTCAACAAGGTCTCTGGATTATCTTGAGTAAGCGGGGGTCTCATTTATAAACAATGTGTATGCACCAAACAAGGCCTGAAGGGGGCGTACGCCACTTGCCACAGAAGTTTCCCTTTAAAGGTGCAGTGTGTAGGATTTAGGGAGATACATTGGCAGAAATAGAATGGTGGTGTGGTGGTTAGCATTGTCGCCTCACAGCAAGAGGGTTTCTGGATTGAACCCAGGGTGGGGGAGCCCTTCTGTGCAGTTTGCATGTTCTCCCAGTGTCAGCGTGGGTTTTCTCCGGGTGCTCCAGCTTCCTCCCACAGTCCAAAGACGTGCAGGTTAATTGGTGTGAATGTGAGTGTGAGTGGTTTTTTCCGTCTGTATGTGTTTCAGCTGTGATAGTCTGGTGACCTGTCCAGGGTGTACCCTGCCTCTCACCCAGTGTCAGCTGGGGTAGGCTCCAGCCCCTGTGACCCCCCACACAATAAGAGGTTACAGAAAATAAAAGAATTAATGAACTTAATATTTTGAATTTGGTATCTCAAAACAATTTTGTATCCTCAAATGACTTAGAATCTCAAAATAATGACTCAGCACTGCAAACTTAGTATCTCAAAAGATGACTTAGTGTCTCAGAATCATGACTCAGTATCAAAGTAACAGCTCCTAAGAATGACTTTGTGTCTCAAAATAAAAACTGTGACTGACTCACACTACAAGGATAAGTGTTTGCTCCTGCAAGGCTGGAAAACGTGTCTTTGTCTCTGAGTGTGTGTCTGTGAATACTGCTGGAGTCATTTTGTAAAAGACGTCTGGAGGGTAAACTCACATGGCTGGACATGGATCCTTGTCACAGCTGGTTTGGTTATCGTCAGGTCGGGTTAAAGGGTCACAGAGGTGCTCCTCCACTATCCCGGTCGTCTTTTCCACACAGTGAACAATCTGCCTCTGAACACCTGGAATACCAGAGAGAGGGGAGAGAAGCTGTTGTGACTAACACAGACACGTGTACGTCTCCCAGATGCCTCTAAGTCATAATAACAATAATAGTCTTGTAGCTAGAAGGTACCTGGTAGTGGCGTCACCAGTGGTTAATTAAAGGGAAAGTTCGGATCCTCTGATTCGCTCTGGCAGCAAGATAAAGAGGTAAATATTCTAAATATGGTGTGCACTTAAACTAATATTGGTTTTTTTAGTTAAGACTTTTTTAGGTGGCAAAAATCTAAATACATTTCAGTACTGACCACATTAAAAAGTGTCACATCCAGGTTTCACACAGCATTACACAGAGCAGCACATAAAAGGACATGTCTCCTAAAGCTGTGACGGGCTTATCTCCTCTCTCCGTCATTACTCTCACCCTCTTGAGGGGATTTCCATCCCATCAGAGCAGGAGAGACCTCTCACCTCTACGTGCCCTCTGCTCAGGACCTAATTTACACCTTCAGACACATTAGATTGAAAGCCAGCTGGAGACAGAAAGAAAAAAGAAATGAGGGAGTAAAAAGGGCAGGAAAACCTTCTAGAGCAAGTCATGCTGCTGATATGGATTTCCTGCCTATATCCAACAGCCACTTGAACTAAGAGCATGCTTTGATCCCACACTGCTGCAGATATTTGGTCCAATGCATTTCCAATGTGGGTTAAACCCTGTTGCTGGCGCACTGAAGCAGTCTGTTGATGTGCTGAATTAAAATTAAGTCAGAGAGTGGAGTAAGTTTTTGAAGAATACATTTACATATAATTTACTTACTTGTAGGGCAGCTTGCCGCGACCAGGAATGAGAAATGCAAATTTTAACGTCACATATGGTAAAAAGGAGGCCAGCTAATTTCTCTGCAGCAGTGCCTATAAAAGTTTTTTTTTTGTTTTTTAAATGAACACCTTTTAAAATGTTTCTTCAGCGAAGCACCCCTTTACCAGCGCAAAACATTTCTGGTGGAAAAAAAACTTTATAAAGAGATACAATAAAGTGCTGCAAATTAGACTTACAAAACAACTACCTTGTATTTAAAAAAAAAATAAAATAAACGCTGCCTTTCAAATGTTCACAATGTATCACCAAATTAATGGCAAACTATTTTTCTGTCATTCAGTAACACTAACACAGCACTTTTCGCTAAGTTGCACTCACAATGTAGTGACATAATTCTTTTAGGAATTATGCATGATTGATATTCTTAAATCTAACATTTAAAAATCTCACGTATCTCCTGTAATACTCAAAAGTACCTCTAGGGGTACACATGCCCTCATCTGAGAAACCCTGCTCTGCAGCAGCAGTAAAGATGAATGCTAAAGTCGGTGTTGTTACAGGTGAGGTTCAAAATTTATATTCTGCCTGAGTTGCACCTCTACACTAACACAATATACTGTGCTCACTATAACACAGCCACAAAGACAGGTCCATTTAAGGTTTATTCAAGATCTATTTAAACAGGTATTTCTCATTCTGCCAGTGCTGCTGCTGCACGGCCTCCTTCTCCACAAACAACTCCCCAACACTGCTGTGAAAACAAACCTGCATCCAACTCTCCGGGCACCAACAAGGCCCTGAACAGACCTTAATTTAATTAGATTCATTTTTTAAAAACCTACAAGACGAGACAGCCCAATCATAAAAACAATTTCCCCCATGTGCACAGATGTTTTTCACCTTGGCAGTCAGAGAGAATCTGAACAACTGAGTAAATACAGAGGACAAAACATCAAGGCCTCGTTAAATTATCTCCCATCCTGCACACAGAGGTTAAGAGGTGGAGTGCAAATGTAAAATAAGTTAAAGGTGGAGACGACAACAAGGCTGGAGGTGAACTTCAGATAAGCTGAGTCTCTGAAACCTGATGAACTGGGTTAAAATATAATAATTTTTAACATTATTATTAATGTTATTAAAAATAATAAAACTGCACTGAATCTCTAAAAAACTGCGGTGTTTCCCTTCTCATGGATTATTTCATCTTTATATATATATCTTTGTTCTTTGTAAAAACTCTTTGAGTATCCAGAAGAGCACAAGATAAATATATATGTTATAATTGTAATTATTATTGTCATTGTTATTAATATTTACACATGACAGTCGCCACAACATTTGTTTTTGTCCATTGTTTTGTTAGATACATACATAAATAAATGTCAGCTGTTGTGATTCCACCTGAACAAATGAAATAGGTTTGAGGTAATCCTGATTAGAATGAAACGCAGCAACAAACAAGAAAACAATTAAGTATCAATAAAAGGGAAAAAAGCAATCAAATCTCTTGATTTCCAATTTTACCTTTTCAGCAGTTGTAACAAGGTTAAATCCCGTTATCCACACAGAGTGACCACATATCTGTTTAAAATAAACTTATAAAATCTCATCTTTCTTAGAAAATGTCACCAACAAGACGTCACAAAATGACATGCTAATAGTTTATATGCATTGTAGTATTAATCCACTATGCCACTTCTTAAAGTATTTGAAGGACATCAGTGATGACAGATTTTATATAGAAAGTACAGAGTGGGTACAAAATGTCACTTGGTTGGTTGTTTTCAAAGTGATGTCTGCATTTGTTTCAGGTCAGAAAAGCAAACATTAAAGACTCTGGTCCAGCGGGTGAATCGATACTTTTACAAGTGTTGACAGGATCAAATTCCACACTCTAAAAATGTCTTTGAATGCACAGTACTGAATTCTCCGTTTGAGCAATTCTAGTTGATTGAACAAAGAAAGTTTACTGTTCACCCTCATGGGACGAGCTTTCAAACCCTGTTATCATCACACACACTGTAAAGCCACTAATTGATCTTCAAGCTCCAGCACCCTGGTTAAAAAACATCACAAAAACACCACGCTAAATGACAGCTGAAGGAACCTTAACTTGGTACACAGCTTAATACAGATCGTACAGTGTTGACTTTAATCTTTAATCACTGACACGTCTTTGCTCAGTTGTGTTTGTACTGCCACTGACTGCATGAGCAGCTGCATTAAAAAGGTACAAACCTGTGTGAATAAAAAACTAAAAAGAGAGCTCTTTCCTCTCAACACTGCCTCACTCACTCAGACCCAACCTTGATATGAGAACTCATGATGACAAAAAACCCACTTTATGCTTGTTCAACACTGCCAGCTGTGGTTAGATCTACTATGCAGGATTTCCTAAAAAAAAAAAGAACAACGTATAGACTTAAAACAAAAATAATCCCTCTCAGTCATCACTTATGGCCCTCTAGAAGTGTGTGGCGGTGTGTTTGTTCTGCAGAGACTCTGCTCTGTCTGTCCTTTCTTCCTTCTTTCTGTGTTCACGATGTTTCTGTGTGTGTACACCCACGGCACTCACGTAAGGTCAGAGCTTTATATAAAGGTAGCAACCATTCACCAGACTGTAAGCAGCAGGTACCAAGAGACAAAGCACTGAAAAAACACAAATATAAGGCGAGGCGCATTTCGCAAGGCGAAACGCCAAACAAGAGTAAATCTCAGGTTGACTGCACACGGCACAAGAATGCCAAATAAACTTCAAGGCCAGGAAAATATAGTGCCAATACATCACATTACTGCCTGTGTTTGTATTTCAGCTGCCATATAAAAAAGGCTCCCATGTGTTTAAATAAAGCTTAGCAATCAAAATATCAACTCAGGACACAGTTGGAATACAGTTTAAGTCTGTTTCTAAAGACTCAAGGATGTGCACTCAAAACTGAAAGCAAAAGATTTACCAGCCTCTTTGTCTCTCTCAGTCTACCTACCAACCTATCAATGTCAAAACCAGGGTCATAAATACAGACAGTGCAGGCCCTTGAAAAAAGCAAGAACATCTTCATCATGTATATTTTTGCTGTTTTACAAAACAGTCAATACTACAATCAACAATTAAAATTGTTAAATTAAATTAATAATTTCTTATTTTCTTTGTTATTTTTTGTTACATGCAGATATGCAGTGATGACTGCTGGGTAATATGTGTGCTGCTGTTATCCAATGTCAAGTTTCTGATCGTGTGACGAGACAGTATGTGCACGATAATCCGCACTGGGGCCCATTGTAACTACCTTACACCACTGGTCAAAACCTTCAGTGTTTATTTCCTACCTGTTCCACAGGTAACACTGCATTCAGTCCATGAACCGTATTTCCAGAAGAACACTGACGCAGGGATGTCGTTATCTTCCACGGTATCTCGTCTGATTGTGTACTCGTACCGCACTCCTGGATTGGTCTCTTGAAACAGAAGCTGTAACACACGAGACAACAGCTAACACATTAAGGACTACATGTAGACAATACCAGTCACGTCTTGTCAAAATATTCCTGAAATCTGAAACTAAAAATCTCTTAAACATAAAACCTCTTTGTGTTTCCGCCACATCTGACAAACCATCCAGCCATTCGATAAAATTAGCTCTACGTACACATTATATTCCTTTTGGGTGAACTATTCCTTTAAGCTGTTGATCCTACCTGAATCCACAGTGGTTCCATGGTGGGTCCAGGAGACGTCAGGTTCTCCAGGTGTCCTGTCCTCTCGTAGGTGAAGACTGCCCCGGCTGCCTTGTACTCTCCGTTCCACTGGATCGTCCAGCCGCCATTCAGAAAATATTTGTTGGGGTTGTCACTTCGCAGCGCCAAGAAATTCCCAGCTTCAGCCACCTCCTCAATACGGATGTCCCAGGCTCCCTCTGGGATCAGTCCGATGTCTACATAGCCTAGAGGACATCAGATTTTAAGTAAGTGAAACTGAGAGAGGCAAAGGGAGCGAGGTTTTGTTTTGTTTTAGATTGTCATCAAAATATCTTCAGTGAAGAGGCCTAATGATAAACCACAGTTATTAAGAAACATACCAAGTCCCTCAGTCTCCTCAAACGTTCTCCTCACAGTTGTGCAAGTGGAGCCGTTACCATGACACACGCCACAGCGATCCTCTACAGCACTGGAGTCAATCACATAGTCACAGCCTATACTCTGCAACACATGCAACAAAAGAAATGCATTATCTCAGGTCAGCCTGAAAGTGATGACACAGCAGAGGCTTAGAAAGACGTTGGAGAAAGACAAAGAGGATCTCTTGAACAAATGTGCCAATCTTTCAAACACATAAATGACCCTAATTAAATGATCTACACCTCATAGTCTAAAGCAGTGGTTCCCAACTGGTGGGTCGTGGTCTAAAGAGGGTGGCAGGTCCATTCTGAATGGAAAGTGTCAAGTTTGTAAGACACACACTTCATTTCAAAGTACAGTGAATTTTAGGTGCAGAGCTTTTATTTCGAAACGCTGTTTTCCACTGCAGAGTGAGTGAATAATGGACAGCTACTTAACTGAGACAGCAACAACACAGTCAGATACCAGTGTGACGCTGAATATATTTAACTACATGGACCTTAAGCTAATGACTAAGGAGAAATCTGGACCCTGTGGCTGGACCAGTTGGGAACCACTGGTCTTAAGTGCATGGGGTAAGTCCATTTAAGGTGTGTCTAACTCCAATTTTGCCAATTTAGTTTAACGAGGCATAATCTGGGCGCAAATGAAGGCGCAGGGGTAACAGGGTTGTATTCAGTCTCTTAATTACTGCTATTGACATGGAAGATTCAGCAAACTGGAGAAGCAGCAAATATTGTGGAACATTTAAGCAGCTAAACTCAAACTGTAGTCATAAACCTGACTAAGGAAAGACAACAAAACTTTTGGTGTCTGAAATAATCAATGCTCCTTGTGCCAGGTGTCTACAGATATAACCAAGTTAACTTTAAGACTTTTTAAGACCTTTTTAATACCTCCTTATATGAAATTTAAGACTAAACCTGAGATGGAAATACAAATTATATGTGTGTGTATGTGTGTGTGTGACACAGATGTGTAAGTACTCTTTCCAAGTACACACACTGATGTCAGTTCAAGTGAACAGTAAGGAAAAATGAGTTTAAGTTTAATGCATTACAAAATCTCCTCTCTGTCATGAATGCTATTTATTACTGCAATTCTTCGGTCTGTCCAATGACGGTCATTGGGTCTGTCAGGCTCAAGAAATTTTCGTGGTAATGTGACCGAAAATATTTCACCTTTAGACTTTTTAAGGCCTTCTATTAAGAAAACTTAATTTAAGACATTTTAAGACTTTTGAAGGACCTGCAGACACCCTGCGTGCATAAATGCGCACAATGTCTCTCTTCATAGGGAGTCTGCTGCAGAGTAGTAGCAGCTCTGCAGCTCTGCTATGCTCACATTTCAGAGAATGTAATTTATATTTTCCTCACTACAACTTCTACAACTTCACCCACCTGTAACCCATCCACGCATCCCTGTGTGTGTAACAAGCAGAGTCTACGCCCACTCTAAACTTACTCATGTACGTGCACTTTACTTTTTGAATAATGTGCCCTTAAACAGCAGGACAATATTCTGCTATTGACTTTAGACCAGGTTTTTGCTGAGCAAAGACCACACGCCCATGGGTCCACATATGGGCGCATGTATGCTTGCTACTACACAACGGAGGCGCTGGCCATTAAAATTACATCTCTATCTGTCTGAAGGTAGCAATTACAGTTGTGCTGTGCGCTGCTTTGCATCAGGTATAAGACAGGGCCCACAGACTTAATAAGCCTTATTCATTCAGATGAAGGAGATGATGCAAGTGGAAATCCCAGTAATCCTTAATCTTATTCTGTGCTGCTTTAGCGTTACTGTCACACCCCACACTGTGCTGCTGCTGCTGCTCACATGTAGTGCAGATTAAGGCACGTTATGTAATCCACATAAACAAAAGGTTAGTCCCATAAGACCATAATTCAGAATAAAGGATGGATTATGGATAATCAATTGGGAAATAATGAAATTCTGATCTGGCCTTTAACGTTACAACAACCCTCCAAAACACAACACAGTTTCCAGGTGAATCTGACATCATGTGGCTTCCTGACAAAAATGTCACGAAATGTCATGACATCAGAGCCCCCAAGTCTGTGATCGCTGTCCACTCGGTCTCCAAACAACCTCTGTATCAGTGACTGGCATTTTGGCCCGGGGTGATAGGCAAGAGCAGAGAGATAACACGCCCCGATGTTTTTCTACCAACAAGCTCATTTTCATGCAGAATGTCAAATGTACAACACTCGCCTGCAGAGAAAACAAAGCGAGGGTCAACTAAATGTACTGCATGACTAACAGAGCAGCAATGCATGGGAATCAATTAGAATTACAAGAACAGAATAATCAATGAACGTTGTTTTGAAATCAAGAGAGAAAAAAACAGAGAGAAAATACAATGAAGCGTATTAGTGAGTAGGTTCAGTGTTGATACCTTACAGATACCATTGATGCACAAATCTCTGCTTTTGTTGCCTTCGTAGCACGGCGTCCCATCAGTGACAGCGTCCCGCATCTTATCAGAGAAGTGTTCGTTCAGTGGACGGCAGTGCAGCTCACAAGGGTTCACTGAAAGAGTTAAGAGAGAGATCCAACAGAAAATGAGTCACAAAGATGTGATAAAGATGAAGACCACACAACAACAACAACCTAAAGGGGCTCTTCTTTAAAGTTTGCCAAAATAACTGTAATCAGGTTTATTCTGCTCACTTCTGTTGATGACTGCCTCCCACTTGTAGAACTTGCCCTTGTACGGCAGGCTGTTGAAGTGACTACACTGGATGTCTCTGAAGGAGGGCAGGTCATCGGGACACGGTGCCGTGTTGCAGATCTTGTACCTCCGTCTCTCTCCAAGACAATACTTCCCTCTGTACTTGGGACTGTTGGATAGTAGAAGACGTTTTGTCAGTGCTGCCCATTAACTTTTACGTTTACAACTTGTGTGAGATGCTGTAAATGGTGGCGTAAAGAGAAGACACTTTCAGGCCCAGACACACCAAAGTGAGATCAAAGGATCAACAAAGGCCGGCTGTTAAGTCGCCTCACGTCGCTTGTGTCTCTGTCAAAAAGCTGCGCCTGACCACAGCACAAAGACTACAGCCAATAGCCAACGAGCACGTACATTCTGTGCCTGCATGAGAGGAAATAAATCTCCATACCAGCAGGCAGTGGTAGTCTGCATTAGTCATTCAAAAAGGGAAACAGGAAGGCCAACAGGACAGCTTTAAGATGCTAGTTAGCCAGTTAGCATACTGACAACACAACCAGTGTTGAATGAGCAAAGGATATTTATCATTTATTTTTCTCTCTTACCAATGGGCTCCATCAATTTAACATGCTGAACTGGCTGTAAAAAGCTTACACGGGCAGACTAATGCTAATGGTGCAGAACAAAAACTGGAGTGACGGACGTTCATCGACGACACAACAATGACCAGTGGCCGACCGTCAGCTTGGTGTGTCAGTGCCCATTTATGTATTTTACTACTCTGTGCAATCCAGCAAATAAAAGCTAATGTCAAATATACAAACAAATCTAGTCTATAAAAAATATTTTGCAAACATATCCACTTATTCACTCGATCTGTGATTTTTTTTTTGTTATTTATGACATTATCCTTATAGCCTGGTAAGACCATCCTGATGACGTGAGCTCAACATTCAGTTTCGCTCTCTGTATCAGTCTGGACTCAGCACCGCCTCAAACACTTTCCAGAACTTAAAATCAAATCGGGGCCAATCAGGGACTGTGTCGTAGTCCATGTATTGCATGAAACAGCTTCATCTCTCCATGTTAAAGAGACGACATGACAGTCTGAGAACTGAAACTGTGTCTTCTAAAAACAGTTCAACATCATTCGATCCACGGCTCTACAACTGAGATGCAATGTTCAGTTTATTAGTTATTAAAGGGTTTTTATTAGCTCATGATTACAGCTTTATTCTTCCTCATTCTTCACAGATTACAAATTAATTTAAGTACGAAACAACGCTAAGATCAAGACATTTTGCAGTATTTTTGGCTGAGAAGTCAAACTTACACCGGGTTATCACAGTCTCTTTGAGCGCTCTGGACTCCAGCCCCACACGTCCTCGAACAGGCCGACCACTCGCTCCACGAAGCCCAGCCACCGTTTATACTCTCTGGCTGATATCCAACTGCTACACACTCTCCACTGAAACACCACTGATAAAAACCAGCAAGGTTGACATCATTAAATAAATGAACACAT
>JAPZEB010000001.1:34113296-34126259 GCA_029783705.1 Chaetodon striatus
ATTCCCACCCCTACTGGAGCTGTGGTAGCTACATAAATGTGAGCTTTATGATACCATCCATCCATCCATTCATTTTCATCCGCTTATCCGGGGCCGGGTCGCGGGGGCAACAGGCCAAGCAAAGCATCCAAGACATCCATCTCCCCAGCAACGCTTTCCAGCTCCTCCTGGGGGACCCCAGGGTGTTCCCAGGCCAGATTAGATATGTAATCCCTCCAGTGTTTCCTGGGCCTCCTAGTAGCGAGACGTGCCCTGAACACCTCCAATGGGACGAGCCCAGGAGGATCCTGATCAAATGCCCAAACCACCTCAACTGACCCCTTTTACGATCCCAATTTCTATTAAATTCATGACCTTACATGGCCAAGCTGATACTGTATAAAGCCGCAATCTTAAATCTGCCAAGTGAGGGTAACTATGTCAAACTTCCTTATTTGCTTTAGTCAATCCTGTACTGACCTGTGATAAAGTAAGATGATAAATCATGGAGAAAATGAGGAAGATCACACAGAAAGTCCTTAATGACGATGAAGTCACATTCCCAGACAGCACGACCATTACTGAGTTTACACTGAGAAGGAAAAGGGGAAAATGTTGACATGTTCCAGAAGAGCCAGCAGTAAGTTTTGGCTTTCTGTGCTGCACACCTGTGAGGAAAAATGAGCACCAGTGAAGCATAGCAGGGACAAACATCAGCGTGCAGATGTTCTTGGTTCTGCATTAGCTGGAAATGAACAGAAAGAGATCACCAATGAATTAAGGGTCTGGGCCTAAAGAATGGTGTAACTCTTCAGTAACTCTGCTACATACTTTACAAAGTAATGGCTGACCACCTACTGTGTGAGAAGCTGCAGTCAAATCAGTGGGCTGTGCTGCAGCTAACAAGACACAAATAACTTACACAGGATGTTTTCCTTCATTATGCACGTACAGTGGCGGAATACTACATGCTCTGGAAAGTCTTTCCAGTGAGAAAATGTGCCTTGATTTAGTCCCAGCTCTTTAAGAGCACAAATGGCATTTTCACCTTTCTTAATCATACATTCAAACACACATGTTGACACCTTCTGTAACATGTCCACAAGAAATTTTTACCCTCACGAGTTAAGCTAAAGATTCAAAAAGAAAAATACATCAGATTAAAGATAAGGAGGCTGATTGTTCAGCACGTAACAACAAAATCGTTAATTTGAGATGACCTCACACTGACTATTGAACAGTAGCAATTAAAATGTTCTCCATGAGTGCCTCCAGACTGAAAGGCAGCTCAGAGGGCGAATTAGGTTCGACTGCGGCCTCTGTCAAAGCCAGCTTTCCTGGAAATGTTTATGACAATTAATTAACTGTTTGCTGAATTCATTCACCTCAAAATGACTTTGCAATCAATATATAAAACGGGATTAGATATGCTGTTATATATGAGATATCCTCAGGATATCTGTGTCTGTGTTTCCACAAGGCAGCAATGTAACTTAACTTGAAATGAGTTTCTTTTTTTTTTTTTGCAATTTGGCCTCTATGACCTTTCAGGAACTCTCCTCTGGACATTAAAGGGTGGCCCTGTTTATGAGTAGCCCATGTATGTGATAATATCTAAACCACTCAGCTCAGTGTGACCCTCCACATTCCACATAAAATAACACCTACAGACCAAACCTCTGAAGCAGCGCGAGCAATGGAGGCCTGCGGGACAACTAAAGCCATATACAATAGGAGCCTTGTCCTGCAGTCCGTGTGAGAGATAAAACAGAGAAAATGGGATGAAATGCTGGCATTTGAAGCAATCAGATGAGATGAGAAGACAAATATCAGAGGTCATGTGAAGACAACGATCAATGCAGATTTAGCGGTCAAAAGACAGGGACACGCCAGCTAAGAGGGGGATGGGGGGAGGCAGGGCTCAGTCTGCCACGTTCTGTCAGCAACAAAGTGTGTGACTCCAGCAGACTTATTAGCACTAATAAACTGACCAAGAGTCTACAGCTTCTCCAGCGACTCTGTGGAGATGAGCTCCATTATGCCATCTGAAGAAGAAGAAGAAGATATACTTTATTAATCCCTGAGGGGAAAATAATTTTTTTCACTCTCCTGTCATATACACACAGGCCCAAAATACACACACATGCACAAACAGGAACTACATATGCATTAAATGGGCACCTCAGCAGTGCCTAGGAGGCAGGCTGGCACCCTCCAGCTACCAGTCCATGCTCCATACATGCTCCCTACAGGGCCTTGAACTGACAACCCTCCAATTCCCCAACCCAAGTCCCTATGGACTGAGCTACTGCTGCTCATGCTGATATTTGGCAGGCATCAAGTTCTTTATAGTTTAGCGTATTAGCAACATCTACAATAAGCACTCAACACACAGCTAAGCGTCTGTGCTCTTCAGGCATTTGGTCATATATCAAAGTTTTTAAAAATACGACGACATGATGATGGCACTAGATGCAATGCTAGAAGGATCATCCTTGGGGAACATGAGATAAGCTACTGCACAAAATTCAGTGGCAACAAGTTCAATAGTTGCCAACATATTTAAGTTAAAACTGCATATGTTAACCCCCATAGGGGCGGGAGGAGAAGCCAAGCAAATCAGGGGTTTATGGTCCTTCATCATATCGCCATTCCAGTTCCTTTGGATGCAAACATCTAGACCAAAATGTGGGATATGTGGCTTGTAAGCGCCGAGACAACCCTCTGTTGTCTCCTTTTTAATTACCATCGCCCAGACACGCAGGCACACACACAAACACACAAACCAGCGGTCTTTGTGTAGCGACCTCCCACAAGTGTAAATATCGCCCTGCGGCCCTTTTTTTCCATGGTAGAGTCAAGAAGCTACAATGCTGTCAAGTAGCAGAACACCCACTAAATGAATTCCAGATGGTTGGAGCTGAGAAACTGGGGCAACTATGGTGAAATATCTCAGACATTTAACACATGTCCCGCTGAAGCCAGAATCACAGTGCGAGTCTTTGACAGTCGCAGCTGACTGCACCATTCACACACGCACACACACACATGAACACTGTACTGTTAAGAGAAACAGACAAATTAGGAATTTCCTCAACTATTAGCTCTTTGTTGCCATGCTACTATTACACCAACAAAAAATAAGAGCTAAAACATATGAAGCTGCTGCTCCATGAAGTCTGGATGATCACCAAATGCAGCCCTTAAACTCCAAGGCCAGTCCTTCAAAACGTTACATGGGCAGTTAGCTTTCATAACATGTTTAACAAAGCTTGATACACGCCAATGGCTTTAAAGGTGATGACTGACATTACAAATGACTACTGACAGATCGTTACTCAGATCACTGGCACCGGGCTGCTGCTTAGAGAAAATGTTTTGTGGGCCGTACACAGGTGTTACCCCTGTTTGTGAGTGACCTGCAGAAAAGATGAGTCACAGGTGGGATTTTGTCTTAATTTTATTTCCAGGTCCAAGGTTCAGGTTGAAAAACAGAGCATAAGGGACAGAGCCCACATGTTGGATGATAAATATATTAAAATAAAACTAGAATTACTGCCTCGCGGTTGTACGCCTCCCTTAGCCTGTTGCAGTGACAGTTTACATACATGTCTGTGAAAACATGGATGCTTCAGACACCACAGAAGATCTGTAAAATCAGCACAGTCTCAAGGTGTGCACCCAAGATTAGTGTCACCAATTCAATATTTCATCAAATGTCTTCTTCTGTTCCTGAGTTATGACATTGAGTAATGGCCAGAGAAGTGTTTTTGCAAAACATTATGATGTCACAGTGAAGCTGACCCTTGACCTTTTGGATATAAAACGTCATCACTTCATTATTTTATGTTGTTAGACATTTGTGTTAGATTCGATCATTATTAGCATATGACGTGTCTAATTATGGCCAAAAACATGTTTTGTGATGTCACAGCGAGGACCTTTGACTTTCAACCACCAAATTCTAATTTTTCAGTTCAAAGGGACGTTTGTGCCAAATGTAAGGGAATTCCCTCAAGGCACTTTTTGAGATATTGCATTCAGGAAATGAGACGAATGTAAGATAACAGTGAACTTGACCTTTGACCACCACATTCTAATAAATTTATCCTAATATCTTAGTAGATGTTTGTGCCAAATTTGAATAAATTCCCTCAGGGTGTTCTTAAAGGTGTTATCACGTTCAAAAAAATGCAACAGACAAAGTCACAGTAACCATGACCTTTGACCACCAAATTCTTATCAGTTTATCCTTAACTCAAAATGCACACTGGTGCTAAATTACAAGACATTTCCTCAAGGTGTTCTTGAGATATTGGGTTTACAGAAATGAGATGGATGCAAGTTCACAGTGACTGTGACCTTTGGCTACTGAAATCAAAGTAGTTCATCCTTGAGTCCAAGTCAACGTTTGAGCCAAATTTGAAAAAAATCCCTCAAGGCTTTCTTGTGATATTACTTTCAAAGGAATGAGACAGAGAAGGCCACAGTGACCTTTGAATTATGACAGCCAAAAACTAATCAGTTTATCGTTAGTTAGTTAGTGAGAGTGGACATTTGTGCCAATTTGAAGACATACGCTCAAGGTTTTCTTCAGATATCATATTCACTAGAATGGGACAGACAACCGGAAAACATAATGCCTTCTGCCACGGCTATCACCAGCACAGAGGCAGAATGAAAATAATAATACCTTAATACAATGTTTTGAATTTTAAATCCCTTGACAACTGACTTTGTTTATCGGCTTTGTCTTCTGTGTCACCTGGATTATGAAAGCCGCTTAAATCAGGTGCATTACTCACAGGCAGGTTAGCTGTGGAGATGTGCTCATCTGTATTATGACCGTAAGCAAAAAAATAGGACTTGTGGTTTTAGGTTGGGCTGCAAATCTCGTGTCACCGGGTTGAGATGGGTTGCGGGCCTAATTTGTGGATGGCGGGGCAGGTGCAGTTATAACACCATGAACCGCCCCAGTTCATGAGCAGGTACTCTGCCCTCATGTGAATGTGCAGGACATATCAGTACATGAACAAGGTCAGCTGTGTTTGCCACAGTGTGAAAGCTGCCATTATTTTCTTTAAGATTCAATGCAGCAGGAATACTGGGGTCATTTTATTTTTTCTTCCATACAAATAGTGAATGCACTGCGCTTGTATAACGTTTTTCTAGTCTCTGAACCACTCAAAGCGCTATGTGTCACATTCACCCATTCACCCCACATATTCCCACACTGGTGGCTAAGGCTACTATACAAGGTTCAACCTGCATTAACCTGCGCTCACACACCTATGTAACAGCCATCAAGAGCAATTTGGGGTTCAATATCTTGCCCAAAGATACATTTATGTGTACACACTATACATTACATAAATGTTCATGGTTATTGATTGTGTTGAGGACCTTTACATGAATGCATCCAAAAGGTTGAGAGCACAGGCCTTGAACATAAACACACCCACTCAGTCATACATCGGACAGCAGTGTAGTCATACAACATGCGTGGCACTCACTCTAGGAAGCGGGTGATATACTGGCGACTGCAGCGTGACCACCTGGGCTGGGAGGTGCCGTACAGGAGCTGTGGAGACATGACGAAAGGTCGTTTCCCAATGGGTTCACAGTCATTACCGTTGCCATCATGCTGAATCCCAAAGCTGCGACATAAAAGCACACCCCACAGAGAGGGGAATTAAAATGAGGTGGGTGAAACATGTTACGCATACTTCAAGGTAAAGCTACAACAGACAAATACACGTGTCCATCTGTTAATCCTGAAATGAACATGCCCATATAATGACATATAACATTAATCTGTTTTGCTGTGGGTGCAACAGTGTTATTACGACAACAAAATATCTGTGCACAGCAGTGATAAGAGAAAGCTAATGTAAACAAACTGTTCACTTCTTACAGTATGTTTAACATATCCTCCCTAGAAGGCTGTGGTGGCTTAATGTATGCTTCATGCTCTTTAAAGCTACAAAACACAGCGACAAGAGTGACAACTGCAGCGAGAATTAAGTAGCTGATTTAGTGCCTTCAAAATTATCTGCACTAATGGCTGCTAGGCGCTGATTAAAATAAACTGTAAGAGGAATTTTAAATGTCCCATACTTTGCTCATTTTCAGGTACATACTTCAGTTTGGGGTTTCTATATATTATATATATTGAAATGCTTTGTGTTCAAAAAACACTTTATTTATACCTGTATTCACCCTCTGTCTAAAAGACTTCGTTTTAGTGCCTGTGTCTTCAAGTCTCCCTCCCCAAAAAGCCCAGTCTGCTCTGATTGTACAGTGTTTCTTGGTCTTCCTCATCTGTGCTCTCTACGGCTCTGCAGAGGAACTAACAGCGCTGTACTGGCACTTTATACCTTTATAGACCCTTTCACTGCTATTCTGCTGCTCAGGCAACAGCTTTGGTCTTTGTTTACTTCCTGTCAGCTGCCAAGGAAACCACACAAGAGGGAAAGGTCATGATGTCAGTGATAGCATTCAAATTCTGCACTGGTGCCAGAGTTTGGTGTCAGCTCTATTGGAGTCAATAGGGCAGCTACAGCGAATCATTGCGTGACGTTGGCTGATGTTTTTTCACTAAAGGTGCACCTTTGTTTTCCTTTATATGCTCTGTTGGCAGCTAGTTAGCTGGCCCAGGTCTGTATGCTACTGGATCATGTCTCGTAAATCACAATTCTGATCTCATTATGGGAAAGTAACAAATCATCACGTACATATTTATTTTAAAAATATCTGTAATATTGTACTTTTGAATGCTGAAAACAACCTCAATGTGTGTGAGTCCACTGTTGAAGCTTTAGTGAGTCATTTGTTCTCCTTATAGGGAGGACTGTTTACTACCATTATTACTGTGTGAGTGGTGATTACTTTGCACTTAGTGGAGCAGCGCTCCTATTTTCATTGTATGCATTACAATGACAAAACAGGCTTTCTGTTTCTGCTCGGCATTCACACAATTGGTTCCTATCAATCCAGGACTTGTTCGTGCATTAAACACAAAACACCCTCAACATATAGCCGGGGCCAGCTGCAAACCATACACACACATATGGTGGAAAATAAAGAAAGTAAATTTAAAGGTACGTCAGGCTCAGCTGAACCAAAACAATCAAAATAAACAAATACAATGAAGTTATCAGCCACACGCTGTTTCCATTGATTGAAGTCAAACTGAATCTGTCTGAAGAGAATGGGACTGTAATTGCAAACTGCATGTAGAGCTGGTAAAGGGCTCGACAGAGTGCAGGAGGTAATGTGTGCAGAGCATGAAGGAAGACAATTGTCTCGGCACAGTTCCTTGGTCGATGGTTTGTATGTGCCAATCAGTTTGTGTTATGCCTCACATTACAATACAATCAGTTGTGGTCACGGGTTCAGCGTTAAGCTTAGCTGAGGCAACAGCAGCAAAGCAATTTGTGTTTTTATTTTCAAACAATGTGGTTTCATGTGACCAATCAATATACACAGGGCATGAGTTTTATGTACATAAACTTTAGACATGGTCTAAAGTGTATGAGCAAGTGCACTTAGGGCATATCCAACTCCACTTTCAGAAATTAGACGGCACATAATCTGGGCGCAAAGTGAGGCACAAGGGGCAAAGGGGTTGTGTTTAGTCCTTTAATTAATCAAAGGCGTGTTTTTGGCGTCACGTGAATTCAACCAATCAGTGTGATCCAACATTCCCTTTAAAATCCAGGTGCACCTGTACTGGTGCACCTCTGTTTACATGGCGGTCTTGGCAAACTGTAGAGGTGAGCAGTTTTCTGCCGAGAGTGATGCAGTAAGAGCTGTAATGTCACTGTAGAAAATAACGTGGAACATTTTAACATGAAAAAAGCAATGAAATAAAAACTGTCGTTATAAACTTGACAGAGAAAACAGAACTGAAGTTATCACACAAAGCGCAAAACATTGCTTTTAACGGGGACACTCTTGGCTGACAAAAAATGAAGCTGTAATTCATATAGACCTGCTGAGATTTCAGAACCGCTGGCCTTTAAAGAAGCGAAATAGAATAGAAGAATAGCAGGAAAACACTGTGCCATTGAGTTTGACCGGTTTTTTGTTGGTTATTAGTGCAATCGCTTTCTGCTGCTTCAAAATAGCAACGCACAAGAAATGTCATCACACCTGCAACGCATGCACATATGTTTCCGTCACGTACATCGCTGCATAACTACTGGACTGTGATTTTCAACACTTTGTCAGAGATAGCTGGGACACTTATCGAGCCGAATGCCATTACAGCTCTGTTCGGTGTCTCTCAGTTGCCTTTGCCTGAGCTTGAACTTCCTCAACAGTCAAACAAGTGGTGACAGTCATACAGAAAAACATGGCAACTGCCTCTACTCACGTCCTCTGGTTTTTCAAAGTTCTCCCTCAGAAACATTCATAAAGAACTGTATGTAAATATATGCATAAGAGGGGCTGCAAGTACTCTCTGCTACCTACAGAATATTAATTGAGGCCTTTCATTGGTTTAACCCAAATAGAATTGGTACCCTACAAAGGTACGTTGTGTGCTTTCAAATCAAATGAACAACAAAAATAATTAACACTTTTTTAAATGCTCCAATATGTTATTTAAAATATAATTTGTACGGTAAGGTTTGAGACAGCTCCTGTTTTAAGATTACTTTAGAATATGGCTTTTGTTTGATGTATTGTTTTTCTGTCTGAGGAAGCTTATGTGTTTTTGATGGTTTACATGCCATTTGTTTCCTTTAATTAAAACCGAGTCTCTTGTGGAGTAATTTGGGGAAAAGAAATCCTCAAGCACACATTTGAAAAGTGGTAATTAAGAGGCTGAAAGAATTAAGATTAAATGGCAGTACTGAGCAACCGAGCGCTTGTTTAATTCGCTGGCCTTGCTACAGCTGATGATGCAGAACAACCACCACTCCACCCAGCGTGGTCTTGGCAAGGTGCTGAAAAACATCAATAAGTCCAAAGTGGTAGAAAAGGCTTCCGCACACTTACATCTATACAGTGTTTCACTTTATTGTTGAACTTTCTGTTTATTAGAGCTTCATCAGTGCAGCTGATAAAATCTACTACTAACTGTGAGAAACGGTCAGCGAGACAGGAGAAGCTTGCTCATGTCCGCTTCTGCCCATTGTTTGGAAAATACCTAAGACGTTTAAATCTGCTGGAGTTATCATTGTGAACTGTGTATGTGCCATGTGAGAACGGAAGGCTTGAGGGCGAACAGTCAAACGCATTTCAGTTAACTAACCAGACTTAAATAGAAACATGGCGAAATACTCAAGTATTCACAAGAGTTTTTTATCTTAATGTTTTTTAAGATTAAAAAAAACATTAAATTAAGATGTGTTTATGTGTGTGAGTGCAGTGAAACCTTACTTGTGTCCCAGCTCGTGAGCTACAGTGAAGGCCAATGGGAGGCCAGTGTCTTCACTGATGCTGCAGCTACGATGTGCCTGACACATCCCCGCCACATGGGACAGACCCAGAGTCTCACAGGGCGTGTTGATGGCCGCACAGATGTCCTTCCTGTGGAAAGACTGTTGGTCAGATGTCGGTTGACTCAGAATGTAACACGACAGACGACACATTGGAGATCTTATTATAGGACGATGGAGAACAGATAAAACAATGGGAGGAAACAAAGAGAAAAAAAAAAAACACATCTGCTCTAAACTGCATTTATTCATCACGTCTCACTGATGTTACTAAATTGTTGTTATATCATAAATTAAAGTACCAACCGTGTTTTCTACATTAACTGAAAAAAAATGTATTTTCATGTTTTTTATTTTAAACCCTAAATGAAAACAAATAAAAAATGTCGAAATGAATTAACTTTTTAAAACAAGAGCCCGACCCAAAACCTAAATAAAATATATCTCATCAATTTACTAATATATTTTCAACAATTTAAACCAAAAAGATTTTTTTACTTCAATGCTATCTTACTTTCTGTTCCGCTTTATGACAAGTGAAATTAAATTTGAACATAACTTCAGAAAGAATAGTTCTAATATTCACACACATCAGGGAGTGAATTCATAACCTATTCATGACCAGGACGTCTGATATTTGCATTGAGTTCACAGATGCGTTTTAAACTGTTTTAAACTTCTTTTTAAACTAAACAGGAGACACAGAGTGTGAGCTGTGCGAGGTGAGGTTCAGTGGAAGTTTTGTATTGGCAGAAATATATATACCAGCAACAAAATGGGCCCTGGTTAGAGCTCTGAGTAGAGCTCCACCCCAGCCCGTCTGGGCCTGACACAACCCGCCAGGTTTGGGCCAGGCTGGGTGGGGCAGTAATTTCTAACTATTGCCCCCGGGCCTGAATTGGGTTGGGTTCTCAACAATTTAACAGTGTTTTGTTTTGTTTTTATGAAACTAGCAGCTCTCGTGCATAAATGGTAAGAGTTTAAATGGACTGAATACAGAGGTAAAGAGAGAGGAAGAGGCGGGGACTGCGACTGAGAGAAGGAAAGTGACGGAGCAACAGAGTCATGTACTGTAGAGGAGAACTGTGGGACGGAGATAGAGCACGCAGACAGAGATGCAACACTGGGAGAGATGTGCGTCACACGCACCAAAGAGTGGAGATCATCTGTACGCCACATCACTATGGACTGTCGTCCTGGAGTAGTGCAAGAAAACATGTCAGCCCTCAGCTTTTAATTAATGTTGTAATATTAAAATAAATTCAATATATTTATCTTTTACAGTAGAAATTCTGGTTTTTAATCAGGCTTGGTCCAAAACTGTTGCCATGGGTTGGGCTCGGACAGAAACAGAAGGTATATGTTGTAAAATATGGGTTTGAAGATGATACTCTTAAGCTAGGAAAGAGTTAAGTTGTATCTTTAGAGGGAAAAAGTGATTCACAAGACAGCACACGGTGAAATTACACTTGATTTTTTTTTTTTACTGTAAATCATGTTCTGTACAATCTATCAAATAAAAAAAAGGATCTATTTGTGCCCAGATTGGATCTTCCTCTTCATACTGAAACTGGACGGTACGTTTCTGTAGAAGAAGAAAATCGAATTTGTACAATGTGGAATCTGAGAGGAATAAAAAGTAGTTTAGTTTTGAATTCCTTTTGTATTGAACATGTTCAGACTTCTCAAATTGAGCTGAAGGATGAATGACTCACATGGCTCTTTGAAAAGGAGACCTTCACACTGGCAGCTTCTTTATTAAATGTTCAGAAGGAACTCGTATCAGCAAGGGTCATATGATTACAGCTATTGTTGATCACCTAAACTGATTTGATTTTTACCTTGTTATTGAACCAGAAGCTGATTATTCTTCTGTTAACTTTAATTAACAGCAGTGTTAACTCAGTACAGTCACTGCAGCTGTAACGAGACAACTGTTGGACATCAAATGAAAAAGACATTTAAATGATTATCAGCTTTGATTCTTCTCTCTGCAACCATCTAACTCAGTAAATCACTATCTGCTCTGGGACAATATCATTCAAACAAATAATGAATTGATTCTCTTGATAGAGGAGTAAAAGAAAGGGAGCTTGGTGAACTATGTTTTCATTTACCTGGTGAGAAGAACTGCTACATCATGGTGCAGCGGGTGTTCGTCTCCTTTCATGTTGAGTTTCTTCTGCCACTTACAGAAGCTGTTCAAGCTGTTGTCAGCATGGTGTGTAATCTTCAAGTCATCCTGTTACGCACGTCACGTTGAGATGAAGGGAAGTGAACATGTGAAAAACAGATAGAAAGATTAGCAGCCACCTACCATGACTTTACAGTGTGAGCTGTTAGCAGGCGACGCAAAGAGAAAAATAGAACCTCTATTTGACAGAAGATGCTATAAAATAATTGCCATAAGTGCAACTAAATTGCACCATCTCTGCTTTCAGCATTCAAAGTCTTTAAGTGGGCCCTAATAACAGTCATTCAGACAAAGGTCAGGAAAAGGCATCACACTGTATGTCAGGCAGCACTGATCAAAAAATGAATCGAGATTCTGCTTCTGCATCGCCAATTTTTTACCCCAAATGTTTTCAGAAGCATATTTTAGTGGACTGTTTAGCTGTAAATTGAGAAAGTTTGTGACCCGGTTAGTGCTTGGTTTTCCCTCGACTGTCGTCAACATGGTGGCCAGGTAACTGCATGCTTCCTCACAGTACTTCGCGAGAAGTAACGAGAGGAAGCATTTCAGATTCAACACGACAGCTGGAAAAACGTGGATGAAGGTGAAGCTGTTTGCAGACTTATTGCTAACTACAACTGCTGTAAAGTAACGATAGCTTGTTGTGTTTGATTTTCAGCAGCGGAGGAAACAAAACAACTTCAGTTTTACTACATAGTTTAGGATGTGGCTTCGCATGCTGTGTTTGAATTAATTCAGATACGTCACCTGTTAGTCTGAAATAATTATTTAAAGCTTGCACAAACTATGTACATCATCACATCATTAGTGCACACATACAGACTGGTCAGAATGTGTTTGAGAAATATAACTTATCCTCTTTTTTTGCTCCCTTACATTAACCACATTTCATCATCACAAACACACGTATTTACCTCGTCCTGCTCCAGCAGGATGAGTCGAACAACAACAACGTTGATTGCATTTCCAATACTGGCATCTTGGAACAAACCTGCCACCTGAAAAAGAAAAAAACTGCATTAAACATACAGGTATCACATGATTCCTACCTCCAATGTAATTGGGTGGATTAAAAAATAATCCGAATCAGACTGTTTATTCAATATGCTCTTGAATAAATTAATATGGTGTGACTATGAGAGAGAAACCAAGGCCGACAGGTTGAATAAATCTATAAAACCAAAATTAATGAATAAAAAAAGACTTTTTTATACATGAAAAGAGAAAAATGTCTTATTACTGATCTTCTTGGAGCTTTAACTCCACTCTGGTTGTCAAGGCCCATGCTAACATTTCAACACAACATCTATAAATGTCCTCAAATAGACACAGTGAATGACACAT
>JAPZEB010000001.1:34143920-34154852 GCA_029783705.1 Chaetodon striatus
CGTGTGTTTGATTTTGGGTTGAACTGTCCCTTTAAGAAATACTATTTGGAGTGATACAGGAAGTGTTTTTTCATTCTGGACTAGATCATTTTAAATGTACAGTATCTATTTACCACTGTATTTTCCCTCGCTGTGTAGCTTAATTGCACATGACTCCTCTAGTTATGACTTCACTCATGACATTGTAAACTGTGGTTCTTATTATGATTCTTGTTTGCTCAGATCTCTTCCTTAAAGTCAAAGCTAAAAACATTCCTTTTTAATACTGCCTACTCCACCCTGTGATGACTGCACCCTTATTTTTAAGCTCAATTTTAAATTGTTTTCAATCATCTTTTTGTCTTTGCACCTCTTGTCTGCACTTTTGCTCTTTTAGTGTTGATTCTTTTTTAAATTGTAAAACATTTGGTAATTAATTTGACCTTTTACATCTTTTTCCTCTTTACTCTTTTCTGTATCCTTTATTATGTTTTATATTTCATTGCTCTGTAAAGCAGTTTGAATTGCCCTTGTGTATTAAATTTGCTATACAAATAAAGCTGTCTTGCCTTTCCTTCTGTCTGTTTCTCGAGGGTAGCAGCAGCAGATTTGGCTCCTGGCCTGCATTAGACATTGCTGTTGAGTTTTTCAAATGTATTTCTGACTTTGGGGTGAACTGTCCCTTTCAATTTTGCACAATTCAGCCTTCAGCTAGGCGTAATATTCCTGATAACATTTTAATTTATTGCAAAAATCATTGGCTGACATCAGTCAATAAGTATAGCTGTCTTTCATTATGTGTATTTTGATGAGGATCTGGATTCAGATGGAGAAAATAAAATGTTCTAAATATTTATTAAACAAAAATGTCTATGGCTTTGCAGCCTTGGTGGAAGCATGCTGTTTAATTGCATGTATGAGAACCTTTTGGAGGAGAGTGTTTCGTGACACATGAAGGGTTTAATCTCTAATAATTCAGTCTAGCATCTCAATTAATACAATACACACAAGATGTTAATTTTAATTTCATTACAGCTTTTCATCAAACAGCTGTGCCCTTCACTGCAGCTGATGTTATCATGATCATGCCTATGCCTCAGTGCTAGTACACTTAAAAAGAAAAAAAACTTTGGGATTCCTTTGCCAACATTTATCACCTGAAGCCTCTGTTGTTTGGGAGGTGCCTCCCCTCAGTGACACATCCTTTTCTATAACACCCAACAGTGCTTCGGTTTTCTCCCAAGGGCC
Organism: Chaetodon striatus; assembly: GCA_029783705.1. Lineage (NCBI taxonomy): Eukaryota > Metazoa > Chordata > Actinopteri > Chaetodontiformes > Chaetodontidae > Chaetodon > Chaetodon striatus. The sequence goes on from JAPZEB010000001.1 coordinate 34,145,148, forward strand.
ACAGTTGATTTATGCAGGATGAAGCAGAGTGCATCCAGACTCCCTGCTCTGCTTCTACCTGTAATCTCAGGAGAGCAGTGACTTTTAACATCCAAACAACGAGCTAAAGTGAAGCCTGAGAGGAGTGCAGGGAGTGCAGGCGAGGGAGTGTTTCCTTCAAGTCGAGGGAGGATTAAATCTCTGATGTGATGATATCCACTGGGCCTGGCAACCAATACACTTTGCAGAGTGGAATGGAAACCAGCTCTGTTGTGAGAGTGATGATGCATCCTGTAGATACCCACAGAGAAATTCTGTTTCCTGACCTTCTGCTGGTGAGGTCAGAGGTCACAGTCAGCTGCACTGGGAGTATGTGTTTGGCTCAAGGGCAGGGCAGATGCTTTCCTACACGGGGCTTAAACCTCTGATGATTCACTGGAAAGAAGGTCTCTGCAGCAACCAGACTAAGCTGCAAAACCTTGGGTTTAATTGCCATGGTCAGCCCAGAACTTTGTAAACACAAGTCACAGCTGGCCTCCCCTCCACACTGAGCTCTGCTGCTGGCCTGATTCTGGGCTCAATTAGATGCGCTCTGGAACAAATGCGCACAACAAAAGCAGCCACAATACCAGAACACGGGGAGATACCACGGATGCAAAAGTTGTGATGCTGTGTCTTGTGTCTCACTAACCTGATTCATGTGATAAGCCCAATGTTTTGCAGTTTTCCAGGACCGCCAGGAGAGCGATGAGGAGGTGAATGGGAGAGACTCCTTGTCCAAAAGCGTGAAGCCCGCAGTCCAAACGGGTCATGTTGTCAGGACGGTAGCAGCCTATACTTTAGAAACATTTAACGCCTCTCTAACACCGCGTCGATTGTCAATTCAAATGATTTCCATCTGGGCTGGATGCACTTTTCGCTTTGTTGCGACCGTGCACTTTAAAGAGTGACAGTCCCTGCAAACTTCTCCAATTCAGGCCTGGGCATCGCCTGCGTCCGCGGGCTGCTTCTGCTGCATTCTCACTCTTTGTGGACTTGTTTGGATGTCGGTGTGGACGTCTGCTTGCGAGTAGCTGTCCCCTCCGTCCTCCATCAGTCTCCGACCGACAGCCAGTGACAGCTTAAAAGTTTTCTCTGCAAACTTTCGCAGAGCAGAGCCACCCCCACAGATGGGTGGACTTAAGACAATGGGCTATCTTTCAGCAGGGCTGGAGGCTTAAAGGGGAATGCTACTCCAAGGAATCGGATCCAATTGGCGGCTGCTCCCAAAAGTGGGGTCATTTGGGTTTTCAGTGGGTCACCTGAGGACCGGTTCTGATATTGGTGCGTTCAGTTGGAGTGAGAGAAATGATGAGATATCAGGAGCCTCAGTGCGCACTGTTACCTCTGTGAAGTGGTGAGGGAAACTGAGGCTGAAAACATGATTAGGAAAGAACTTTGGAAACTCCTGGACTTACATGTGTAATGTCTTAAACTTCAGTGGAAAAAAGGCTGCACTGAAAAAAAAATCACAAGCTCTTAAACTCTACATCATTGATTTACTTTATTAGTCTCCATCTGTTAAAGCTTAGCGCCCCCTCTAGCGGACAGATGAGGGCATGATGGACCACTGATGATGATCCTGCACATCAGCTCTGATATTAGGGAGAACAGGGCTAGACATCACACTAGACTAGACTACTGTCCTTTGTAAAATGTTTTATTTGTAGATTTTCAGGTTTTAAAAAAAGCTCTTAAAGGCACCAACTACAGAATATATGTGTGTACATATCCATATAGTACAAGAGCACAAATGTGTGTCCAGCCCATTGTGAGCAAGTATCTATACATACATGCAAACACTTTAGGTCATTCTCAATGAATAGGGTATGAATGGCCCCCATGTTTTATCAAATATTTCAGAGCTGAGGGAAGCACTGTGTGTAACAAGTTGGTATGTCTTCCAACCAGGTCTTCAAAGACAGCACATCCTCAGTTTTTCAAAGAGTTAAAATATTCCTTTTTTGCCCCAACTGTACCATATTGTAGTGTCTTTTGTTTCAAGTAGGATAGAGCTGATAGATGTCACACAGGATGGCAGTGTGTGGGTCTGCTGTAATTCCACAGTTGTACAACCAGTCTCCATACAGGGGGAGGACACTGAGGTGGTGCACACCTACAAATATCTGGGGGTCCTCTTGGATGATAAGCTGGACTGGTCCTCTAACACTGACGCCCTCTACAGGAGGGGCCAGAGCCATCTGTTCTTCCTGCCGACACTGAGGTCCTCTGATATGTGTGTGGAGATGTTGATCATGTTCTATCACATGGTGGTGGCCAGTGCATCCTTCTATGCTACAGTGTGCTGGGGAGGCAGCTTGATGGACAAAAACACCAAGCAATTGGACGAGTTGGTTAAAAAAGTGTCTCAGTGCTCTGCAGGAGACTGGACCCACTAAGAACTGTGGTGGAGAGGGGCACATTGAACAAACTGAAAGCTATAATGGATAATAGCAAACACTCTCTCAACAGCCTCCTGGAGCGACAGAGGAGCAGCTGCAGCAGTCGGCTCATCTCACTGCATTTCAGAATGGAGACTGTCAGAAGATCCTTCGCCCCCATGGCAATAAGACTGTTTAACAACTCCTGAATCCAGTCACACACACCACCTTAGCCACAACTGGACTGGACTGTGGAATGGGCAATTTTAATGTAAGTTAAATCTGGTTTTTAATTTATATTTATCCACCTATTTTAACTTATTCTATTTTATGTTTATTTTAATACCACTGTATTATTAGACAGAACTCCCTCTGCACAGCCAGTCTCACAAATCAGGTGCTGGTCGGCCGCAGGAACAACGCGTTTTGCCCGTGGCCTCTTCAGGTTCGCTCAGCAGCAACGCACCACTGTATTATTGTTGATGGGGGGGAAAGTGTGGATGTTGTTTTTTGTGAGCTACTGGACAGTTGAACTTCTACCATCCAACCAGGCTGTTCTCACAAACTGTTCATATATTTTCTACAAAAAGCTATGCACACAAATTCATACATATCCCACGTATTTTGATAGGCTGCGATCATGTGACCAAGGTGCTGACGGAAGTAAACCAGGAGGAAGTCCTGGGGTGGTGAATAGGTCACAAAATAACAGACGTTCACTTGGGACTTTCCCCTTGAAGACAAACATTTCTTCTTCTAAACCTAACCTCAGTAACTTTACTTGCCTAAACCTAACCACCATAACTTGGTTTTATACATATATATATATATATATATATATGTGTGTGTGTGTGTGTGTGTGTGTGTGTGTGTGTGTGTGTGTTAAGACTTTGTATAGGAGAATAATTTAATGAATGCTTTACTGGGACTATTTTGAGTCAAAACCTATGACATATATTACAAAACAACTCTGCAAACAGTGGCTCATTGGGATGAAACTACATATAGAGACTCTAGTGTACGTAAAGGATATCTACACAAGGTGCTATAAGAATAAGGATAGGAGAATCATGGATCACAAACACTGCCAGAGCCTGTGAGACTTTTGTTTGTCTTAAAATCTGTTCTGTGTTTTCTTTAAGGTCTGTTGTGCACAAAATGCCTCTTTTTTTTTAAGTCTTGCTGTAGCAGAAGCCCTTTTAAAGCTCACTCCCTCCAGGGAGTCCTGTTGGCTAAAATTAGGCAGGTGCACAACTCTGTAAACACCATTAATTCGGTCTTTAAAGAGATAGTAGACGAGGTTGCTTAATCAATTTACCCGAAGGAGGTCAAGCCTTTCATTAAAGGAAAAAGAAGACGAATCTTGGATCTCACACTCAGGAAATGTCCCATACTTCACTAAAAATGTAGTTTATTAGAGTTGTTTACAGGTTGAAGGTTGTTTACACAAACTGAAAGTAGACTAGAATCTTTGTGGCATGTCAAACTTCAGAAAAACAGCTGATTCAAGTTCAGTAAATCTTCAGATTTAGTAACATTTTCTTGATTTTCCTCTTAATTTGTTTTTATTACACAGTGTACGATGAAATGCATCTCACACACACACACACACACTGAAATAAACACACTGCACTTGCATGAACATAAACAAGGCGTTTGGCATCATCCCACTAATCCACTTCTATTAGTATTCGTCTACTGACCTGACATCGCGTTCCAGACAGCAGGGAGTCTGTGTGAGCCCCGAAAACTCTGCGTGTGTGTTGCCAGTTTAGTCAGGGCTGACACAATAGGGCTGCTGTGTAGACGCAAGACCTGTTTCTTAAAGTCTTTAGCGCTGCCAAGGGGCCTATTAGTGCTGCCTGTCTGTTTACGTACGTTGTTTTCGTGTGTTTGTGTGTGTATGTGTGTGTGTGTGTGTGTGTGTGTTCCCTCATCAGTGCTGGCGCGAATGAGTAAGCACCTTTGCATACTAATGCATTGGAGGCTCAGTTGTGATGTGCTCTCTGAGAGCATCCTAATGAGGCCGGCCGCCGTTCCTGATTAATTTGATGAAAACACAACGTGGAGCAGAATAATGTGAAGATAATGTTCCTTCATTAGAGAGAATCAAGGAGTCACAGCAGGAATTGAGCACATTATTTATGTGATGTGAGATGGGAGGAAAATAACTAATGAGTTTAGTTGTTTTTTCAGGGATAAGAAAAACACTAATTTAAATATTTCTTAAAGTTGTAAACTTTTTCTTGTACCATGCTTTTGTGGAAAAACTGTACATACATTATGTATTACATGTGAGCAAGACTTATTAATTTCTACTCTATGCCACTGTGCGTATTTGCCAAAATTACGCAAGAGCAGAAAGCTCCCAAGTACCGTCTAAGTACTGTTTGTATAAATGAAACATAAAGGAGAAGCAGGTCACAGCTTCTGGACTGGTGATTCATTTTTAGTTTAATACAGAGTTGGTATAAAGAGCTGACTGTAAACTTATTGTACGTCACCAATGAAGCAGCAAAGCCTTCAGGGCAGCATGAAGGGATGAAGAAATGTGGGAAAATATACTGTACAGTGAACAGGGAAACCACTCTAACAGAAGACGGTACTGAGGCTGACTTACTGTAGGATACATTAGTTTCTTTGATAGAATAAATAGTGAAGTGCAGGAACTGTATAGAAAACACTTTTATTTATAGTGTGACTAAAGTGTACTTACGCATTAAGAGAAAAAGCTTCCTTTTAGTGTTAAATTAGTTTAGCTTTAGAGGATGTAGTACATTAAACTTTGGGAAACTCAACACTTGTGGATATACATTGCTGGCAAGATGATTGAAAACTCTGTTGAGGTATAGCGACAAATTTAGGCCAAAGCAAGTGTAATTTTCAAGATAGAAAGGTCAACTTGGGATCAAATTGAAGCTTATCGGCTTGGGAAGTTTTCTATGTACAAGTGAAGCAGTAATATTCAACACAAAGTGATGAAACAGTCAGTTTTTATGAGACTTTGTCAAAAGGACAGTCATTTTTTTGTTTTTTTTTGAGGGGATGTTGTGTGTGATATTTTGAAAAAGAATGGCAGCAAGCCCCAGAATCTTATTTTGCTTTTTTCCCCTTTGTGTCAAGATAGCCCTTACCAAATTGCACACTTGTATGCCGTCGTAGTGCCCTAATATTTGCATTTACATCATTTCGCCAGAAACATGTCCCAGAAAAGGGGATTTGGGCCCCCTGAGACCAAACAGCCCTGAGCTGGGGGTGCTCGTTATAAACTTTTGATTCCCTAAGGTATAGGCTAACAGGAAATGATAATGAACAAAAGGTAGCAGAGAACATCATGAGGGCTGGACCTGCCTCCCAGCCTGTATGCTGTATGGCAGCCAAACTGCCAGAGTAAAACTGCCATTGTACATTTCTGCAAACCACAGATATGTTAACATTTGTACATTTCATACGTATGATGTGGCACGGCGGTGTGGTGGTTAGCACTGCCGCCTCACAGCAAGAGGGTTCCTGGTTCGATCTCAGGTGCCGGAGCCCTTCTGTGCGGAGTTTGCATGTTCTCCCCGTGACGTGTCAGTGTGGGTTTTCTCCGGGTGCTCCGGTTTTCTCCCACAGTCCAAAGACATGCAGGTTAATTGGTGACTCTAAATTGACCATAGGTGTGAATGTGAGCGTGAAAATTTGTCTGTCTCTATGTGTCAGCCCTGTGGTAGTCCAGGTGATAGACCTGGGGATGATGGACGGTGTGACACCTAGACAAGACTGCTGCCAAGCAGCAGACAGCAGCAGGCCACTGATCGCACCAACTGAAGCAAGTGTTTTTTTAATGACAGTTGGGACATGTCCCGTGTTTGTTGCCTCCAAACTGGGTATCTTAAGGTAAAATATGATGTTTCACGTACAACAAATTTCACGTATCTGCTACATAGCAACTGATTTGTAACGTGAAACTAATTTATCCAGTGTTCTTACCATTTAAGTCCCCTGGTCCATTTGTTTTGAGACCTCTGAAGATGATTCAGCTCTCAGTAAAATCCTCCTGAACAACAAACATTAAAGAAATTTCAACCAGGTGAAGTTTCAGCTGGTTACAATCTGCAGTCCTTGCGGCAATATGCCACTAAAACTCCCAAATCTTACACACTGAACTGTTAAAATGATGGACTTAAAGTGTGGACTAAATCATGCTTTTTCCCTTTATGGATAATATAGAAAGTAGTAATGCAAATATTCAACTAAATACAGTATTTTGGGGTAATACAGGACAGTTGGGTCATATATAATGTTAGCCTTACAGTTGTTCTGACCGGCTACTGCAGCCAAAAACACATTGTAAGGATCTAGTTTGGATGAAAACTTCCCTCAGCAGTGAAAAGGTGCAGTTTTTGCATTAGTGTCAATGACAATTTAAATGTTCCAGTCACTCAGGGAAAACTAACCTCATCACCTCCTGCTGATGAATGTGAAGGAGCAGCCGGATTAATCTCTGTCTCATTTGCACTGTTTTGCCAAGAGGTGAGGGCGGCATGAGGTTAATGATAAAAAGCACACGGAGACACGAGCGGGACCACCCATGGGAATATACACGAAATACACAATCGCATTAACAGCAGCCTGACAGAGAGGAGGGGAGGCGAGAGATTTAAAATGATGAAAAAGTGATTGAGGTCTGGTGTAGGGGAGAGAGGAGTGAAAGGTAAAAGTAAACAAGAAGCATCTGGTCGCCATCAGGGCACATTTCTTTCTTTTTTTATCACTTCATCAGGGAAGGGGTACAAAAACACACAAACCTTATGTAAACACACAATCAAAAACACATTTTATTGCATCTTTAGCCTTTTAGCTAAACTTTAATGTAGCGTAACAAACTGTGAGCGTATCACAAGGATAGCATTTAGTTCCATAATTTAAAAGAAATGAGGACAAAGGCCTAAAATGTGTGGGAATATGAAAGGTGCTGCTTTGTACGGTATGTCCATGATTGCAGTTACTTCTTCAGGCAAATATTTTTGTCCTGTTTGATCTCCAGAGTTGAACTGCTCATTGGTCGCACTACAGTTTCACAAAGGTATTCACCCTGATGTGCACAATACCGCTGTCCAAATCTAAGTCCGCTCTCATTTATTCCAAGACGATGAGAGCGCAGTCACTAATGACTTGGTGAACATCTGGAAATTGGGGAGAAAACATTTAGTTTGTGGTTCAGACATTGCTCTTGTGTAGTAACAATGATAATGCCAGATTTACCACCAGAGTTTTCTGGTAATTTTAGAAACAATAGGCCCTTGATTTCAGACAGAAATACGGCCGGCTTCTTTTTAGTTTGGTTCATTGTGCTCCCCTTTCCTCCGTTTTCCTGTAGGGTTTGTTTGTCATGTGGTTTGAATTGCCTCGCTTCCTAGTTCCTGGTATTCACTCCGGCCACAATTGTAGAGAAAATATGAATAAAAAAAAACAAAAAACAGAAAGAATGGTTAAAATGTCTCTTTTAGATCTCTGACAGTCATGGCAAGACGGCCCCTAACTTTGTTCAACCGCTCAGCCAGTCAAAACCTCACGTCACTGATCTGTCGCTTGTTTCTGAATTTGATCCTTAAGACATGTAATGCTTGTTTTCATTGATATTAATATGCTGCCACAAACCACACTCACAGTTCAATGTGGTTAAAGTCTTGGCAGTTTACTGTTTTCAATTTCAAAGTTTTCGATATTGATTTTACAACTCAAGCCACAAAAATGAACAAAACAAAGGAGCCTAACAAAACTGGACGCAGCACATCATCCCCACGTAAGCAAAGCAAATCCAGCGTGTCAGAATGACTCAGCGCAAATAATTGAGCACATAATGTGATCACACAACACATTCTCACTCCGACCCTGTCACGTATCAATGTTCGGTCATGGACTTTCCACGTGGAAAAATGGCGTGTAAGGTAGCCTGGTTGCGTTGGTTGCTGACACTCTGGGATGCCATGTCAATTTCAGCCTATTACATGCAGGGTCTGTTTTCAAAATACACACAGGAAGTGTACAGTTTGAATACAGTCTCTGTCAATATAAAAGCACTACATCCGTACAATGGCGTGAATTGGCATTTTCTTCCATCAACAACAAACGTGGTTTTGTTGAGTCAACACATGCTTATGGTTACGTTTAGGCAACAAAAGCACGTGGTTGGGTTTCCATAAAGCGAACATGGTTTGGCTTTATGTTTATGTTTTGGTTTGGGTGAAGGTCAGTGGTTGTTGGACCCACTCACCACCCCTTCTCCCCACTCTAGTCGGACTTTCACCCCCTTAACTTTTGTCGTTGTCCCATTGCATTTCTCCCTGATGCTGACAGTGCCATTAAACAATAACAGGCAACCAGCATCGTGAAAGGCAATGTCGTTTGTCGGCGTCTGACGCCAGAAGTCACTGGGCAAGTGCTAGTATTTGACAACCTCAGAGTGAGCCTAGGTTGGATCACAGTGTTACATGTGGGAACAGGAAACACATAGCTGACCAACAGTCGCCAACTTTACGTTTTTTCTGATCGGATCGATGAATGAGACAAGCAGCTGTTTATGAGTGAAGGCAAACTTTTATGCCCAGTGCAATGAACGGTTAAGTTCCACTTTCTCTGCCCCTGCTGTTCTGTTGCTCCCATTGCGCCCTGAGAGAGTGTGATGTAATGAATGATCGAACAGGGCATATATAATCCAACAGCCCCATGAATAGAAAATCAAAATGTGGGGGCAGATGTTTTATCTGTGGCAGAAAGGCCGCCACAGATAAATGAATGCATAGGAAACACTGATGTCAAGTCTCATGTTTATCTGTAAGACTCACATTTTTAGTCTTTTATCATCATTTATGATATGATATTATTTTTCCAAACAGTCAGAACATTTTTTTAAATGTGTGTGTCTCGCTCATAGTTCAGTTCAGCACAGAGCGAATCTCTCTAAACAAAGTGTACTGTTCAGTGATGAAAATCTTGGCACAAAAGACAACTAGATCTAAAATTTTGTGCTATAAGAATTGCTGTGGTGGTTTTGTTATGGTTCGTATAATTATAATTTTATGTTTTTTGTTCGCTTGCCGGGCAAGCTAACCACTGTGTGGTGGTTAGCACTGTCCCCTCACAACAAGAGGGTTCCTGGTTTGAACCCTGGGTGCGGGAGCCCTTCTGTGCAGAGTTTGTATGTTGTCCCTGTGTCAGCGTGGGTTTTCTCCAGGTGCTCCGGTTTTCTCCCACAGTCCAAAGACATGCAGGTTAATTGGTGACTCTAAATTGTCCGTAGGTGTGAATGTGAGTGTGAATG
>JAPZEB010000001.1:34198349-34211190 GCA_029783705.1 Chaetodon striatus
GTATTGCAGTCTGGCTATGAAGAGAGCAGAGAAACATTTCATTTTCAGTTCAGAATTAAATAATAAAGTTTTAGCATAAATGCATGTTTTTGGGAAGTACTGAGCCAACTGTCACAGCCCAAGTTTCTTAGGTTATGTTTTTTATTTCATATATTCATGTTGTTTCCTGTTTTACTTTGAAACTCACATCTCCTCTCTTTCAGATCACTTCACTTTCTGCCCCTGTGTCTGATTGTCTGTCCCACCCTGATTAGCTTCACCTGTGTCTCGTTCTCCGTCCCCTAACCAAAGTATTTAGAATGTGTGTTGTTTCTCTCAGTGCCAGTTCATCTTGGCTCCTTGTGTGTCTAATGTTCCAGTCTTTTGTTTCCCTGTGTCCTTCTCTTGTTTTTTTTGATTTAGCCTGTTGATTGACTCTGACTTTGCCTCTGCCTCATCCCTGTTGGACTTGTTTGCCTTCATTGATTGTCCTTCTGCGTACCGAACTTACGTGTTGACCAGTAAAGACTGTGTTATTTTACCCGGACTGCGTTTGAGTCCACTCCCACCTGGTTCACCAGTTGTTACACAAACGACTGGATCAATGAGACTTACATTATACTGCATGAGTTGTCTGAGAGTTTGTAAACAGGTGTTATGATATGGTTTTGCTACTCTTAGTCGTGGTCCCCAATTAATCAGTAAATCAATACGTCTAGCTGATTTACAAATGGTCATTTCACTCTATTCTCATTGCCTATCCCCACATGATAATTGAGACACCTTTGCAAGACATCAGAGAAAAACTTCCATCCATAGGTATAGATTTCAGGGGGGGTGCAGGGGGCAACTTCCCCCTCAATATTCACAACATGTGCAATATAGCCCCCCAATAAAAACATGACAATATTAAAGATATTTACACCATAGCTTGATGGAGAAAAGGCACAAATCAGTGTATAAACAGTCACTGGTTTGCAGAAAGTTTAAGCATTTAATGGTCAAAAATTCCTGCCAGAGAACCCCAAACCCCTTGTTTCATATGCATCCCCATCTATGAAGCCCAAGCCCTTGCCCCCACAATTCAGTCCAGGTTAACAACAACAGTAATCAACCACCCCTTGCTGATACAAGATTTTCCTCCTGATCTCTCTGCATTCATGAAATACATAACAGGCTCTTACTTTTATTCAAATATGTTTTGTGGCTCCAGACTGATTTTTTCCCCCATTTTTTTGACCAATAATGTCTCTTTTAATAGTAAAGGTTGCTGAAAACTTTTCTATAGCATAGCAGTGTACCAGCTCTTTTCAATATGAAGAGACTGTACCGGACTGAAGAAGAACATTAAAAAACAATCCTATTCAATTTAACAATTCTTTGATTTACTACAGATCAGTTTTTCCCTGTTGTGTTAAAAATGAATGTGAAATATTTTCTCCCTTTGACTTGCATCATCACTCTTCCCCAGCTTAAAAAAAGAAGACCTCAATGTAAATGATCTAAATGATCTATCTATTCAACAATCAATGATCCACTATCATCGATGCAAAGTGAAAACATCGATCGCCATCAAGATATGCCTTTATTTTAAAATTCCCATGGCATGTATGTGTCATCATTTCCATCCAAATGACCTTCTACCTAAACCATAGACTGTATAATAAGGATGGATTACATGACAGCTCTCCCAAAATGAAGCCAAAACATCTTGATCGCCTGCTGGTGGCTGACTGCAGCAGGGGTCATAAAGCCAGCCCCCTCTATGTTAGCGGGAGACATATGGGCCAAACTGAAACCTCAAAGTACACGTCAAATAAATATTTCACAAAGATGGTTTCTGTCATTTTCAATAGACCTTACCATGCTGATGTATCATAAAAGTTCCTTATCCAGGGTCTGTTTGTTGTTTATTTCTTTGGTTTGACTATTATCCATCATATTGATTAAGCTATTCCACAACAAACATTCCACTGAAACTCACAGACATCTGACCACGCATCTCCTGTTATGGCTAAAGTTGGAGCACATCTATGAACTTGTTTTGCAACAAAGCAATAAGTGAATGAAAACACAAAGTGTGCTCATCTATACTGTGTTTAAGACTTCTTCCTTTAAGGACGTTAGAAAAATACTGGTGGAACTGAATTCATGGCAGCTCCTTCATCTACAGTCACAAAAGCTACGGTAGAACATTTTCACACATTCACAAACCACAGTGTTCAAAGTCTGTGTTGAAGTCCATTATTAAATCACTGCTAAATCTTGATCTGTGTGTATTTTAAATCATCATCCAACAAAGGAAACAAACCAGCAAGTGCAATTAGCTGCAGACACAGGGAGGGCTAGAGGAGGGACTTTCTATCTTCCATGGTTCACCATACTTTGTATCACTGACACTGTAATTATAGGGTCCCTCTGCTTAATGAGCTCAGTTCTTTTTTCTTGCTGTACACAATATGCCGACAACACATTTTCCAGTGTTTGAGCGAACGCTGGAAGGCCTGCGATTTCTTCCTGAAAGATGGAATTGTGTGCTCACCACGCTCGCACTACGTCACTGACTCTGACAGCAGCTTTACGCCAATGTGGTCGTCTGTTTTGGTCAAAATGGTCTCCATGGCAAATGAACGAAACCCCAAAACAGTTCAACCTTATAAACCAGTGACCTATTTCTACTGCAGTTGCATGAACGGCCGTGAGCTTAGCTTTGGTTCGGATGTCTTTTTTGCAGCGGAGGGGGCCAGAGTTATGGTTCTGCATAAACATAGAGGATATATACACTTTGAACCAGCTCAACAAACAAGTCATGTATATTTTGCATCGTGGTAAAACAGGAATCAGTTTTGCAAATAAGATATAAACTGCACGAGAGCCTTGAAATTGTTTAGTTACAGTTCACATAACAAACAGAGAAAATGCTATGCATGAAGATGCATGAAACGTCTATATGGACGGTATATGACATAAGCAGCCTTCAGAGTTGGCACACGTCACATTCAGCAAAACCATCTGGGCCTTCAGGGCTGTTTTCCTCCTTTAAAGCCCCGACATTCTTTCCAATAAGTTATCCTACTATCAACACTCAGGTTGGTGTTGTCGAGCATCTCTGGAATCTGGCCTTGTGGATGAAATTTCCAGCCATTCTTGCCACCCAGCTGCAAAAATCTGCTATATATTTATTTTTCATCATAAATGGGATATATTTATTCCTCCCCTGACAAATCACACTGTGAAGGGGAACTGGAAAATCAAAGCAGTTGCATCAGCAAATGTCCGCACAGAGCCAGAAAGGAAGGGATGAAAATCAATAGATTGGTGTGAACAGCAGGTAGAGTCGTGGAGATGGGACTTATCTCTATCTTCCAGCTGTGTCACTGTCAAAACCAGCACACCTGCAACTATTTCCTCTCAGATACAATCAAACTGTGGAGTAAAAGGAAAAACAAACTATTCTGCAGCAGAACTGTCTCAATCTCGTCTCAGCGTCTCGCTAGTATGCTTCCCTAGGGAATAAGTGGTGTCTTATTACCCATCACTGCATGGCTGAAGTGGAAAAAGGCCTGTCTCTTCTGTCAGGGGCTCCTAAATCAGGATGACCTAAACCTCTGGGGCCACACAGCAGGCACCTCAGGGGGGGACTGGAAAGTGATAAATGGCAGGTTGTGGGGAGGGGTTATGATGCGCCAGAAATTGAGACAATGTGTGTTGTTCCACATGCTGACAGACGATATGAGGCGACGCGGTAGCAGAAGTCAGACTCACCTCCACGTTGTGTGCGGAAAATCCAGCCTGAGACATCTGGAGGCCAAACGCCGTCCCGTTCTTACTGGTTCCTGTGTAAACAAGTCAGTCTTTTACAGTTTGGAATGACTGCAGCAGCAAAGAAATTCAAGCTACCAACCACAATCAAAACCTTAGAAGAGCCAAAGCACTGGAGTCTCGATGTGGACTTTTCATTTATAAGAGACAGGCTTAGTCAGAGCATTACCACTGTAATGAATGATTACTTCCATGACTGATTAGTTTCTTAATCCCATTAATTATTTAGTCTATAAAATATTAGAAAATGGTTTTCTTTGTAAAGATTCCCATCACAATTTTCCATGGCTCGAGGTGACATCTTCAAATTGCTTATTCAATCCAACCAACAGTCTAAACCTGAAAATATTCAATTTATTATGATAGAAAACAGAGAAAAACAGAAAATCTTCACATTTGAGGAGATGGACCCAGCCAATGTTTGGCATTTTCATTTGATAACTAATTTAAAGGTATATTCTACAGGATTGTCGGATATTGTTCGTAAACACGCTCACCCGCGAAAGTGAATGTAAAAGCCGATCTTGCTCAGCTCCACCTACTCTCATTCCACTCTGCTAAAATGTACCTTTTCCGCCAGGTTTAGGGGCATTTTGTGGGGAAAGCAGCATCACAGAGGCTGTCTGCATGTTGGATGCTTTTTTTTCGCAACCAAGGGAAGATAACAAACCTTTAGTATTAGCACATCCTAAATTAAATCTTCTATTAGTGATGATAAGTTCATAATTTTCTATGAAAAAAAAATCTTTCTGTTCTTTGTCAGTAAGGGGCCCTTACAATAGTCCTCACTTTTTCCCCCCACATAGCGCCACTGACCAAAGGTCACAGAGGTTGTTAGAAAAACATATATTTGCACCACAAGCTCATTAGCATTTGGTTTGCGTGCTGATTGTATTTACATTGTTTTTGTTTCTTTCTTTCTTTAAAGATTCACTTTTACAAAGCCCCAACCTCACCTGAGCACTGTGGGTACATGCTCATAGATGCCCCTATCACAAAAAATAGGAAGAAAATAAGACAATACAGGCCGAGGGCAGAGTCTCTGCAGGTAAATACACCGCCACACACTAAGAGTAGATCATACGTGATGATTGAGAGGGATTACTTCTGTACGAGTCTACACATTTTTGTTGAAAGTCCTGCATCGTAAATCTTTAGTAACACAATATATATTTAAATTTGTTGTATAGTTTTCTGCCAAACTGTCTCATCCTTTAATTGGCCAGTTCACTGTATGTAAGTTTGTACAATTCCACAGAGAACCATTACGTTCTTTGGTTAAAGATAAAATATTAATCACCAAATGTGGAATTAGTGTTTTCATGCAAATGTCGCAGAGCATTACTAATTGGTTTCTATGCTGCTCAATCCTAAGCACTTAGCTGGTTGTTTAAAGGTGAACTATCATGCTTCTCTTTATTTTGTTAAAGTATTACGCTGGTAAATGTTCATTAAACGTGGCCAAAGTTTCAAACATACGTAAAAGTAATCCCTGTGAACAAAAACCTCAGGCTTCAGACTCTTCTGATTACTTTGTCTCTGAAAGTTTTTTCTGAAAAGCTTGTGACGGATTGTTTTATATGGTCATATGCTCCAGGCTCCTTTACATTATGTAGCTCACACTGCTACATGTAGCTACATGCTAACATCAGGAAAACCTGAAAACTTGGTTGCCGATGTTGTAAATTTCTCCCCACTTATATCCCTGCTGAAACGTGCAGCTGTAAAGCTTTTGGTTCAGAGGCTTTTATTGACTGTGCCACTACACCCTTTTACAGCCATTCCTCGGCTGCAGCGATGGCACAGAGGTGCAGAGATTTGGAAGACCTAGAAATATTGAACGGGGGGCTTAAAGAGACAAGCGCCAAAACAGAGTGTTTCAGACAGAGGGTGGATATAGCACAGACAGTATGAGTTTTTTTTTTTTTTTTACATTAAAGCATGTAAACATGCTCTGGTAGAAACCCGAAATACAAGTATGGACCTGAAAATTAGCCTAATAGGTCCTCTTTATGAGCAATGCAATTCTATTTCCCAGTGCCATTTTTTGTGAGTTGCCTTGGACTAAAGTGTTGCCCAAATGAATGCGATGTAGTTCAAATAAATTCCTTGCAAACCTTCCAAACTGAAGATTCGTTCTCCAAGTGCGTCCACAATATCCTTCAGCGCCGACTCGTCTGTCACATTAAAGAAGTGTTTGTCATCTGGGTCGCTGGCAATGTACTTGATTTCATTTAGGAAAGCTTCAGGGTTGATGCCTTTGCGGTTGTAATAGCCGAGAACCTGTGAAGATAAGATTAAGCAGTCTGTCAGTGCGTGCATGAAGCACCTGGGTGTCGACCAACTGGATTAATCTGTCACATCTAAAAGCCCTTTAACAGGTTAAAATTAGCACTATTTGAGAGAGTTTCAAAGTATTTAGATTTTCTACACCGATGCCAATGCTGTCACCAATTCCAGTTGGTCTTCAACCAAATGACTTCAGAGTTTTTGCTTGGATGCCCAGCAAAGCCACAGGATGGAATCAAGTGTGCCATTAGCTGCACCAGCAGTGGCACAAACCAGAGAGGCATGTGGTTTGGAGGAGATCATTTACACCTTTAACGGCACTTCCACTGAGCTTACAGTATCTGGGGCTCTCTGTGGGCTCTGAGTGTTTTTGGCTTCACTCTCGTCTGAACTCCATGAGGTCACCTCATTAATGTTTACGGTGTTTTAATGCTGCACTGGAAATTTATTAGCTATCAGAAAACGAAGTCAAAAATCACAGTGTAATCCATCTAACCCAGGTAAATAACAGCTCTAGCAGACTTACAGCGATAGCATAGCGGGTGATGCCGTCGCTCTCACTGTCCTCGATGGCTTGCTGGAGATCCGGGCTGTCATGTGACTCTCCGTCAGTTATCACTATCATCACCTTCTTGGCACCACGGCGACCTCCTTGTTTGAAAGCCTGTGAGCTGTGAGAACATGTTTGATATGTTCAGTAAAATAAATCACAGAATCGAGGAGGAGTTGCTGCTCATTTGTACAAATGGAGATACTGTACCGTGCTACGTTGATGCCGAGAGCTGTGTTGGTCTCCTCTCCGCCTCGTTGGTTGATGCTGCGTGCTCTTTTCACCACTTCCTCAACAGACTTGTAGTCGCTGAGTTTGAATTCATGGACCACTTTCTCACCGTACTGAACGACTCCAACCTGTCCAGAGAAACAAAATGACAACGATCCATCAGAATTAACAGTTCCGTCTTCTTTCAGTCGACTACAGTTATGATAAGACGTAAAATCTACCACCGCAGAAGCCTAAAAAAACAAACTTTCATGAGCACATCACAAGCACCACTAGAGCAGTGCATCCAGTAGAGTGCAGATCTCCGCCAGAGCTGATCGCAGCCAGTCTGGACAGTTCTGTTCCAGCAGACACACTGTGGCGTTTCAAAAGCCTCCCAGAAGCTAATAAACTATGTGCCTTGTCTTTTTTTTTGACAGAGCTGCAGCGCTTTGCACAGAGCAGATTGAGTTCTCCTGCAAAAGGGACTGTGTGTGAAATATAGATACAATGTAATCATGAAGAGGGATGTATTTTTTAATAACAAAAACACCCACAAATCTTTGATACAAGTCATTCATAACTGAACTTTTCACAGTTTTGACTGTGTCTGTGGCCACAGCAGAACAAAGTAGGAAATTAGAACAATAAACACAATTAAAACAGACAAGGAAAAGGAAACTATTTAACTACACAGCCTACTTACTGACTTAGGGTAGAAGCACAAATATCGGGGAAAAGAAACTAAATCAACTGAGAAGGCAAAATGTTCAGCTTATAAAACTCCCAGTGTGGTATGACGCCGTGTGTAACAAAACAGGGTTGCAGCCATGGCAGCTAGTATGCAATGCAGCTGGGCCTTGTAAAATTGTCACTCCAGCTCCCTCACAGTCAAGATGGCGGAAAAGCTAACAAAAACAGGTACTAACTCATCTCGTATCGTGTCTAACTTCAGCTGATCATAATATATCAGGGATGGAGTTAATGTGGAGGAGCTCTGGCTCAAAATGAGACCAAGTTTTTGAGCTACGGCGAAGGCCAAAATGTGGCGTGCAACATACTATGTAAGGCTTGTTATTTTTATTCATTATTTTTTATTCATTTTCTGTGACTGCTTATCCTGTTGGGGGTCGCAGGCTGGAGCCTATCCCAGCTGACACTGGGCGAGAGGCAGGGTACACCCTGGACAGGTCGCCAGACTATCACAGGGCTGACACACACAGACAGACAACCATTCACACTCACGTTTAGAGTCACCAATTAACTTATCCTGAACCTTAAAGTCTTTGGACTGTGGGAGGAAGCCAGAGTACCCGGAGAAAACCCATGCTGCCATGGGGCGAACATGCAATCTCCGCACAGAGGGGCTCCCACACCTTTGATCAAGTTAGGACAATTCAATTCAATTTAGTTTTATTCATAATTTGCTTCAGAGGGCTTTATACCATCTGACATCCCTCTGCCCTTGGACCTGCACAGTGGATAAGGGAAAACTCCTCGAAAAAATCTGTAATGAGGGAAAAATGGTAGAGACAATGTACACCCATCCACAGCAATCACGTATTATAGGCTGGGGAGGAGGGGTAGTAGTTATGTAACAAACTAACTTATTTTAACCCAATAATTTAAACCTAACCAAGTAATTTTGTTTCCTTAATCTTAAGTAGTTTTGGTGAAAAAACCTATGTTTTCTGTGGGCATGGAAGTTCATTTTGAAAAAGACACTATGCATGTAATGAGCAGAAACTGACATACCATCCCTGAGAGTCCAAAACTGACATTAGAGGAGTACTTAAAGCATAACTAAGTGAGAATATGCTCTACATTAACGTGCCTGTAAATGCAAAATGCTGTAAGTTTCTAAAAGTACATAAAAGTAAAATGATTGACCATTTGAAGTTTTTACTGGGTTAAAGTGAATCATCAATAAATATCAATTCATCATGTCTCAACAGGATCGATTTCCTTACTCAGAGGTGCATGTCATTAAAATAAAACAGCACAGACTCGCCCTGTTGTGGCGGCGTTGCATTCATTTCTTCCCTACAATAGTGTTTTTTGGCTCCCAGGAGAGGGAAATGTTCCACTGTCTGCAATACAATGTGGTGTATCTACTCCTTTTTCTCCCTTCTTTATTACACTCTTTACATCAGAACGTGTAAATATGGAATTATTCAGAAATTGATTGTTGCTCTCTTCTGTCCAGTGTGGCCTTCCTCCCATTAATCTCTCATGCCTGCAGAAGAAGCTAAAAATCCATCTGGGGCCCTCGCTGCAGACAATTGTCTGAAAGAGCCGTTCCATCCAAATTGAATTAGAATCAATGTGGAACATACACAAGCAAGAGCATCATTAGATCAAGAGACGTAAGTAAAGAGAGGGACAGAGAAGGAGAAGAAAAGCAGCTGATCGCTCTCCTCCTTTTCAGGCCATGTTATCAAGCCCTCAGATGAGATCAGCATGAATGAAATTTGGTTTTCTTCCTTTCAGTTCTTCAAGTGTTCATCTCCGTGTCTGCCTGTCAGTGGCTTTCTCGCACTTTTACACACAAGCAGTGTGCACTCACACAAAGAAAGAACCTTTCTAAGTGAGCCCAGCCTTGAGCCTTCAAGTCTTGATGTAAGCACTACTTTCTATCCGCAGACAAGGAGAACAAGGGGATGCAGAGTTAGAAGAGGAGGAGGAGGAGGAGCAGGAGGAGGTGGCGGCAGGAGTGGGAGATGGAGGAGTGGAGAGCTCAGAAAAAAGAAGAGAGGAAGCGACGGTGAGTCATGTGCAAAGACACAGCTGGTGTGACTGGGCTGCCTGAGTGAGAGCAAGATGGGTGACAGAGACTGAGAGAAAGATGAAAGGCTGTGGGAGGGTACAGTGGAAGAAGAAGAGGCGTATTATAGTGAGGCTGAAAGCAGGTCAGCGACAAATGGAAATACAAGGTGATTGATATGCCTGTCACAGTGGCAAAAGCTAGAGATATGAGTTAGGGAAAAATGGTACAGAACCTAGAGAGGAGTCAGCAGGAGATTAGCGAGTGTTAGATAGCGAGATTTAGTCGACAGGAGATGAAGAGATACTTTGGAGAGAGCAAAGCTAAAAAGCAACGGAGGATAGGGTAGGCGGACGATTTAAGTAATTTTGAAACTGATACAGTTTGTAGGCAGGAGAGAGTTGTGTGAGGGGGTTGAGACAGGGAGAGAGGAGATATGGTGTGAAAAAGAGAGATACAGAGAAAATAAGATATGAGAGGGGGTGAGATAGAGATAGATAGGCCGGCCTGGAGTGAGACAGAGTTATCGGCCATGATCGATCTGGCCGGCTGATGCCAAATGGGGGGTGTAATGATGGGTAATGATATGAGCCTGGAGTGGGAACACAGTGTGTGTGTATATGTGTGTGTGCCCTGGATCCATGACCACACAGTGGCTCACACTTTCATTAATAGAGCCAATTCATCGCACCTCGCAGAGAGGGTTTAATACACGCCCCCATAACAATCTATATATACTGTGCACATACATGTCACAACTCTAATCTCTCTACATCTCAAGATTTCTCTCTCTGTCTTTGGCTCAATCCTGTTTCTAACTGTCATTCGTACCCCCATCCTAGAACAGAGTCACGGGGGGGTTGGTTAAATCATATAAACTGGGACAACCCTTCAAGACTCTGATTCATCATCTGTAGTCGTTGATGGTGTTTACATTTACACGTGTGACAAGTGTTGTCGGACATTGTGAATATGCCCTCTCCTGCTGCTCTCTTGTATGGGCTACATCCTTTTGCGGTTGACAGGACGCTCACTATTTGTTAACAACTTTCATGCGATGAATCAACAAGTCATCAATTAAAGACACAACACAGCTTTACCACCGGGCCACTAGCAGTGCTCTGTAGGCTATCATTAGCAACCCATGTTTCTGACTTACCAATCTGCTCTGATATTAAAGGGGTGGCAACAAGTGCAACAAATCCACTGCTAAATTTTAGTTAAATTTCAGATGTCATATGCCTCAACGTGGGAGGAAAACAACATGGAAGTATGACCAAATGCAGGACTGTCATTCACAAATCAGCAATAACAATGCAACTTCAGCTAGCTAGTTAGCTAGCCACCTAGCCACCAAGATAGCATACCAGCGATTCCTTTACATGTTATAAAAAAAAGGACCGCAATACATTGAAACAACATCTTACCAAGAAAATATGATGATTATAATCATTTTTATATCTTTGTTAATAAAAAAAGCTTGTGGGTTTCTTTTGTTGCTCATACAGCATCTTGCAGATGATTCACTTATGCATAACATTAGATATGAATTAGGAGACACACGGCACATTCTGCCTGTACTCTACATTCATATTATACGTATTAGTAGTGGCACCCAGTGCTGCCAGATCTTGGCAGAGAAACAAGCAACCAGAACTATGGGTACAAGACGTTCACCTGTGTGTATGCGGAGAAGGAGAGGGGCGGAGCCGTGGAAACATCCTGCAGTCCGACATACTGTCGTGCGTTTAAATAACTTTTTAGACAAATATATATAGAGAAAGATGACATTTACAGAGCAAGCCAAAATAAGCAACTCCACTTCAGAAACAAGCACAAAAAAACACAACCTGCAACTACCAATATTTGTACTGTAAGTGACTTTACAAAAAACAAACCCAAAGTCGTGGCTTATAAGCAGAGCTGGCAACCCTGGTGGCACCAGCAGCTGTAAATCTGTACGCACTGTGCTTACATTTTTTCAGTGATTTATCATACTATCTTGAAAATAAAATTGTGACAAAAGCAGCGGATCCGGTCTTTGGGTTCTTCTTTACCGATGAATGTGCCTGAGATGCATTTTCTGGCTGTGTCCACTCAATATGACGCAAATACATTTGGATGGCGATGACTGGTGCATGTCACGGGCCAGAGGTCAGTGTGTGATAAACATTTTTGGAGCTCATTTGTGACGCTAGCAATATTTTGTTACTTATCTTGTGTGTTAGCAAGCAAAGGTAGTTAGTAAAAACAACTGAGCATTTTTCAGGCTTTTTAAATAAGAAAGAGAACAAGACTCAGGAGCGAAGAATAGCAGTGCGAGAACCGAGTCTGCTAACATTGTTGCTGCTAGCATTACTATGAAATATAATCCTGCCCGTGCCAATGCGTATTAGTGCATGCTTTCTTAAAGCTTAGGGACATGGACGAAATAAAGGAACCTATGGAGTACTTGGGGCAGAAACGACAGTAGAAGATAACAAAGACATTTTAAAAAAGGCGGAACAGAACGAATCAGTAACGTAATGAAAGGAATTCTCTGTCCACATGTCACAATGGCCTCACATGCCATCACTGTCTACAACGCTGCTTCTGTTAAAAGGTACAATATCACAACCTCCTCCGCCGTCGCCTCCTTGCTACTGTCTGAAACTTTGACTCTGCCCTCTAGTGTCATCTTTTGGCTGTATCTATACCAACATACAGGTGTGTGGAAGTATGAGGGCAGGGACGTTTACAGACTTTGAACTGGGTGTATCTACTGTCATACGTAAAGGGAGGATAAATGGGCCCCAACACAGTGTGCCTCAGAAAACCTAACACTTCGCCTTACCCCTCTATCCCAACAAGAATCTGGACACCAAACCTGCAGACGTGAACATGCAAAACGGAGGGGTAAGTGCTAAGTGGTGGGGGCAAGGGATGTATTGAGTCTCACTCTTTCTCCTGATCCAGACTCTCTCCCTTCACCTTCTGTCCCTCGCCACTCGTCTCACAGTGCATCCTCCTCCCCCATCATCTGTCTGTTTCTTTTCCCTCCATCATTACTTTTTCATTTCTTTCTCACCCACCATGAATCTCCTTGAATCTGTTTATCTGTTTTTTTAAACGAACCCGTCAAACATGCACTGCCGCCGGGTAGTGCTACGTTTCAATTGATAAAACACATGGCTTGCCAAGCCGCACAAACATGCGCACACACACACACACACACACACCCACCCACA
>JAPZEB010000001.1:34223602-34237823 GCA_029783705.1 Chaetodon striatus
TTCCCACATGGAAATTCTGACCAATCAAGAGCAGCTTTCTCACACAAGGCATTTGATCTGGTCCACTTGTAAATGCTCAGTGCGATTGATTCGGACCAAGGCAAGCAAACTCTAGGTCTGAAAGCACCCTAAATCACACAAAAGTGTGAATAAATGTCTGCCTCTAAGTTTCAGCCTCATGTGATTCTGGCTTGATTCTGGCGACCTGTCCAGGGTGAACCCAACCTCTCACTCAATGTCAGCTGGGATTGGCTGCAGGGTTGGAAATGAAGTTTTTTATCCAAATGTCACTGTGGCTGGTTGATTTTGGAATCCAGCAACCACTCAATACATTACCACTGTTTTTGTGGCTGATGAGTGAAGCAAATCTAGCAGCCACTTGCATATTTTACCAGCTTTTGGCCGGTGGCTGGTGCTAATTTCCAACCCTGATTAGCTGACGCCAATTGCGTAAATACCCTGAATAGGATAAGTGGTTACAGATAATGGATGAAGGGATGGATGGTTAAAACAAGGCTGATTATCAAAAGGAGGCAAGATGCAAACACTGGTACTGATCACATGCATTTTACATTTAAGCATCCACCCTAACGACTGACGCCACTTAGAGGGAAAAGTCATTATTCACTTATCAAGTGCTAAAGGTCTTGTCAGGACACTTCAAATAAAGGTTCCTTTACAGCATTTAAACAAATGACTAAGCCTATCATTCTCCTGGTGAAGCCTGTCTGGAAGCCATCGAAGTCAGAGAAAAAAAAATCATAAAAATAATTAAAGTATATATAAACAGAAGTAATGATTTACACTCACACGAAGACACGCACACACACACTGAAGCGCAGCTGGAACTCGACATGGTACTAGCACAGTGTTTGCTACCAGACATTTTTTTGGGATGCCAGAACCTAATTTTGGCCACCACACGGTGCCAGTTGGCCTAATAATAGTGTGCATCAGGAGTCAGTGTGTGCGATGAGGTAACGTGATGAATGTGAGGTATCCAGCTCAGAGCTACAGTTTGTTTTGCAAGCACAAATTAATGGGAGGAAAGCTTGCACACCGCAGGAGAGGTACAGTAGATCACTATCTTTCCGGGGAAAAAATAACTCATTGCCAAGTCAGACAGTCTGTCAGCACTGCTGCTTGTCGCTTGTGTTTTACAGTCATAAAATAATTGACCTCTTAATCTTAGCCATTGATCACCAGGGTAAGTTTTGGCGTCTTTGGACTCAAAAAATACACTTCACAATACAAGACACTGATATTTCATGTCATAAAAAGATAATAGAAGTCTGACACTGTAATCCAGGCGATTATTGTGGTGTCAGAAGCCTTAAAAATGTCAAATACAGTTTTTCCAGTTGCTGAAATTGACTGATTTTCAAGCACACAGTGTTTGCCAGGCTGTATGATCAGCAGGCATTGATCAGCAGAATCTGACATGAGTACTTTACAGGTGCAAAACATCAGCATGCTATAATATTTTGCATCAAAGCAGGGTATAAATCTATCAGCCCCTTACCACTTTTCTCCTCCAGCACCCACATGTTGCTGCACAGTGTATCCAAACTGGGCTTGTTTAGGGCCTTTGATGATCCTGGCGTTCTTTGTGTCGATGTTGAAGCAGTCATGGAAGCCTTGAAAAAGAAAAGATGATTTTCATCAGCATTAGTTCAAGAAGATGTGTTTAATGACCCATAGTTAAATACGTAGTTCTGTCGAATCAGCATTATTTAAACAGAACATCTACGCTTTTAGTGCCACGTGGTGGTATCTCAGCAGTTTTATGGATGTCTGTACCGCAAGAAACATTTACATTAGCATTGGTTAGACCAGACAGCATCTGGCTTTAGTTCAACAAACAGCTGCAGACTCATCTTTACTCATCATTAAAATAAGCCATTTCCTGTCTCTTGTCTGTTTGTCCCCCTGGGCCAGTCTTAACACAGACTTTTCTTATAAAGACAACAAGTATTAATTGTATTAGTGTCACAGAGCAGCTGAGCTGCCTGTCACATCTGACTGACATTCTTCCATCAGACATCTGCAGACACAGAGGAAGTTTGGTTAAGCAGTCTCGTATCAACATTGCCACTGACAATAACCAGTTGGAAGACACCAATCTGGGATACAGCATCTGAGATAAAATATACAACAGGTCTAAACATGATGTAAGAAGGATGTAAAATGTTTCCTTTACATTTCAGCAGTGAAGGAACTATAAAGGCTCCCGAAATGTCCTTCCAAATGAAAAAATTAGGAAACACCTGCGCCATATCAGTACCTAATACAGTGCAACTGCAAGTACACGATTGGTAAAGAGACTCAGCGAGGAGTTTTGTTTTGTATTGCAGTTAATAGATGGGGAAGTGTACCCTGACAAGTTGTCAGAGGGTAAAAAGTAAAAGCTGCCGTGGGACCAGATCAAAGCAAATCTGTTTTCCCGATTGTGTGCTTAAACTTCCCTTACATCTCTAGACAGCTTACCAGGTGGCAGAAAGGAGCAGCGAATGCCTGTTTTCAATTAAAATACCAATCGCAGAAGGTATGTTTTTCAGATTTTGCATGTCACCAAGTTACCCATTAGGCTTATTGATGGCGATAGCATTATTTGGCTTTTAAATTTCCATCAGGAGAGTATATAAGGACATGGAGGTGATGAGATTTGCTTCTTGGCTTAAGAGAAGGGGAAAAAACGTAATCGTCTGCCACTCCGACTTCCTCTCGATCCATCTCTCTCCATTCATCTGTCTTCTACTTAATCTCCTGCTGATCTCTGTTTCACCAGTTGCCAGAGTTACTGTAAATGTGTGTGTGTTGATCGATGTTGCTCCATTGATGTTTCATCTCAATGTTTACCTTTACACCAGAGCTCATTGATATTCTAAATCCCCCCAAAAATACCAATTTACTTTAGGAGCTATCACATTTCAAGGGAAAAAAATGCATGAAGAAAATAGCAAGGGAAAGTTAACAGGGAAAAAATGTGGTCATTACGCATTTCTGCAAACCACAAATACATTTGCACATTTCATACGTATCATATCAATGTTTCTAAAGTGACGTAGTATATGAGCTGACTTTTTCATAGGGAGGTGGAGGGGACGGTGCATGGCGTGTCACCTTGGTGAGATGGCAGCCAGGCTGCAGACCACTGCAGGCCATCAAACAACAAAACCAGTTCTGATTTAGCAAGTCAGTGCTGTGTTTCCAGCTGCTTTTCAGGCTCCAGATGTGTTTTGTGGTGACCTGTTGATGTTTTTCTGCCTACTTTTAAAACTCCAAACAAGGGTGATTTGTAGTGATGCGTCAGTGTTTTTCAGATGCTTTTTAGGCTCCAAATATAGGCGATTTGTAGCAACCCATTAGTGTTTTTCCAGGTGCTTTTTAGGCTCCAAAAGTAGGTGTTCTGTGGTGACCCATCAATGTTTTTCCGGCGGTTTTAGCTCCAAACCAGGTTGATTTGTAGCAACCTGTCCACGTTCTTTTCTAACAGCTTTACAGACTCCAAACAAGGATGACTTGTAGTGACACATTAGTGTTTTTCAGCTGCTTGTTCGACTTCAAATAAGGGTGTTTTGTAGTAACCTATCACTGCTTTTTCAGCTGGTTTTTAGGCTTAAAACAAACATGTTTTGTAGCAACCTTTAATTTTTTTCAGCAACTTTTTGGGCTCCAACGAAGGTGTTTTGTAGTAACCTGTCAGGGTTTTCCTGCGATGATAGTGGCACGAAAATCAGTTGTTTATTAACAAGGCATTGCTGCTTTTCCAGCCAGCACTGTGCCCCAAAACCAGGTATTTTAAGCCAAAACGTGATCTTTTCCTAGTCATAACCAAGTGATTCTTGTGCCTAAACCTAACCACACATTAACCACAGTGTTGTTGAACAGTTTCAACATATTTGCTACATCACAACATACGTATCCATGGTTTGCAGAAACTTACAGTGCCAACATTTTTTCTGGGGACTGGGTTGAAAGTTAAGCAGACTTTATGCTTAATGAGACACAGAGGTTTGTTTTGGAGGAGTTGAAGATTACTGTTAAAAAAAAAAAAAAGTGTTTTCTCACAGTTTGAGCTGCACAGCTGAGCTGAAAGCACAAAGGCCTCTGCTTTTAACCACCACTGACCCCCCCCCACTTCTTACATCTCTGCGGCGCTTGTCCACACACTGTTGGGCTTATTCAATCCCTCGCCCTCATGCTAAACCACCCCTCTCTCCATCTGTGAGGCTCTGGGGTCACGTCAAGTTAAGTGAGCCCTTTTTTTTCCCCTGCAAGGGGAAATTCGGTTGAAAGTAAACAACAAGGTGAAGGAATGCTCAACAAAGTTAAAAAGCATGTAGAATTCAAATTAGCTTCTAACAAATGACAGCTGAGGTCAAATTCAAGACAGTTGTACCCTGGGCTCTCTTGAAATGTTGTCAATCACGGGTGGAACTGTATGATTTTTCATTGGCAGTTATTAAACTGACTCTACATACCTAATGAACAAAAGTGTGAGATTGTGCAGGTTAGAATATTATATTAAATTTACATTAATGAACAGAGCAGAGAAAACACTGAGTCTCTTAATACGATTACTGTTGACCTGATATTGTTGCTATGTTATCCAATAACCCTATTAATTGTAGTATCGCATCTGTTTCCACTTTTATCCCAATGATACTCATCTGCATTGCCAAGATAAATCGAGGAGCCCACGTTACCCACATTACGTAACCGTCTAGTTGATGTCAAGGACTGTATGTCCCAAAACCTCCAGGATGTAACAATGTGTACCAGGCTGCCATTAGGAAAACTACAGCTGAGTCTTTTAAACATACCTCACAGAAGCTGCTTGCTTTTCTTGGCTATCCATGAACAACAATAACCATTAACAATTCAGCGTCAGTGTATTGGTTTGGTGCTGTGTCAAATACAAAGGCTTGTTGTGCTACAGTTTGTGGTTTGACTGCATAGCCGACCCCAAGCCAGATTTTTCTTTGGAGGCCCCTTAGAGTGCCAGTATACTCAGTATACTCCATCAGAACTGCTTGTGAGATGGTCAATGGCTTCAGAAACTCCTCCGCCCACCCCCTTTTTGACGTCAGGGGAGCTGCGTCCAACAATTTCTGTAACTTTCCGAAACCAATCCAATAGCCAATCACTTTATGCTGTGAGCAAAGTAAGAAATATTTCTATCACATTTCATTTTAACAACCAAGTAAAACAATAAGAACGACTTTTTAGGACACTATTTTTAAAAAGTGAAATGTTATCCTCATATTTAAAGATTATTGCACCTTCCTCCTCTGTGACAGCCTTTGAGTGTGGCCCTTTGGAGCAGCTATAAATACTTTTAGCTTCCGATGTGGTTGGACATCACGTCTAATGGACTACTTCTCTTCCAGCATAAAGAGAACTAGCCAGTGCCTGTGTGTACTTGTTCAGCTCAACCTCTGACTGATCTCACAACTGACCAGAAACTCTGATTCTGTCAGTTATTTCCTTCTGATCACTCATTTATCCTCTTAGCTCTGTGCATTTAGGAAGTAAATTCATAAAGCTCAGACATAGATGCAAATTTTTTTCTCAAGATGAAACATTTTCAACTCTCACAGACTCATCTTTGCATCTATTTGTGCCGTCCGAGGCAAAGTTGTGTCTGATCCCATCTTACATTGACATGCCACCTCTAAAATTCTCTTTGTGCTCTGTCTGAGCACATAGTTGATAATAGAGCAAAATAGCTAATGATTGAGCTTTTTTGTTGTCTAACAGATCTGCACAGTTTTCTGAGTGAACAGTGGGGTCATACTGACTGTACTCAAAGACCCATAAAAACCCATTTTCACTCTGGAAATGCATGCACTTCACTGTGTCTGCTGCACTTGCCGGCTTGGTTACAGTACTTTACTACACACGCATGCAGGAGAGTTTCGTTTCCCATAACAAACGCTGCCACACTACGTCAAATGTACATGTAAAGTCTAAAAGCGGAGGGCTTGGCCGGTGTAAGTCATGGAAATGAAAACCATGCAAGTTTCCCATTTGTATTGAGCATGAAATAAGTTGTTTGAGTTAAATTGCCTAACTTGACATTACATGCCCTTCAATGTGACTATTGGACATCTTACAGTCGATGCTGAAACAATAAATTGTGCAGCCCTAAGTTGACAGATGTTAGAGCCATGTTATGTCATGGCTAACTCACAGAAAATGAATTCACCGTTATGTCACATTATATGGAAGATTATAACTATTAATTTTATCACAAACACAAAATTTCATGAGTTTGGAACCCTTTTTCAGGCTTGGAAAATGAGACTGTGAAATGTCATGACTTTTCCAGGTTTTTCCATGACCATGGAAACCCTGATTATCATATTACACTTTGATGAGGACAATCTCACCGGCACTTTACCTTAGAAATGAAGCTTCTGGTGTATCAGCTCCAGCTAAGGACAACTGTTGTTATAACTTCAGAACAAGTAAACCAAACTAAACTATAAAGGGCGACAGGACTCTTCACTCTTTTTTGGGAAAGTAATGTGGTTTCACCTTTTACTGTATTTTTACTGCAGATGAAATAAAAATATCTCCGATCAGTATTTCTATGTTATAAAACAACGGTTCCAAAACTGATGGGTCACAGTCCAAAAGTGACTCGCAAACATGTCAAGCTAGTAAAAAACACTTTAATTGCAAGTACAGTGAATTTCCAGCACAGAACTTTTATTTTGAAGTGCCTTTTTCTGCTGTAGAGTGAGCAACTTAAGGGTAACTACTTGACAGAGACAGCAAACTTGCTCAACACCATGGCCAAACGCAAGTATGACGCTGATTTCACACGCAAGTATGACGCAAGTATGACGCTTGAGCTAATGAGAAATCTGGACCTCGTGTTTGGACCAGTTGGGAACCACTGTTATAAAAACATGATGTTATCTCTAAGTCAAGATGAAAAGTATTAAAATTCTGAAATACAACACTTTAGCGATACATTAGACAGTATAAAATAATGGATGTAGCCACAGCACATCAGCCATTAGTTTGTCAACAGCTGTTTTGAAGCCTCGAGTTCGGCATTTTAGCCATTGCTATCTTGGTTTTTTTGGAGAAAGAAGTGACCATCTTTGAATGAAAGGGTTGAGCTGTAGAGGAGTGGATCTCACTCACAGACTGTGGTGACACCTCACAGACAGCCTGTGACTGAAAATAACCTGCCCTTCAGCTTTAAGCCTTTAGGCCTTAATAAAATGTAAACACTTGAGTTATATAAATATTCACCTCCCATACAGTTGTCATAAATATTGAAATTAGCTGTAGAGAGCAAAGACTTTTTTGTACCACGCTGTGAACTTGGGCATTTTAACATGGAGGTCTAAGGGAATTTACTCGCTCCTCAAGCCAGTCTCAAGTGGCCACTAGAGGAAATGCAGTTTTTGGCCCTTGAGCCTGATTTTTCAACACAAGAGGTTGTTGCTTGAGTGATACAGGGTGCAGCTGCACCTCAACTCAGCTTTTTGTTTGTAACACAGCAGACAGGAATTATTTGTTTGGGTGAGCAGTTGTTTGCACTTTGAAATGCAGAGGAGAGGTGACTTATTGAGCAGCTCTATTCCCTGAAGAAAAATGGTCCCCCGACAGAAATGTGAAGCTGTCTGCATTCCTTAGATAGTGAATATTTAGAAGTGTTAATAGGTTATCTAAACAAAAAGCAAACCAAGAATCTGTTCCCACTGTTCCTCAGCAACGATTCTCTGTAAACCTGAGGCTGAAATTGAGGGTTTTGGGCGACTGCAGGCAGTGTCACAACCATCACAACCACAGTTTCACCACAGGACATTATGTGAATGGAGTGACAGCCACAGAGTGAATGAGTCATTCATCTCTCAAGTCAGTCAAGTGACCAGGAGTATATCACACCTTGATTGGCGCAAAAGACCATTTGTTCTGTTTCATGAAAAACCTCCATTAAAATAAATAGCAATCTCTGCCAGGCAGGCTCTTCATGTAAATATTGACTCATTCTCCACATTGCTCATTTCCTGTTGTATGAATGGTTCACATGTTCAGCTGGTGTTTGATCCTGCCCCCCAAACATCCTCCGAAAGTTTCTGTTTATCTTGAAACATAAAAGGGGTGACTGGAAATAGATTGCTGGGAACAGATAGGTGTATGAAAAATAAACTGAAATCAGTGGGTAACTCTTGACGGTGTGGTGCAGCATCAATCATTTTACAAATGAAGGGCAGTGGGGTGTATTATTTTGAAGTCATTATTGTTCGGATGAAGCGCATAAATTTAAGAGTTTTGGGAAATAATTAAATGCTAGGATGACTTTTAAGAACTTTAAATACATTCCCATGGATGCAATCACAGACAGGCTGAAGTATGACCATGAGCGAAAGCTATGACAGGGTGAAGTGTCAGGGTGAACGCATGAGAATGGAGGTGATCCAGTTTCCATTTCAAGCTACTAATATGGCAGAGCAATTTAATATTCCCAGTAATATCAGCAGCTTCTAACGCAAGGTCGGAGTCTTGCTGGGTTTCCTGTGTACCGGCTTCCATGCCCAGATAAATAAACCTCAGGCCGGTGGCTGCCGGTGCGACCCACATTAGTCCGCTGATGCCTTTGGCCCGACACCAAGCTGCAGGAGCTCCACCACAGACCCACTGACATAGAGCAGCCGTGCGGGTTGCATTGTGCAAACTGCTGGCTCAGACTCATCCTCATATCAGACGGGCATGATGCAGGATTTTTATAAGTTGAGACAGTGTAATAGGGTTTAGGACATTGCATTACGACTGCATCTGACGGATGTTTTAACAAATACGAGAGAGTCTGCACATCAATCTCAAAAGCAACAGAATGTACTGTTTTTCCATTGAGTCCACTCTGGGTTTCCATTACAATGGTTTTCTCTGGAAAGATACTTCACAGTTGACAATATACTTCCAAAAAATTTGGCACCTTACATCACATTTACCCCTCGCCAATGAAAATAGTATGGAAGGCAGAGGGTATCTTAAACCAGATGTTCCCAGCAGCAACAGCCAACTGGGCACTGATTAACAAGCTGTAAACCCTCTGAGCCAACCAAAGTACCTCCAGGGATTCAAACCAAGTCTCTGGGGCAGAACAATACAAAACGTGTGCTACTAGCTACCACACACGTCTGCATGACAGTGTCAAGACATTCGGGTAGAGTTAGTACGCGGGAAGTTTTCTAGGTAGAGCATTAATTGCTTTTGGCAAAGGAAACATAAACTAATTGTAACAATAAAACTTCAACAGCCTATAAATAGAAATGTTGTTAAACCAAACTACTCCTGATTAATGAGCAGGTATTTTTCAAAACAATCTGACAGCAATCCAACCTATTAATTACTTTAATAATTCAATTTAATGAGACATTTTAATATGGACTACCTCTGGGGTATCTGTTGCTACTGGCATGTTTAGTATTGGTAGATGCCAACAGACAGGGCTCACTTTTGAAAATGGGATCCGGGCAAAGAAAGATCCAACAGGCAGTCAACACATCATGAAGGAATTAAGGAATCCCTGATCAAATTATACCACCAAACTAGAATCATCTGATTCTTGGACCAACTGTAATCAATCAAGATATCGTACAAAGAAAACAACAGAGATGTGTGAAACATAACCTCCTCCCAAATTGTTAGCAGAGGTGTTGTAAATACCCGGGATTGCTGGAGGTCCCTGAAGGGTTTTCAAACTTGGACGAATTGGTTCTAGTGAAAGACTTTACTTTATTTACTCAGTTTATAAGAACTTTGTTAATTAAAATAATGCAAAAGGACACTTCACACAAAGCTTGGGTCACTGTTAAACACAGTGGTCATAACCAAAAACATTTCTCCACTGATGTGTAATATGAAATGGGTCACAGAAAGCACTCAAAAATGACCTAGGGGTTTTGTTTCTTACATAATTAGAGTTTGGTTCAGTCTCACCATTGAACAGACAAAAACAACAGCTACCTAGATTCATGTCAAAGTGGTAAAGGAATTATCAGTCTTGTCAGTTGATGGCAAAGGAGGAAGCTGAGTGACATTGTTATTGAGCCACAAAGTCTCCATTGGGAATAGTTTGGGGTGGTTGGAGGTGTTGACAAATCTCTGGACTGTAACAAGGTCGTGCCTGGATAATAATCCTAGATTTGCAAAACTCACACGAGCTGCATCACAGTAGTCTTGCCTCACTGTTTTATGGTGTGATAATGCCATGGTTAAGGTCTTGTGAAGTTTAGCCACAAAAAGCACTTGGTTAGGGTTATAAAAAGATGATGGTTTGACTTAAAATGATCACTATGAAATGTAGCATGAGTTTCTATGAATCTGGGGTTACCATCTAGACACGCACGCGTAACACACAAGATGACATTCAACTCTGGCACTTATTTAAACCTAAACTATAATCTTCCCTGACACTAACCAAGTCGTTTCTGTGACTAAACCCAACCAGACATTAACCATGGCGCTGTATCACCATAGAACAGATTTAATTTTTCAACAGTGTTTTTAAACTATTTTTGGCAGACACACAAAAATGACAATTCTGTCTACAGGGGGTCATATTAGATAACACTTGTGTCACTCTGGAGGGCAGCAAAATTGAGATATAGTGGAGCATCAATCAGCTAAAGTGCTAGATATTTTTCTCAGAGGCAGAATAACTACTTGGAATTGATCACTAATTTTATTCATGCTAGCCATAGCACCTGTATAAGGTGTTTTTATATAAAAACTTAGCTTGCTCTGAAGTTCTTTTGTCCTCTAGTGGCCAAAAACTGTAACTACAGCTTTAACTACCATTAAATCAGCCTGGTCTCATTCTCAGGCAATGTCCCTGGGGTCATTGCAGTGACACCGGGGACACCATTTAGCATCTGTGTTAGAAGCACTTAGAGACAAATGTAGTTTAAAGAGTGTAAAAGTCTGCTCAGGGTGGGCTGCAGGGGAGGTGGATGGGTCCAACAAACACCGGACTTTGACCTAAGAGACCGCTATTTAAGACCTACAACCAAAAACACTGGTTGTGGTGTTTGTGCCACACAAAGTTGGGTCCTTTGTGGTGACACATCGCTGCCTGTCCAGGCGTATTCATGCCACTCAGTGCTAACCACTGACCCCTTC
Source organism: Chaetodon striatus (assembly GCA_029783705.1). Lineage (NCBI taxonomy): Eukaryota > Metazoa > Chordata > Actinopteri > Chaetodontiformes > Chaetodontidae > Chaetodon > Chaetodon striatus. The sequence continues at coordinate 34,234,754 of JAPZEB010000001.1, forward strand.
TGCGTCAAGATAAGACTCAAAAGGCCTAATATTAGTAACGTCAGGGCTTCTGTCCAAGCGACAAAATATGATGAGTAAACTAAATCAAGCAATATTTTAAAAAAAGCCAGATAGCTATACTGTAACACAATACATAAAGCTTCGTGATATAGTATCAGTTGACTTTGTGGAGAAGGAGAGCTAAGCATGGATTATACTGACTACACAAAATGTTATAAGTGGATAGTGATGCAAACACAGCCTCCTGAATTTTCTTTGGTAAGTGGCCATGGTGTGATTGCTACCATGCACTTACCCGTTAAGAGAATAATGGACTTGGCTGCTACTTTATTTACTATCAGGGCACTTCATTAAGTGTTAGTGTTCCGTTAATCTAGCCAGAATCTGGTGCACTGTCATTTTTTTGGATCATAATTTTTGTATTTTGGAGGGTCTCCAGTGATAGCAAATTATTTATGAGTATGTCAGTAATTCATTAGCAATGTTGACATTTTCAGTGCACACTTCATCTTCTACTGTACATCAATATGGAAGACATGGTGGGAACTCTTCACGACAGCTCGGGCTGGTCACAGTGCATGTTGATTAAAAGGAAGAAATAAACTTAACTTGACATATCCTGCCAGAACAGTGCTTATGAGGACATGTGCCTTATGAGAACAAATCTGGTGAAAGTATGCAAGAAGTACAATGTTCTATCAAGGGAAAAATAAATATTTAGGTGTGATATAGAAATGTCATCACATCATATAGAAGTTGCTTGTGATGAATGGCAACCGCTGTTCAGAGGTGTTATCTTCATTGATATGAGATGGCCCGCCTCAAAGTTATCTAGATGGGATCACTGGTCCCAAACTCCCAGAATTCCACAAACAGCAGACTAAAATGCAGCCTCCTTCTCATGCGCCTGCCAAAACATCTCCCACCACATCCAGCATCAAGACTTTCTCCGCAGGCTCCAGCTACAAGGTCAGCGTCTCCCTCACGGTGGCATCGGCCCAAAGCTTGTTTCCAACAAATTCCAAAATCAAACCAAATATTTACAATACAGATTTCCTCTCTTCCACTTCTAAGTTTTGTGTTAGTTACCAAACGTCCAAATCGAAGATAAATTAATGTCTTCTTCTTGAACAATTTCGGTCTTGTAGACCTCAGTATATTAACCTCGGGGTGATGCCGCAAAAAGAATAGGAGTGAATAATGCTTCATTGTTGAGGAAAACCGTTCATGTACAGCCATGGTGACAACATGCACAGTATTCTATGGAAACGTTGGCCAACACACAGTGTGTTTAAACAATGTGGTTACAGTCCGCAGTATGCTGAGCTCAAAACCATATAGAGACCTCTGTGGTGCTGCATCAGTGGCTCAAGCTTCTACAGTACCTTTAAAGAGTGCAGTAGGTTTGATGTGCTTTACTTGTACTTGTGATGATTGCTTATTAATTTATCTGACTCATGTTAAATGTTTGCCTTTGAAAAAACACATAAATATACTTTTGGTGCCTTTTATTCACTCTCTCTTTCTTCCCTCCTGTCTGGATGTGTTACTGGTATAGTGATTTCACTGGTAATTGACCACAGTTCTGGCTGAGCACCAACAGCTCTCCAGTCGCTGGAAACTTGACTGTGAAAAGATAGCATCAACTTTTATTTGAGAGAACTCGCCTGCTTCCAATGAAACACACAGCACCTCAGTGGAGACCTGAGGGGGGACAACATATCCTTCAGTAAAGCCACTGAGCTCTGCCCTTCCTGTCACTTACAATGATAGTGGGTCAAGATGCCAGGTTAGGATGTCACTCATACAAGCAGCCATTCATTCACTGAAGACATTCAGATATTACTGCTCCTTCAAGAACAGAATATGTGTGCATATATAAAAAGACGTAAAAAGCAACAGTCTCAAAGTTTCCAGTTGTTTTTGGAGCAGGCCAACGTATAACTAACAATTAGAGAGCCATTATTATACTGCAAAGCTACATGAAGACAGAAAGAAGGTCTGATTCATGCATCTGAAAGTGTGTTAGGATACACACACGTTGAAACTGTAACACCCAGATATAAACACCTTTCACTCACCTAACTGCTGGCTGCAGATCCAGAGCAGGAGGTAGCAGTAGTACTCCATATGTTTGCCGGTGCAAGCGTGCATGTGTGTGTATGAGTGTGTGCGTGTGTGTGTGTGTGTGTGTGAGTGATGACTGCTGTGAGTGTGTATGTGGTGGGCCGAGGCAAAGAGACCCAGTGGCGGGCACAGTTAAAGATCCCACTCTGATTGACTAAGTTAAAGCGCTGCCTATATCTTGGGGAAGTAGGAGGGGACTGTAGGAGGAGAAGAAGGAGGGCCACTCCGACACAGCTGGCTGGGATACTCAGTCTCTCACACACTCATTCAACTCAGTTTGACTGGGAGAATACTCTCAAAGGGCTCATCTTTAGACAAAGTTTTTATTTTGAAGTGGTCACTTTGATGGTGGATTTAACTGAGTACATTCACTCAAGGACTGTACTCAAGTGCAACTTTGACACACATTGACTTTACTTGACTTTTTTATTCTCTGTTAAATTACACTTCCAATCCATGACATTACATAGAGAAATATTCATGCTTTTTTACTCCACTACGTTTTTCTCAACCTTGTCTCCTAGAAATTACATTTGTATATTACTAAATTACACTCATAATCACATTGTGGTGACAATGCAATCGCTGGATTATGTTGAGAGACAACATTTCTTTGAGTTGATGAGTCCGCTTTGGGGACCTCAGAATTGCATCTCTGTTGTTCACAGATGATGTGGTTCTGTTGGCTTCATCACACCACAACCTCCAGCATACACTGGGGTGGTTGGCAGTCGAGGGTGAAGTGTTCCGGATGAGAGTTAGCACCTCCCCATCTGAAGCCGAGGTTCTCTGCCGGAAACCGGTGGATTGCCCCCTCTGCGTTGGGAGAGAGTTACTGCCTCAAGTGAGGGAGTTCAAGTGTCTTGGGGTCTTGTTCACGAGTGAGGGTAGAATGGACCGTGAGATGGATTGGCGGTTTGGTGAGGCTTCTTCAGAGATGCAG
>JAPZEB010000001.1:34275017-34287229 GCA_029783705.1 Chaetodon striatus
CACACTCACATTCACACCTACGGACAATTTAGAGTCACCAATTAACCTGCATGTCTTTGGACTGTGGGGGGAAGCTGGAGTACTCAGAGAAAACCCACGCTGACAGGGGGAGAACATGCAAACTCCGCACAGAAGGGCTCCCCCACCTCGTGATTCAAACCCAGCCACCCCAGGTTCAAATCAGTAACCCTCTTGCTGTGAGCCAACAATGCTAACCACTGCACCACCATGCTGTCCTTTACTGATCCCAAATAGCTAGGACAAATTAAAAATGCATACCAAACTAAAGTTCAGGTCTCAAGAGGATATGTTATGTTAGCTTATGAGCATCAGCACCTTAACTCAACAACACAGAATTACACACGTTAGTGCATTTATAGAAGGAGTACTGACACTTGGATTATCTCCTTAGACTCATTAGCACATCTGCATGCCTGATTTATCAAAAACCAAATTAAAGCTCAGTAGGTCTGAAATACATGAAGTGTCTGTGCTCTCTTTTAGAAAATTCTAATTATATTTTTGCTGTAAAACATTTTGCATCAACATTTAAGTTGGATAAGAGGAGAAATAAAATGTTGGTGCATCACTGGATGACCTGATTTACAAATCAGGTCGTGTTTTTATGGCAAAATTGCAAACGTCAGACTCACAGTCGATGCCAGTATTCGACCAGACAACTACATAAAAGAATTTTAGAAAACACAATCTTTATTTAATGTTGTTTGGGCTGCTATACACCTCACTCATTAGATTTTCTCACAAGAGATGCTCCTAAAGTGGAACTTTGGAAACTTTTTTAGGGTCTTAGCATGTATTCGAAGGATAGTACTGGCCGTCTTTATGAGAATTTCATTCCAAAATAATCTCAGTATATAATCATATCAGGACATTTAGTGAAAAACAATGAACATTAGCAAATAGTAAATCTTACAGATCAAGTAAACTTGGTGGTGATCCTAGTCTGCTGTGTTCCTGACTTATATTCTTCTTGTTAAAAAATAAAAACCTTCTGGGGAAGAACGTATCTTTCTCTACCTTTCTCTGTGATAAATGTGAGCAATATCACACGACTGGCAGCTGCTGTGCTGAATGTTAGCACAACTGTGATTCAGTCATGGGCAAGAGGCCGAGGCCTAGTGCCAAAGTCTTTGGCGCTTAGACACTAGAGGGAGATTGTTTGTGATCGAGGGATATCTGAGTGGCAGCAAGATAAATCACCTCATGAAGCCCAGACACCGGTGGAGGTGGTGGTGGCTGATGACTCAGAGGATGATGGCTGATGAGGCAGACAAGACTGATGATTGAGCGCCATCTGAGCGGCAGCAAAATAAATCACCCCATGGACCCCAGACACTGGTGGAAGTGGTGGTGGCTGATGACTTTGAGGCTGATGGCTGATAAGGCTGATGAATCCGAGAAGACTAGGCAGTGATGGGTGGAGGGTGAGCATGGATGCAGTGTAAAAGAACTACCGGCAGAAGAAGAACCATATTTAAAATTAGAAGCAGTAAGATGGTAGGCTAATGGAGAGGCTGTGTTGCTGTGCTATTGGCTGATTGTGTATCAGCCGCAAAATGGATGATGACTCAATTGACAGCCCTGGACATTGACAGCTAGAGATAAAGAGTGAGCATACATGCAAGGAGTGAATGGCAGGAGGAGAAAGAAAAAATTCAGCCTCACTCTATCTGCCTGACTGAACTTTTGCCGGAGCGTCATATCCAAAATCATTAAAGCTGATATGCATGAAGGATTAGGGTGCTCAGGGTGCCCTGTCAAAAATTTTCTTTGAGGGTTTTTGATGGTCTAAAAAGCTTGAGAACCACTGAGATATTATCAGTCCTGAAATGTCATTGAGATGTGTGTACTATATAACATAAAGGAGTCCAGCCGACCACACTGACAGATCAACAGCAGAGCGAGAAACTACCATTCACCCCTCTTACAAAACGCTGACAGTGAAAATAGGTCATTGGACGTTTAAATCCGTGGCCTTTGCTTTCAAACATGGCCTTACTGCTCTGAGTCCTCTGTGAGACAGGACCATAAGCTCTTTAGCTTTTTAACACAGACACTTTAGTCTACTGGCAATCATTTCCTTGGGCCTGAAGGCTGACCGCATATATTGCTTCCAAAGATTATAATGCATCAAATTAAACAGCTTAATATGATTTGTAAAATACCTGGGGGTAATGCTTTCCCTAAATGATGTTATTATACTGGGGGTTTATCAGCATAATCAAGCCTCTGTGTGCAAGTATGCCAAATACTGCCACAGTGCGGGGACAAAGACTTTAACAGTGCTGAAGAGTTGCTAAGGAGATGCAACAACTTAGGAGTTTTCATGAATCAGAATACAAATTACTGCAAGTACAAAAATATTCTTTAGAAATATTTGGTCTTTTTTCCAACATTTTTGCCTTTGTTTGTCTGAAAGTACATCACAGAGGCAGAAATGGTAAATGGACTTCTATAGCTCACTCCTAGTCTTTCAGCCACACTAACTGCTCTCACACTACATTTCACCTTCACCCAGTCACATACGTATTCATACACTGGTGGCCAAGGCTACCGAACAAGGTGTTAGGTGCTACTTAGTCTAACATTCACATCCACTTACACAGCCATTGGGAGCAACTTGGGGTCTAGTATCGTGCCCGAGGATACTTTAACATGCAGACTGGAGGAGCTGGAGATCAAACCACAGATTTTCCAAGTGGTGGACAACCCTCTCTACCTCCCACTCACAAGGAAACAGTGAGAGAAAAAAGGGCAACACAGGCGCTTAAGTCAGTAGTATTACAGTTACATGCATGTTTGTCCAGTAGCCCTCCATGACACCCGAACATAGACTGTAATAATAGGTGTAGCTACCATGATGTCACCCATTGGTTTAGGGACTCCTGTTTTAAAGCCTCAAGTTAGGTATTTCGGCCATTACCGGAAGTGAACATATTTGGACAAGAGGGTGGAGCTGTGGAGGAGCGAGGGGTGGGTCTGACTTGTAGACTGTGGCAATACCTCGCAGCGAGCCTGTCAGTCAAATCTGCCCTGCCTTTAATGACACATACCTAGCGTTGATAATGTGTAAACGGGTGAGTTCTATAAACATTCAACCCAGCACAGTTGTCATAATTGTTGAAATTAGCTATAGTGACCAAAACTGTTTTTGTTCCAGGTTGTAAACATGTTTATTTCTGCTTAACATTAGGGTCTGTGGGAATTGACTCTCCTCTGGAGCCAGCCTCAAGTGGACATTCAGAGCACAGCAGTTTTTGGCACTTTGCTTTGGCTTCGTTTTTCAGCCTTGGAAGCTGTGACTCGCACCCCACAAATTACTATTTTAACTTATTCAGTATTTGTATTCTGAAGCCTGTATTGCAAATTACGCCACAGTCAACAGAAATCCATTTTTGACCTGTTTACGTAAAAGGTCAAACTGGTTATTTATCCATGTTAAACCCCTAAAAATTACGTAGTGCTTCTTAAAATGTCGTCTTGTTGTGTTATTGGTAGCCAGAATAGAAGGAGTCATGGCTCAAACCTTAAATTTGATCACATACCAGCCGCCACTGCCCATCAACAAAAACAAAGATGGTTAAATGTGATAAGACCAAAGGACTGGAGGGAGGCCATCATCAAAAATGCTCACATGTACAGCGCACACTTCATATCAGGTTAGGGGAAAAGTATTTCCTGTTGTAGGGATGAATAACGTTATGTGTATTAACGGTTATCATGTACACCTCATCAGAAACTGGGGAGCTATTAAGAGGAAGATTGGATTTACTTTTTCCGATAGCAAAACAAACTGGAGGAAACTGTTCAAGTGTCGTTCTCCTTTGTAAGATTGGCCCAGTCATCAACCACAAAGCTTCCTGTAACATCATCCATCCACTGAGTGAGAGCGTACAGGTCAGCCAGTCTGGTCCTGTTGGTCAGTGTTTACTTATTCAAGTAACAGTCGCTTTCCTGGAGAGTGAGTGACCTGACATGGTGCCTTTGTAAATTCGGTCCGACTCTCTACACAAAAATGAGAGACTTAATGGTCAAAGAAATGGATTAATGATTAGTGATATATTTTTTTATATAAAGTAACAAACAGTTAAGTTAATTGCACATTCACTTCGCTCGACGCTCTGCTCCATCTCCACAGACAGCATGCCTACAGTGTGCTCTGCCACTCCAAGAGTGCGATGTTTTGGATAACTTAACAGTACATTCCAACGGCACTAGGGATTTAGGAACAGTCCAGTTTGTATTTCTAAATGCACCTCTCACATCATCTTCCTCCATTGTCTAAAACAAGCCAAAAGAACTGGCTAGCAAATGCTTGCTAATGTCTGTGGAGAATTGTTTTTCCTCCAGCTAAGCCCCGCCCACCAAAAAACATCATACTGTTTACTAACAGTTAAAAGGGTCTATATACAATAAAAAATATTGTAGATATATAACTAGCTAACAATAACCGAGAATCCAGTGCATGCAATATACAACAACAAAAACAGGTTGTCAGTATGGAAGATAATAAAGTACGGTTCCTTATAAATACTTTGGATAGGGTCAAAATTGAAGTAGACTTTAAGAGTGCACGGTTAACACAGAATACAGAATGTTCATGATTATGTTCATGCTACTTTCTTAATGTGAGATGTAATTTATGTTTGTTTGAGATGCTTGGTGCTGCATACAGCATGCTGCTCACAGTGGTGTTGCAGAAAACTGCCAACACAGCTAGCACATCAGGGCACAGCATGGGATTATTATTACTATATCTGGACACTCTGTTCTCATTTGCTCTGTGATTGCGTGCATGTCTGTGTGTGTGCATGAGCGTGAGGACGTGGGCGGGAGGGCAGAAGTGTGAGTTGGCAGACACATAATGTGTAGGTGGGTGGATAACTTCCATTACTACTACTAAATCTGTACAGAGTATTAGAGAGCTTGTGATATCAGCAAAAGGATGAACCTGTTCATCTGCTGTCTTTTGACCTGAAACTGTGTGAATATGTGTGTCTCCATCCTCAAGGCTGTTCGACTTCATCTCAAAGTAGCTCAATGAAGCCCTGCAGTTCACAGCTGATCCCTTATATAAGATAGAAATGAGAAGAGCAAACCCATACAGTGAAACTACTCAGCCCTCAGTTTGTTCAGTAAAAGACCACTTGTGTCCTCCAACAACACGGGGGCAACAGAGGCTAGCTCTAGCATTGATTGTTGCCCCGAGTTACCTTCCTGTCAGTTTTAGTTTGGTCTCAGTCCACAGGGCTCAAGGGAGAGGCATAATGGCCTCAGCGGGATTTCCCTGTGCAAGAAGCTGACCTCTCCAGAAGGCTGAGGTCACTCACCCCTCCGTCTGCCAAACGACCTCCAGTCAGAGACGTTCAGAAATAAAAGCGCGGAAGCACTGAACTCTGTTTCATATTCAAACCGATTTCTGAGCATCTAGCAAACCATCAAACTGTGCCATAAAGCATAACAGCAAGCTGCTGGCTCAGAAGAAGTTGCACAGAGCAATGGGTCTGTTCTTTTGAATACCCCTTTGATTAGAAAGCTGTGATTTGCACGGCAACCCCAAAATGGTCCAGTTGTTTTTGGTTGGATACCACAGAAAGAGCAGTGTGCCAGGGTTGGGGAGGGGGGTGGGGAGGAGGACAGAGGGACGCTGAAGGAGGAGAGGAGTGACTGAGATGAGGAGGGGGAGGACTGGCCTTTAGAGTCCCCCTTTTTTGTTCCTCTAGACACCAGCAAAAATGCTCCCCAGCCAACACTAAAGGGAGTCCGTGTGGTGATAAATAATTGTCTGTCTGTTCCCAGAGGACAGACCCCCCCCAAACACATACTCATGTGTGTATTACTATACTAGAGAGGTGCCTTCATGACTTAATTTATTTTCTGGCTCATAACTCAAACGTGAACCATCTGCACTGCACCCCTAACCTCACCCTAATCCTACTTTAACCTTAACCCTCAAACTGAAAGCCAAACCTTTAATTAAGATTTTGCACATGCTCTACCCAATAAGGACACACCCCTTAATGGATGAATAAAAAAGTCACACTCAGGTACTGTCTCTCAAAGGGCGGCTCCTGTTCTTAGTAGTTTAATTTTTGTTGAGGTTTTTATATCATTCTGTAGCTTTCCAGTAGTGTTCCCAATGTAGTCAAATCTGAAAAGTCCAGTTTTGGTCAAAGTATGTATGTTTTAGCCTCAAAATGCTTCTTTCCCAAATCCGTGTTTAGGAGCGAGCACAACAGGCCAGTCTGAGCTGCTCTACACTGGCTTCCTGTTACATTTAGAATTGATTTTAAGCTTCCTCTCCTTGTTTACAAAGGCCTACATGGCTGGGACCAAGCTACATTGCTAACTCCCTTGTTAACTATTTGACTTCAAGAACACTGCGATCATCTGCTACTGGTTTATTGGAGGTTCCCAGCAACAGCCGCAAGAATATCTGAGATGCAGCCTTTGTCAATTATGCCCCAAATCTATGGAACACACTACCATCAGATATCAGGGAAGCTAGCTCGCTAAATATTTTTGAAACATGGTGGTGGTGAGGTAAAGCAGTAAAAATAGTCTTAATATTGCGTTAGCTTAAAGTGATGGTTTTTTTAGGCTGTCCTTTTTTTAGAGGGCTAAAACATGTTTATGACGATTCTCAGTCATGGTGATCTCAGGTGCTTTATCGTAGGCAACTGGACTTGCTTGAGTTGCTTCTTGTTTCCTCTTGGCTTTCTTCTTCAAGAGCCTCATCAAGTCCAGTTGCTACGATGTAGCACTTATGAAGGCTAAAATATGTTTTGCTGCTGCCTGTGTCCACAGCCACCAGACTCCTTTGACAGAATTTGTAATTTTATTTTGCAGAACACAAGTTTTTGGTTACCACTGCCTCTGATCGGCTGGTTAGTTTGTTTTATGGTGAGACTTTAGTAACTGAGCTAACATGGCGTCCACAGCAGTTGGCTACATTGTTCAGCCTCTGTGCCCTGGTACTCCTCTCTGCTTCTCCGCACTGGGAGCATGCTGTCCACCATCTGCTGTCAGACTATGGATCTATAAATGTGTTTTTACAAACATAATGAGTAATATACAGTATCATACTGAATCTCAACGGCTTCACCTGGTTAAATAAAGGTTTAATATGTTCCGCCTCCAATGTCAAATAAAGCTTATATATATCTTATATCTTCACACTTTTCTCCATGCTTATACTGCAGGTGAATAGCATGTGTAGGAGGTGGGGGGATCAGGGATGTTACTTACGTCATTGCTTTTTGATAACGGCTGGGTGGAAGTTTCCGTTTATAAAAACACGGAAAAGCAGGCAGATGAATCCAGCCTTTAAGTTGTGCCCTGATGAAGACCTGCTAAGGTCAACACCCATCGTTATTTTTTTGTTTAGTCTTCATATATTCCTGCCGCTCTGCAGAAATATGAGTGCCTGAAGTTTGCTCCTCTGCACATTTGAAGGTTTTGAGGATTTTACGAGCACTGTAAAATGTACTCACTTTGTCAAAATGTCTTGATTCTGTTGGTCTACATCTCAGCCCTCACAAAGATAAAAGCGCACACAAACACACATGTACACGCGTGTTTCTCTCCAGCAGAAGCTTTATATTTAACCATGCTGACGTGAATTCTATATAATTCAAAGTAGCATTCCAGCTGTGTTAAGTGTGTTTGCAATTACATATCTGCAAACACCCCAATTATGAAGGAGGCCCACTCTGCTCTGATGTCAGGCACACACATGTGGTTGGAAAGATGTCTGAAAGCCATTTTCAGAGTGTTTATGGTACAGCTTCTGCTGTTAACTGTAGGGCTGTTAAGACTCTTATAGCATAAAACGATTCAAGATATGTTTGGAGATATGAAAGCTCTGACAAATATCAGCGGCTATATGCTTTCATAGTGATTTGTCCAATCAACATAGAAAATAAACATTTGCTGGAGAAGGGCTGCGCACATTTACACGCACAAATCCAAGCGCATCTACACACCAACTGTCTTCAATTCTTTACTCGGGGCACCTCGCCCACCATAAATCTTAATTGAGTCTGATTTAGACCACTGGCCATTTGTCAAGCTTAATGTTCACCCGCACGCTTGCTCACACACACCGACAAACAGACAGACACATTGAACCAAGAGCTAAATCGCCAACCTAGCAACCCAAACCTGCCAGCCGTGGAGGAGGAAAAAAATACGCAGCAGTTTAGCAGATTAAGAATCCTAAATCCAGAATTAGGCTTTTTTGTTTTTTATATTCACTCTAAATAGAGCAGATAAAAGAATTAACGCAGGGGAGAGCCAGTTGTGTGTGTGTGAAGAGGGGGAGCGCAGACGAAAAGTGTGAGAAAAAGGAGGAAAAAAGGGAAATAGTTGTGAGAAAGCCACAGAAAAGCATTCACCGCAGGAAGACATTCAGATCTCATGAGCTCATTGCCTGTCAGAAAGCTTCCTTACCCTGCTCAATGTGTGCGTCTGTGTGTGTGTGTGTGTGTGTATGTGTGTGACTGTCTGTAAAAACTGTACTCCTCAAATCTTTTGTGAAAAGCCCTTCGTGTATTTCCAAAGGAGTTGGGAAACTCTTCTTTCCGTGTGTCACCGCATAAATCATTCCTCCGCTGCAAATGCATTCACACAGTCCAGACTCTCACATAGTAGGTGACTTTCTCACCAAAGTATGACTTGAATTCATTGCTGAGAGTGCACAGGGGAGAGCTTTGTTGTGGCTTTTGTTGGATAACAGTGTTCATTTTTGGATTGCCCTTTGGGAGGTCACTGAAATAAAAGAGGACGGAATCATGGGAAATTATTTGTGAATGTCCTCCAGTGGAAATAAAGATCCAGGAGAGAGTGACCATTACCAGCATCCCCTTTCCCCTCCAGCTGAGATTAGGTGCACATCCCATGAAATATGCGTGTGTGTGTGTGTGCGCAGTCAGTACAATCAGGACATAGGATGTGCTTCCTGTTTGTGGGCCTGGGGACAAAGCAGTGAGTGCATAGAGACAGATGGGTGTTCTACTTTGTATGTGCAGGTGTGTATGATTGTGTGTGAGGGGTGGATGGGGGGGAAAAAAGTACTTGTACATCATGAGAGGCCCATTATCTGGAATTTAAACTCAAGTGTGAGTAACATTAAGTCTCACCCATGTTTGTTTTTTTGGGTGCTGGTTTTTTATGCCTCCATGGCGGCGATAGTCGGGACCGGAGGCAGTATGTTTTCAGGTTGTTTGTCTGTCCCATTCTCGTGCACGCAATATTTCAAGAATGCCTTGAGGGTATTTCATCAAATTTGGCAAAATGTCCACTTGGACTCAACAATGAAATGATTGGACTTTGGTGGTCAGAGGTCACTGTGACCTTGCATCCATTTCATTCTCGTGAATGCAACATCTCAACAAGTCCTGGAGGGAATTTCCTCAAATTTGGCACAAACATCCACTTGTATTCAAAAATGAACTGATTACAATTTGGTGGTCAAAGGTCCAAGGTCACTGTGACCTTACAAAACATGTTTTTAACCATAGGTCAAGAATTCATACACAAATTATAACAAAATGCCCAAATCACCCAAGCGAGGGAGGGAGTTCGAGTATCTCGGGGTCTTGTTCACAAGTGAGGGTACAATGAGATGGATTGACGGTATGGCACGGCGCCCACAATGATGTGGCCATTGTGCCGGACAGTCGTGAGCTGGAAGCTTTAGATTGACTCGTCCATAACCCTCACCTATGGTCATGAGCTCTGGGTAATGACCCAAAGAATGAGGTCGCAGACAAAAACTGCCGAAATGAGCTTCTAAGAAGGGTGGCTGGGCTCAGCCCTAGAGATAGGGTAAAGAGCGTGGACATGTGGGCACGCCAACTGGTAAGAGGCTGCGTGGCAGACCCAGGACATGCTTGAGGGATTACATATCTCGTCTGACCTGGGAACGCCTCGGAGTCTTCCAGGAGGGGCGGGAAAGCTTTGCTGGGGAGAGGGCCGTCTAAAATACTTCACTCAGCCTGCTGCCCTCTCGACCCGGCTTCAGATAAGCGGCTGAAAATGAATAGATAGAAATAGATAGAAAATGACACACAAATGTCTAATAGGATAAAATGATAACATTTTAAATCCAAAAGGTCAGCTTCACTGTTACATCATAATATTCTGCAAAAACACTTTTCTGGCCGTCATTCAACGTCATAACTCAGGAGCAGAGGGGGAGACATTTGGTCTGATGCTGAATTGGTGACATGAATCTTGGGTGCTCATTTTGAAACTGTGCTGACTGTGTAGATCTTCTGTGCTGCTGGGTTGAGGATGTGTGTGAGGCTTCCATGTTTTCACAGACATGGATGTAAACTAAGTGCAACTTGAGTGGTTTGCGGAGGCGTACAAATGCAAGGCGGTAATTTGAGTGTTTTAAATAATTCAAACTTGTATTAGCTCTTATGGAAAGAATATCCAGTACCAAAAAACACAACAAAACACTGCAGGTTACCAAACAGACACTGATATCAGAGAGGCAGTTGTTTGGTCACAATAATGTGGTAGGCATTAGTATTCATGGCAACAGTTACAGACGTGCTGTACCAAACCATCAGATTCTTGTCAAGGTTAGGTTGCTCCCTACAGTATGAACCCGCTGAAGCTGTCCCATTGTTCTTTAACCATATAATTTTTCCAGTTTAATCATCCAAACATCTTTTCACATGCAACACTTTCCATCATTTGTTCCCTCCACATTTTCAAGGAGTTTGAGATTCTTTCCAACATCTTAGGATCAGCCAGGCGCGAGTTATGAAGCCAGTTGTTAATACGCTCTGTCTGTATTTTTTATATGAATGAAGAAAGTGGCAGTAAGATGCAATACTAGTTTAAAGGATAAGCTTCTAGATGGATTGAAACCCTCTGTATATCCTCTGCTTTCTCTCTGAGCAATGCTTCTTTCTCCTATTTGTTCCTGTCTCTTGTCTCCCCTTGTAAATGTCCTTTTGGCCCTTTTATGTCCAGCTATTTGTCTGTCTTTTTCTGTGTCTTTCCTTTTTCTGTCTCCCACTTGAGGCCCTAAAACTCCAGTGGCCATTACAACAGAGTTACAGTGACACAGGAGGCACTCTTGTCAGATCAGTGTCTGGCTGTAGCACACTGAAACAGATTGAATGGCTTGCAGCAGCTGTAAAGATGTTATTTATATCAGATCTCTCCATACTACACTGACAGCTGTTTTTGATTTTGTCAACCCCATTTAAATCAGTGTCGTCAACACGCATTAAATATTCCAATTTTTCCCCTTATTCTGAAGGAGACAATATTCCTCCTAAGCTGTTTACGTGATTAATGAAAATGAATATTCCACTAATATTTCAGTTCACATGCAACCGTGAATACTCCGATTAATGTGCCCTAATGTGTTGCTTTTGACGTCAGATTATGGAAAGTGGAATGGCTGTGGCTGATGCCAGCATTTTTTCAAAGTTTCCTACCACTGGTGGAGTTCTTTGGCCGTGTGAACGCGGCCTCCCTCTTTTATTCCTTCAACTACATTCTTGAAAGGGGTGACATTGCTATATTTGCGCATATCCAAAACTCTCTCAACATCCAAGTCTTTCATAGTGTTTAAAAGTAGGTGTGTGTCTTCTTTTGGTTCTTCTGTAATTGTACACACACAACTTTTTCTTGTGGAATTAGGAATTACCGTCCTCTCAGATGTGCTCACTTTGGCTTAACCATCAGATGAAGTGGTCTCAGAAATGTCTTGAGCACAAATTTATCAAAATGGAAAGGACTAATGGCCCACGTTGCATCAGGGGTGGGGATCTCTCAGCTCCTCATGATTTAATTTGATACCGATTCAGAGGCTTACGATGCAATCATGAACGTAAAAAACAAGATGCACATGTTTAGGTCTGTTAAGTGTCACCATCCAATTGGTCTTGCAAATTTTTTACACATGATCATAACGTCAAGAATTGGTTTTTGAACTTCCGATCATTGATGTATCTGGGTGGCATGGTGGTGCAGTGGTTAGCATTATTGCCTCACAGCAAGAGGGTTCCTGGTTCGAACCCTGGGTTGGAGGAGCCCTTCTGTCTGGAGTTTGCATGTTCTCCCCATGTCAGCGTGGGTTTCCTCTGTTTACTCCGGCTTCCTCCCACAGTCCAAAGACATGCAGGTTAATTGGTGACTCTAAATTGTCCGTAGGTGTGAATGTG
>JAPZEB010000001.1:34292646-34305126 GCA_029783705.1 Chaetodon striatus
CATACGCCCTCCTCATTCACTAACGTTTCTGGTAGCAGAGAGGGATTTGTAAAGAGTATATAAACCTTATAATAAACCAATGGAAAATGATAATACGCATATGGAGGCACGTGGACGTAGACTGACAGCAGCATTAGTATTGTAGTCCTGTGGTTAGTTTTCCCCGGGTGAGCTCATCAACAGAGTGGCTCCTCTGAAATAGGTCAAATTCACAACACATTAACCTTCACCCACATATGGGAATACTGTCATTTCAAATGTAGCTTAACAAGCTCACACATGGATGCAAAAGGCGATTACTGATGCCTGCGCCTCTCTGTCTTCTCTGTGTGCGTGTGTGCACATTTTTGAAGTGCAGAGTGTGTATCTTTTTCTCTTTATTGAAGCAGTACGCAGAGAATATTGAAGAGACACTGGCGAGATTATCCCAGATGTGCAGGAGAGCATATGGTAGTTTTAACCGGAGGTGACGAGCACTATCTCTTTCCTCATCTCACCTGTCAGATTTTGAAGAGTGCACACTCATGATCTCCACTCCGCAGTACAGTTGTGGTTAACCCTGCTTACTGTGGTAGAAAAACCCATCAGAAGTCTTTCCTCATGACCGCTGCTCTGAGTAAACAGAAACATCTGGAGTTTCCCTGCCCCCATTTTGAAGTTCGCAAAGGTGCCAGAATTGCTGCAATCTGTTTGTCTCACACATATTTCCCCCTCTTTGTATTCCGCCTGTGTTAATAGGCTGTGACATGCGATGTGACATCTTTAATTTGTGTCAAGGAACCAGCAAAGGAGGAAAAATCTTTGGGCCCAATTAACCCTATTAACAGCATCACGAAGAAGCTCTACCTTGCTACGCTCACTTTGATTTAACTACAGTTTTATTCCTGTCCTCCTCTCCGACGACTTCATGTCTCCTCAAGCATCAATGTGAATCGACTAGTCCATTAAATTGTGAGTAACTAAAACTGATTACAGAGGACTGACCTGGTGCTCTAATATGATATTGATGTGTATGAGGTTCCTGTGCAAGGACGTTTGTTATCTCATTGCCCTGGGTAACTGTATCAGACAAATGGCTCTATAATATCCGTTCGCTACTGGTATCCGGCATCTGCACCTTGAGTCAGGCAGAGGTCGATACTTGTGGTCCATCACAAGATATCTCAACAACCACTGGACAGAGTGCTTAGAAATGTGCTGTGAAAATTCAAGGTCACCTTCAGGTTTCTCAATGACATAAGGCATAAGGCCAAAATGTCCACCTCTAACTAAGAAAAAATAAATCTAGAGAGCATATAAGCTATGAAATTTATTTATTCATGCTCCCCAGAGGATGAATCCTTTGATATCTCGTAATCTAATGTGTATTGCCATAACATTTGCAGTTCACAAAGAGATAAACCCATTTGTTGCCTATTAAGGCCAAAACACACCATCAGTGAACGGCGGGCATCAAATAATACATCCTTATTATTTTCAATGTACAACCCCACACTGATGGCAGCTAGATGTGCGTCGGCGCTCCTGGATGCAATGCCCTGCGGCACTTCACACCACTGTCCTATTTCCAGCCTCGCTGCCCCTGGAATTAAATGCTTTTTTCCCCCACTGGCTCTCTGCGTGTACATACCAACACCAGTAGCAACTCATCTCCTCTGCTCCTATGGCAGCTCGACTCCTCTGCTCACCACTGATGTATAAAGAGAACTCTGTAGCCGTTGCTGTGTCTCGTGTGTGACAAAGAATGGACAAGGAGAGACTCGTTGTTACAGTCAAGAAATATCCCACTCTCCAAAAAGATATTGCCTGGCGAGTCATAGCTCCGGAGCTTGGCAGTTCAGTTGAGAAATGAAGTTTAATTAGGGGCTGTCAACACATGATTTTAAGCTAATGCACAGGGGGAGGACATACAGATCTTTCAGTAAAAGTAGTAATCATTTTGTGTGGCTCTTTTGATGAGCTGCAGTGCGACATGTGTTTTCAGCTTTAGTGTAAGCCTCAGAGCAAACTGTAAATTTTCAGTCCCACTGAGGCCTTGACATTAAAAAATTGGCAGTACATGAGGAGCATCCATTGGCAGAAATTGTTTATAATATTCATATCTACGTTTTCATTTGTTTATAATCACCTGAAACTAAGAATCATTGCATTTTCATTACCCTAGATTGAGCCGTTTATATGTAAATGTGGAGCATGTCCTCTTCCATGGAGTCCACCATGTTCTACGGTAGCCCAGAACAAACAAACCAAACACTGGCTCTCGATAGGGTCAATCGTGTTTTCACCCTGGCCACCACAGTTCCCCTTCATGCCTGGCACACAAGAGAAGTGTCAGTTCTTCAACCTCACTACAAGGTGCCACTAATGCCACTCATGTCAAAAACTTCTAAACATGTAATTCTGACAAACAGAGATGAATTTTTAGGGGTTTAATCAATGCTGGAACTTTAGTACTCGAATTACTCTGTCAAAAATGAAAACATTGCATTGGTAGCTATACATAAATGTATTTTTGGCATTGAGATGACTATTGGATTTGGGCTGAAGAACATTAGATCTTTCTGACTGTATTCCTTCTTGGATTAATTATCATACTTTTCCATGTCTTTCCAAGCAGTATCGCATGAATGACAGGAAGATCAGTATTCTAACAGCAGAAATCGTTGTTGCCAAGGTTCAGACGGCCACTGTCTGGAACTGAGAAGTCCTTGGCCAGGCAGATGGTCTGGCACTAAGCTTGGCCACGTTCTGTCTCGTTCGTTTTTTCACGCTCTCAATCCGTCCAATCCTGCGAAGGGAGGCAGAGTGAGAGAATGAGATAGTGAGAGGACACGGGAGAAAGAGAAAAGAGACAAGTGATAGATTGAGGAGGCAGAGATACCAAAAGGGTGTTCAGTCCATTTGGTCCTTGACACAGTCGAGCGGGATTGCCTGGCATACTGAGTCTCTGCGGCTCTGAAGTTCAAAGCTTTGTGTCTCATTCAGTTTGGATGAACAAGAGGCTCTTCCCGGACTTATGAAAAACTGAGCTATAAATATACTGAAAAGATCAGACGAGTTCAAAATATTAGAGATGACTAATATCTGAACCAGTAAATGACTTGATTGATGGTTTTAATGGAGAGGAGAAACCGATTACTGCCCACTCTTTTAGATCTTTCCATGTTGTATCCTCTGGTGGGGCTTCCTCTTTAGAAAGGAAGGATGCCTGGTTAGGCCTTTTCACGGCAGACAGTTTGATTTGTTACAGGAGGAAAAGCACAGGTGTTGCTAATGACTATTGGGCCATTTTGGAGGGGTTGGGGTGGAGGACCATCACCATTGTTGGCAAAATCACCAAATTACACTCCTCGTCAACCTGCCGTCCTTCACCATCCCCTCCAAGGTCACTAATAGGCAGACTGTGGTTTCAGATCAGGACCTAGACACCGTCCTATCCAGACCCAGACCTATAACCAATAAATTATTGAGAATAACTAAAATTTTGATGGAGCATTTCTATTTTAACTGTGGTGTCGTCCCCTCTGTTATAAATTAACAAATCGCTTACTGCCAGTAACATTTAATGATGGCTCTTTTCAGGTGTCCCAGTAAGCCATGACAATGTGACGGTGAACCAGCATGCATAATACCAGGAACCTGAAACTGAAGCAGCTAAATGGAATTCAGCCATCATTAGATTTTGTGATTTACACCTGGGATGCATGTTAATATCAGCATGTCATCGCTATCGACTCAATGTTGGCTTTAAAATGATCTATGAGATCTGGCCAACATGCTTTTTCTTATTTTGCACAATGAATGAATCCATCACTATGTCTCCATCTGCTGGTGGGCCATCAGGATAAGAGTATACATGCATAATATATCAATCTTGGTAATGGTTATTGACCAAATAAGTTGTTATATATCGGCATATTGGCAAAAATCCAATATCATGCATCCCTAATTAACACCTCTGCTTTTTCGACTGTGACGTGTCAACATGTCTTCCATGACAAAGGCTGGTTATGCGCCAGTGCACTGCAGAGTTTTTGCATTGATAAACATGCTCAAAGGGATACTTTGCCAATTTTCAACCAGCTTTGTATCATAACACTTTGGTTAGTATGTGTAAATAAACTATGGTAAACGTCCCTCCATCTTACCAGCGCCCTGCTCTCTCTGCTCATCTCTCAGCTCAAATTCTGTCATCCCACAGATCCCACGCTCAAACTTTAGTTTCTACTTCCACATTTTCGTATGCCCGCCACCACAGAGACAAAGAGTAATCAGGAGATAGACCAGCCCCTCTTTCACAGACCCATCAAGCATTAAAACTAAGCTGTGTTGGTCAAATATGATCCAAGATTCTGTCACTGTGTTAATGTTTTCAGAAACATGTTTAAGCTTACCATTTAACTGTAAGTCGAGATTATTTGCTGCCAGCTAGCCGCCATGTTGTTTCCTGTGACAAAATGTGCATTATGTCACCCACTAGCAGGAGCATTTATTGGTTGGGTGCGGTACAGTGCATTCTGGTAGTTGTATGTTTTCTATCTCTTGAACAAAAGCAAATGCTGCAGTCCTTCCCTTTGTTTTCTCTGGTCATGTCATGTAGCACCAATTTCAAAAGTATTTGCATCTTTCTGCTGCGTTGACAGCCCAGTTTTATGAAAGGACCGTCTTTCCAGCAGTGAAATATTACTTTAGAGAACCCTTTGGCTCTCTTAATTTGGTGAAAGTATGGCTACCTAATAACCGATAAGGGAACAGGCACTGACATCGTCTCTTGTTGTCTTTAGAGGACACTGTAGATCTGTATGCATATAGAAATACACTCAGTTATACACAGACAGCACAGAGACACAAGCAGACCTCAGTGTACTTAAAATTTCTTGTAAAAAAACATCTCACCTGCAGTTTCTTAGCATACTAAATGTTGAAGTGTTAGCATGCCCATCACACAGAGCTCCTTTGTATTTCCCTCACAAAAGGGTAATTATAATGCCCCCCCCGTCTCCGGGCAGTCTCCAGGTTCTGCGTTAAATGACCAGTGATGAAAACCTTTTCTTCACTGACAGTTTTCATATAGCCTCGCACCTACGTGACCTACATATAATGACCCTCCTTTAAATGACCAATGATCCAACATCCTGCAAGTCCGCCTGCTACATCAGCAATCACCTTGAAGTTTTGAAATGCAATATCTTAACAGATCTGAAATCATAACCGGCCGAGTGATTAATGATTCCATGAAGCTGTTTTTGTGGTCGTACTTCAATGATGGATTTTAATAATATGATGAAAGTGCTCTCCTTCGTCTCCTTCATATTCTGCTCCTGCGTCGCGGGCCCAGTGCCATTTGGCTTTCTCAATTTGACGCACAGCCAGAGGGATTTTATTTCAGAGCTGATGAGATTTGTGTACTACGACATAAATCAACCTTCTTTAGCATCGCTTCTGTAAAAAGTCTATAAGCTTTTTCCTGAAACACAATTTCAATTATCTTCATGAGTTATCTTTGCTTAAACAGATGTCCACCGTGTAAAGAATGGGTACTGTTTATTCAAGTTGTCTCCTCAAACTGCAACATCAAATTAACACGGCTTTTGCTGCAGTATTAAAAGTAAACTTTAATGTGAAAACATAATCTACAGTTATGAGGATAGTAAATTACTATTCACTGGCATTGCAAGAAAGTTGTCTCCGGGAATTGCTGTCAGGATAAAGAATGGAGATGAAGCTTTAATGCCTCTTGGACGTTGATACTTTAATCATCTTGAAGCTTCAGTTGTGAGTTTATAGATACTGAAAATACCAACATTTTTCTGCAGACAGTTTGAGTTGGCTCTGTGCGTGCTGCAGAGCAGGCAGGTGGTCTGACAGAGGGGAGTTAATCTCTGTCTGGTAAGAGCCTCCTCTGCTCCTCCTCTCTGTCTGCTTTTTTCTTTGTCTCCTTAAATATTTCATCACTCTTTGTTGGTCTCCTCCCGCCTTTTCTTCGTCTCTTTTCTTATCTCGTCTTCTCTTTCACCTTGAGTCCCTTATTCTCTCTTTGAGGCAGCGTCCGCCTCCCTCTATCTATGTTTCTCTTTTGTCACTGTGCCTCACATGTCTTCTTTTGTTTCTCCGTCTATCCTCTGGACTTTTCCCTCACCTTGAGTCTGCAAACCCCCCTCTGTCATCAGGGTGTGAGGCCCAGCTCGCATCATTATGCTCCAAAAAGCACGTGGCAGAAACTCCTTGGGGAACGGAAAGGCAAGCACAGGGGAGATTATTAATTTAGACTTTGCTTCTGGTTTTAGATGATTGACCTTTTAAGTGGAATTGGAAGAAATGTGTTTGGATGTAAAATATTGTGTACACCCGAGAGTAGTACAAAGAAAAGAGCAAGATGTGTAGGAAATGCCACAGTATATATCCATAGTAATTATATTACCTGGATGATTACACTGCCGTCATCAACCTGGTTTTACACTGCGTTGCGATGGATGGATTCCGGGACACCCACTCCTCCACGTACTTGTGCAGTGATAAGTGCCCTTCAGCTGGGTTTCTGGGTTTCCTGTCCTTGGGTAGTGTGCTCTTTGCACCATTACCGCTGCTTAATGGGGCTGGCTTAAGGCCTAAGAGCTGCCATTAGCTGAGCCTCTGCATCTCCTGTCATTATCGCGGAGTAATACCCTATCATCATGAACAAACACTCCAAAACCATACAGCATGCTGTTTCACCAGGCTCACATCCATGGCACAGAGACTGTATACAGAGTAATCCTTTATTCACTTTGTTATTTGTTTATTGGTGTTACCAAGGTATTAACACTTTCATGGTCTCTGCATGCTAAGATTAAACAAATTACTAGTGATTTTCAACCACTAGTAGTGCTTTTGAGTGTTGTTTTGACACAAAAATATTAGAGCTACAACATTTCCACAGACTGTCCTGCTTCCCTCTGCTCCAGCTAGCTACAGCACACTGATGCAGCAGCTGGCACAGTCTGTAAAACAGGACTTCAGCCATGTTAGCAGCTCTGTGAGGCTGCACTTAGGCACTACGCCACTTTGAGCTAAGTGCTGGCATCAGCATGCCAACATGCTCTCAGTGGCAATATACCATGCTGATCTTTAGTAGGTAATGTCTACTGTGTTCAACAGTGGCGCACCCAGAAATTTTTCATGCGGGTGGCCAGATGGGGCCACTGAAGATCTTGGGGTGACACACCAAAAACCAAAAGCCGTGACTGAATTTTGAGAATTAAACCAGGCAGTTGTAGTATATAGACTTGTTAAAAGTTATGTCAGTATTAAGAGTGAAGGAATTGTATACTGATATACTTTAGTATGTTATTTTACAATTAATTACTAATTATCTGATGTGCATAATAACGGTACAATTAACACATTGATTTTCACAGCAATCCTGTTTTAATGTGTTTTTTATCTCATAGGCTGATTATCCCTTTCCTTAAAGACAGATAAACAGCTTTAATTTAGAGAAGTATATTGATTATGAGGAACAAAACATTTACTGGGAACAAGCCTTCTCAAGTTTAGGGTCGACTCGTGAGTACCCATTGAACCCAGTTTCATTCAGATATCTCAGAATTCAAGGGACCTGTTTAAAAATGGCCATGCTATTTGTTCCCTCACCAAAATTCAAAGCATTATTTAGCCTCTTTCCCGACAAGCTACGCCAGCATGCTTGGTACCAATAGATGCCCTAGGTTGTGTAGTTTCACAAGATACCACTACCTAGCTAAGATCTAGCCTGATGAGGGCACGTTATGACAGTGGCCACCCCTTGGTACCAAACTAAGAGTGGATATTGCAGTTTTTGTTTTTTGATGTTTGTTTGTTTGTTCCATGTCTTGGAGTACACTGATTATAAAGAACAAAATGGGGGTTCAACAAGGGACCCTTGTCCCTTTGGCCTAACTCTGGAGTATTATTTAACCCCCTTTCTGACAAGTTATGCAGATATGGCTGGTACCAAGGGATGCCTTATGTTGTCAACTCTCTCAAGACACTAACTTCAAACTAGCTTAAAAAATGGGTGCACCACAACCGCTTGGCGGTGGCTTTTAATTATTTTTGCTAGCAGATGCCACTGAGGGAGCTCACCATTATACCAGTGTGGTCGTGGATGCCCCTCTGGTCCCTCCATGGGGGCACCACTGATTTTTTTAGCCCATTAGTTTAGCAGGTTAGCATGTTAACATTTGCTATTCAGCACAAAACACAAAGTACAATGGTGGCTGATGGGAATGTCATGGCTTTCTAAGTGTTGGTCATGAACCAAAGTGTTGGAAAAAGGTAATATTTGGCCTGATGATGGCGCTAGAAGAAACATCAGAGAATCAGTTATTCAGGTTCATCCTGAGGGAACTATGAATGGCAAGTTTTACAGCAATTCACTCAACAGTTATAGAGGAATCCCAGTGGAAACAAAAATATCCACCTCATGGTAGTGCCAGAGAAGACATAAGGGATCACCAAACTCTTGGAAGACAATGATCACCTGAAAGCCACGAATGTCTGAAAAAAATGGTGCCAATCCATCAAGTAGTTTGAGATGTTTTACTAAATATGTAAAAACTTTGACCTGCTCATGGTGCCAAAAAAGTCAGAGAATCACTTGTCAAATTTATTCAAATGTATCCTTTAGAAACGGCAGTTCATCCGATACTTGTGAATATATTTAACTCTGAGCCAGAAACACAAAATGGGGCTAAATGCACCTTTAAGCTTTACAACAAATACATCACCCATCAGCAACAGGCTGAATATTCAGCTGACTGACTCTTATATTATTTGAATCACTAAATGAGACACCTTTACATGTCTGTCTCACCATTAAAGCTCTCAGATATTCACTAATTGATTGACCTCTGAATCTTCTCTGTGTGCCAGCAGTTGCATGTGGGGCTCCATTTGTCCTGCACGATGTCCTACACAGCATACAGTAAAACAGTCACACCCGCAGTGCTCCACTGTGGCTTTTTAAAAGACATCATATGTCCAGTTAAAAGGCTTTGTAACACAGAGGTAAACTGTAGTTTTGCAGATGTGACACGTGCAGTTCAACCACCTGCTAATTGAGGACATGAACTATCGCTGCTTTAAGGGCCAACATCAATAACAGGAAAGTTTTGCCCTTTCACCCAACCCCTCTGTTCACTTTAATGTGATGTATTACAGTTGAGGCTTGTTGGTGTGTTTATGTGGCTTCTTTAATTGTTTGAGAAATGCCAGAATTGATATGATAGACATTAATGGGCTGAATAATGGAGACTGTGTGAGTGCCAGGAGCTCCTGTGACCTCTCTATTCAACTGATTGAAATTAATGCAGGCTCAAATAAAAGATTACCTTTCCAACATTCCTGAAGAGGCCATCTGGAAACTCTGAAGGAAAAAAAATCCAGATGGACTGATTCATTTTGGGCTGCTGGAGCAGGTGTGTTAAATCTATTCTGCTCTGTTGTATTTTATTCCATTTGCCACTTGCTCACAGCTGCTATCGCCTGCAGAGCTGGCTGTGCCTTTTGTTGACTTTTGTGTGTGTGTGAGATGCTGTGAGCAAACTTTGCATGCATGGCTGTGTGCATCAGGCATTATGCTTTGGTTTCTGCTGAATTTTTGCGAAGTAGGATTTGGTCTTTAACTGGGCTTGTAGTCTAGTGTCTCATGGAAACTTCTAAGTGCATCCTGCAATGAGGTGCCAACTTCCCCTTTACTGACTGCTCATATTTTGTTATGACTTATAACAGCTGCGAAGCATTGTTGCCGACTGTAGACTAACTTTATGCACTGAATGACTCGCTTATAGAGAGTGTAAATCATGTCGTCACATCCAGCATAGCCTCTACCACTACTAGCTTCAATACAATCTCTCATTCAGCATTTTTTCCCATTAATCTTTTTGGACGCATCCAGTGTGTTCCTGGGATTTAGACAATCCTGCAACCGCTACACTTGCTTCTAGAAACCCTTTTGTGATTTTAATGAAGCAACAATGATGATTTTGTGAGCAAAGAAAAAACTACAGCTTCCATGAAAATCCCCAAGCACCACATGGTAACTCCATTTATATCTATAATAATAATAATTCACCAAAGCTCTCCACTAAAGTAATTTCTTAAAAGTTTTAGCTGTGATCTCTGCCGTGTTAAAACTTTTACAGTCTTTTCTCTTCTCTGTCCTGCTGTTTGACTCACCTTGTCACTGGCCTCTTCTTCTGTTGAGTCCAGGAAACAGTCCCTCAAGGATCTCGCGGCAAAAAAAAACTGGAATTTGCTGCCAATTTTCTCAAAAATCAAATAAATTTTGCAGCATTTTTATGTGATTTTTTTTTTGGTGGGAAATTGTGGCAAATGTTGCAGTCAGGAAAAAAACAATGTGATTTTTTTTTTTTTTTTTAAACTACTGCCTCCAAAAAATAAGTGATGTAATGACTTGCTATAATAATCATAGTGAATATTATAAAAAACAGCTGCAAATGTTTCAGTTCTCTTCTTTAGTTTTATTGAATTAGTTTCAAAACATGGACTCCAATAATGTTTTTAAAAAAATCCTGAGTGAATATTGTAGCTCTCAAACCAGACAATGTTACTGTAAAACAACATGTAAGCTACATCTTCTGTAAACATAACATTTGAATAAATCAACACATACTGTATGCATTTAAACAAAGTGACAATTCTTATGTCAACACAGAGCGTTTCTCCATACTGCAATGCCATAAGTGCGATTTGATGACGCGTCTGATGACGTTTGAAATGACGCTGCATGTGAGACGACTTCCGGTCAGCCAGAAAATGCATAAAAAAGCGTAAAAAACACAAAACTTTTGAAAAATTGCAAGCCTCTGCAAATATTGCGGACTTTTGTTGAATTTGCGTTAATTATTGCGATTGCAAGATCGCAATTTTCTGGAGGGACTGACTTAACTAGTAGAAATAATTATGGGAATTTTTAAAGTTTATTAATGATTACAGATATATTTGGGATATCTTGGGGGGGTATTTGAAATTTGGTGAGGGGTATATCGCCCCAAAATATATGATAATTACCACCCTGCTTTTTTTTTTTTACAAGAAAGTTTTCTTGTTATAACATGAACACATCTTGTAAAAATGTGAAAATGACTTTGTTATAAGTAGAAACTTGTCATGTTATTATCTCACACTGATCTTTTTTTGTTTTCCTCTGGCGTGGCATCAATATGCTTCCGTACAGTGCTTCCTCTGGTCTTCAAACATAGCAACACTACAGGCCCCTTATAAGCAACACCCTCCATCTAGTGGTGGGTTTTAGCATAGCTCAGTCCTATTGATCTGAGAGTGGGTGGAAGTCTTAACGTCCCTCCCACCTGTCACCAAGTTGATGTTGCTTATACCGTTTAATCACAGGGAACCTGCAGGGGGGGTTAGTATGTTTACTTGACCTGATAGAAAGACTCGAGAGGGATCTAAATGTCTAAGATGAATACCGTATCAAAAGTCATGGTGAGCATATCTGTTCACTCAGCACCAAACACAATGTGTGGATACTATTTGCAACCACCAATACATTAGACTTTGAAGCACTGTGAAGTTGAGACCAAAATTAACAAAAAAAAACTGTAAACTCAATCCCAACAAAATCATCATGACGTGTATTCAAATGAATGTCTTTTTTTAATTTCCTTGCTTTAAAATTTGCCACTCAAAATGTTAGTCCTATCTGATCTGTGTATTCCCTGAAACAACAGCAGTCAAAGTAAACCATCCAAACACACGGCTGACCCAGGTCAAAAGATGACGCACTGGCTAAACAGCAACCTACAGTACAGTACAGGATTGTGTAGCTACATTTTGTCTGAAGCAAGGAAATATCTAACTTAAAAAAAAGCACCACAGATGTTTTTAAATAGCACCAGTTGTCAGAATGTATATGACGTGTTGTTGTTTTTTTTTTTTTTTTGGCAATGTACAGCACTGAATTGAATGTCACCAATTTCTGAAGTAACTTTTAGCAGCTGCTGCGATGCTCAACCTCCACCTTTGAGCGAAAGGCAACAGAATGTTCGCATTAATTTGCACATGCTTCTGTTTAGAACCAAAAAACAAACCAAAAAACAAACATTTGGATCCCCTTATGTCAGTTCAAAGCAGCATCATGAAGCACTGTGTCTGTTACATACATACTGTAAATATACGCTGTGAAACATTTCTATCTGCACAGTTTGTGAATTCGATGATTATACATTTATATTTATGTGCTCTGCTGTGATACAGATTGCAAGGGAGCACCATATTAGGGAAAAAAGATTCTCGCCATTCTTTCATGCCAAACATATTTTTTTTAAAATGAAAGTGTGACTGCAGAAGCCAGTCTGGTGATTGACCAAAAACAAATTAATAATAAAGTAGCAAGGAGCTAAATCCCTGTCCCCCAAAAGGACAAATGTGGTAAGATGATGGCCCACAAATAATTCAACAATTACATTTGCTATTCAC
>JAPZEB010000001.1:34336692-34349153 GCA_029783705.1 Chaetodon striatus
CCTGTGTTAGGAAGTCCTTGGCTGTGATTGGTTGCTTTCATTCACGTGCAGTAATGTCACTGAAGCAAATTGAGAATTGAGAGGGCACAGGAATATGACTTTTTTTTTTTTTTTTTTTTTTTTTAAATAGGTCATCTGTGTCATGTACTTCTTTGTTGATGTAGTGACAGTTTCAACAAACAGTACAAAAAGGTTTATTTTAAAGTTATCAGCTACAGCTTTGACAGATCAATTTGAGTTTATATACACGCATATTAATATAACAAATGTTTAAAAGCACCAGAAAACATGACTACACACTTGATCATTTAAAAGTATTTAATCAATTGTAGAATTACCAAAACAAACCTATTAAACAAGTCATACCAGTTTCTGAGTACCTTGTGGTCATAAAGTCAAAAATTTCTACTGTGTTCAACAGAAAGACATCAATAATCACTGACTGGAATTCTGGGATACTTTTTCGGTTTTAAGATTAAAAGCCAGCTTAGCTCTGAGGATGCTGTTATTTTGAGCAAGGTCATGCAAGTCTTTTACTAAAGCGGACTTCAACTTGAGGGGAAAACATCAATATTGTAAATAACACAATGAATCGTAGCATTACCACTTCTTTGGTCCGTCTCAGTTGGTGGTTCTGGCTGCGTCTCCATGGTAGGAGATTCCTCTGGACTCTGCTGGGCCTCAGGCTGCTGGTCTGTGCAACAGAAACCAGAACTCTTCTTACCCATATTCTGCCTGTACTAGTCACTTAAGTTAACATGTATATAAGAATGAGAAACAAATGACCCTGTGACTGGGCTGACAGTACTCACCCATTTGTTCTGGTGGAAAGATGGTTTGCCAGGGGACACTCAGTTTCTTTGCCTTTTTGATTCTTTGAACTATCATTAAAGCTACAAAAAGAAAACAGCACAGTTGATACTAAATACAGTATAATCCCATGGACCATACGCTGTGTAGACTTTGCAAATTAAGCTTAGTGTTACCTTCACTGAAAGGAGCTTTCAGAACACTTTCATATAACTCTGGCCTCAGCATGATAACCTTTGTGAGAAAAGACAGGGAAACAATTAGCATAATGAATATTTTTACTTTGTACATTGTAACAGATCTGGGTTATGTTCATCATGCGTTGTGGGTAACAAAAAAGTGAGAAACAGACGAAGGTATATGTAACTTTTCACATCTATTAGACATTATGTGAGCCTCTACACAGAGTGCAAGGAATCCCTTTTATTATAACATCCTGTCTAAGACGGAAACCCATGACATGATGGATAGGAGGGGTCCCTCGCCCTGTAGGCTCCTTGGGTCACTCTGAGGGGCCTGGTGGGTTCCCTTAATTACTTCTACCTGTGGCAAGAATGTCTAAAGCTTCACGACAACAACCTACCGAGAATATAGTCAAAACACATCCTAACAAGGGTCAAGCTGCATTACATGACGCATACCAGTGTGTATCTTTCCTCTGTCACACTCTCCGCTCAGCTCATTCATATCAAATAGTCTGAAGGACAATCAGATGGCGCAAATCACGCAGGACAATTTCTCTACATGCCACTAAAATGGCTTTAATGGTCTGGTGGTTTTGACAAACTGTAGCTCACACTGGACATTCAGTGTTACATTCATGATTTACTGATAACCTGACATCCCAAGTGCAGACACGGTGTCTCCATCTCTCCTCCTTCACCACATGCAAACCAAACTGAATGCTTTTCTAGAGGCTTCGATACACTTGCTCAGAGCGCAAAGGAGAGACTGCAGGATGGTAATGAATTAAACCTAAAAGTACCAAAAAAAGAACTGATACCGTTAGCGCTCATCAATGTTTTGGTAAAAATGTGTACTTGTAGAAAGTTTGCAGCCACACTGCAGAACACTGCAAGTGTGTGTTCCACCAATCAGCGCTCTTCAGTACATAGCTCCGCCCCTCAATAATTCCGGGGAATCTGAAAAGTCCTACCCTGCTACTAGGTACTTTTTTCAGGGAAAGTTTGGGGTTGAGGGAAAGTTTTTGCCCCGGGTAGTTTCGGTGGAAGTACGCCATGGTTTACGAAATCCCAACTAAATGATAAAAGTGGAAAAGGGGCTATTAATGCAAGTCTGACTAAATGTTTTTCCATCACTGCACGTTCTCAAAGTTTTCTCTATTAACATCTAATTTTCCTGCTGGTATGTTAAAGTGTGTTTGTTACATGCACAAGTTTTTGTTTTTCTTCCCGTAGCTCCTGCGGATGTTCTTCCGGCAGCAGGAGGAGTTGCGGCGGCTGAAGGAGGAGCTGACCACCAAGGACGTGCGAATACGCCAGCTGGAGCTGGAGCTCAACAACCTGAAGAACGTTAGCCCCAACAACGTCTGACCTCTCAGCCTCCGGGACTGGCAAAGCTGCTTCCTTTGCCCCCCCCCCAAATCTGACCTCCAACAAGCTTCTGAGCCCTCCTATGCCTCTTTTTTGATATATCATAACTTCATTCCTGCTGCCCTGCATAGTGCACACAATAATATGATAAGTGTTGGATAATGTCTTAACTGGTGCAAATACTGGAATATTATAATAATAATGACAAATATGAGAAGTGACGGAGGCGAGGCAGTGTTCATGGATTGGCACCTTAACATGAAATCAATAATAGGAAAGGTTCTGCGATACAATCCATTAGGTATTATCTGTTTCTACAACATAATATTCTTGATCTAGCACACTCTCAAGTGTTATGATCTGTTACTGCATATTTTCTGCCAGACCTCCCGGGTGTTTGTCTCACTGTGCCTACCCAATCATTCATGTGGCAATACCTTGATCACCACACAAACAAAGCCCCTCACTCATCCTCCTTTAATGACCAAACCACCATCTAGTTCTAGTTCTAGTTTTCGCTGGGGCAAAGCTGGAGGATAAAAAGACTGTCACTAGCTCCTGTTTCTCTTCCCCAAGGCCTTACACCCTGCTGCAGACACCGTTTGCAGCGAGCTGCAACATCATCTCAAAATGGCTGACACGTGAAGTACTCTGGCACCTGACAGACGAGACGAGCCCTTGCAGACGTGGATCATGTTTTTCACAGAGCTGCTTCACTTCTCTTCTAACGTACAGATGGTGTTAGCTATAAATTTACTTTACAGTACTGACATATAGTTACTCAAATGCAGTTTTTCCTCCCGAGGAGAGTTCACTCACTCAAAGTGTTGTTATTTTTTATTTAAATAGTGGGAGAGCAGCGGGGGAGACATGGATCCAGAGGTGTGGACTTACTCGAGTATAGTCTCAAGGGAAGCTTTGCTGGCTGTTATTGGTTTTTAGGGCTAATTTTGAGGATGGAGGGGTAATGTATATTTGCTTCTATTTATTTGTCACACTTTACCTTTTTAGCTGATAACATGTATATTTGTTAATCCCACTGTTTTTGTGTGATGTGGCTGCGCAAGTAATGATTGTGAAGCTTGATAGATTCTGCTGAATGTTTGCGGTTGAAACGGTGCAAGATTTGTGTGAAACTGTACCGTGTATGGTATTAGTTTGACTCCAACAGCATAACTTCAGATAAGGTATAAACATATAATCTTGCCTTTTCCTAACAGTGCAGACAACTGTAATGATAACCTTCCTTTTACATTTAAACTACGTATATCACTATTAGTGAGATGTGTTTACTTGTAGATGTGTAATGTTTGCTCTAGAGACTCCGGGTCATCTGCCTCTCCTTCTCCACGTGTACCATCAACACACTTTGGCTAAATTGAAATTTAAATGCCTCTGTTTTAACATTTAACAGTTTTTCCCCCCTCAGTCTGAACTTTAAGAGAAGTGGGCACTGGATTAACATTTGATTGGATCTGTTGTGCTGGCCAGGTTCAAGCAGCTTCAACAAAGATTCTGCTAAACACGCCATGTGTTTTTTAACCCAGGCCCAATCACACTCAGCCTTGTCTTGTCATTGATTCTGCTCTTGATGGACTGAGAAAAGGAGAAAGATGAATCAGCTGAGTGCAAAGCAAGAATGGAATTGTTACTCCGACTAAGTAGAAAGTAAGTGAAGGTCACGCGTCCTCGCTGATCACGTTACAGGGAGGATATAAAGGCTTCAGTTAAAACAATCAGGAAAAAAATCATGAACTGTTTCAGTGTAGACTTGAACTACTGATGCATTTATGGTAAATGAATATGTTTCTTGCAGGGAAAGTAAAAGGCTACAGTGAAAGTAGGATCTACCAGAGAAGGATCAGCTGCAGTGGAGAGACAGGTGAAATTATGGCTGGAGTTGTTGTTGTAAGGTTTTCTTGTGCAGGTGTACAGAGGAGTGAAATCAACCACTCAAAGGGAAACTTTGGTATTTTTCAACCTGGACCCTATTCTCACACGTTTTTGTGTCGGAGTGACTGATGGGTGCAACGATTTTTGAAATTGGTCCAGTATTGAGCGATAGGGCTACAACCGTCAGCCACAAAACAGGCTGCAAAAATATTTGGAGAGACATCGCACCATTAATGTGAGGCCTCTAAAAGGTGCTTGTTTTGCCACTGACAGGCTGAGATTGTTATTATTAGAAGTGTCTGACAAAGAGATAAAGCTTTATTTTTTAACTTTCACTTCTGTTTGTTATTATGTCTAATAAAGTCTCGCTCAATACAAGTGTCATTATGAAGTCTCGCAAGTCGAGTTGTTGCAAGCGAAAAGTAAAGACAAATGTTTTATTTCTTTGTCAGACACTTACAGAAACAATCTGAGCCTGTCAGTGGCAAAGACGAGCACTTTAAGTCGACGTACGTTGACAGTGCACTATTACACCGCAGCCTGTTTCAAGGCCGCCGGCTGCAAAGCTCTTGTTAAACAGTGGATCGATTTCAAAAACTGTTGTTCTCATTACATACTTAGACACAAACATGGGCAGATAGGGTCCATGTTGAAAAATAGCAAAGTTTTTCTTTAACTGGTCAGTTCTTGGGAAGGCAGAACAGGACATAAAGGCTTTTATGCTTTGAAAATGCTTGAACCCCTCTTTGTAGAAATGTTCAGTGGGATTTTGGTTTAGACAGACCAGTGCTACCCCCACTTAACTTTGCTAAATTTAGTCTTTGGTAGTACTGTAAGGCTTAGTCCACACATACACGGGTTTAATCAGCTTTTTCTATGTGATTTGACCTTTTATCCACACAAAAACTTCACTTTAGGTCACTGAAAATGGACCTACAGTATAACTCCATCCAGGCTTATAGGTGAGCAGAAACTCTTTCTTCAGTGTTGGCATGTTGACACTAAGAACTGAGTTTATCGCTCGTAACATCAGAGTGTGTGCTTTGGAAAACCAAATAGTAGTGTGCTCGAGGACCGTCTTTACCATAAGATACTCAAGAAAAAAACGCAGGTGCTCTTGAAGAAAAGGGTCGGCACATGGGAAGAAAGAATGAACTTCAGGCACTCATGCATGGATATGTCATAGGACGGAAACACTAGAGATTATTTTATGTTTTTTGGACTGATACAATTTAAGTAATCTTACCTACCTTATTTTCTCTCCTATTTTAAATGCATATTTTTGATATTTGGTTAGTAACTTTTCATTTTATTACAGGGTTTTTTTTTTTTGCTTAACACCTGCGGAGGCGTGTCACTTTCAAAATGGCTTCTCATCGTGATCCATTGCTGTCACTCATCTGCGCTCACTTATTAATCAGGATTGGATGACACCCCCTACCGAGCTTATAAAATGTTTGCTCGACTCCTGTCTACGACAAGCAGCCATGTTTTTGAAATAAAGGCTTTTTAACTTAATTCAAATGCATCTTTTCCTGCTCCACAACATGAGTGCCTGAAGTTCTTTTTTCTTCCCATCAGACTGTGTCGTTGAGGCAGTAAGGCTGCACAATATGCAAAAAAATATATATATGTTTTGACAGATATTGCAATTGTTATGAGTCATAATTTCAGTGGGAACGGTAATTTTTGCATTTCATTTTCAATGAAAACATAAAATTGTGATTTTTGCTGGGGTCTGTGCAAACTAAGCATGTTCCTTTTACATCTGAAACATGATTTGTAGACCAGGGTCTCTCTGCAGCACCACAGTGCTTCATTTATAATATGTTGTGACAAATTTTACCTTTATCAAAATATTGCAGCTCCTGCGATTTAGATATTGCACCTGGTGATACTGCAGCTCCAATAATATCTCAATTAATTCTGCTGCCTTTCATGCAATGGCAGACGTGGCCAAAATAGTGCTGGCTCTGATGTTACTAAAATAACTTCTTATAGGTTTACACATACATGTAGAGTTACTCTTCGACTGTTTTGGGGAACAGAGGCGTCAGAGTGTGCTCCGGAGGTCACTGCTACATGTCATCCTCTGGTAATAGTGTTCTTTCCAGGATTGTGATTGTCCAACAGCTTCTTCTGAGAGAGGCTTTGGGGTTGTGGTTGTATCAGCACCTACTGGTGGGCGTGCTCTTGACAACACTTTGTGTGTGAACGAGATTCTTTTTGAGAGCAAAGATGAGAAACCCTCATGTTCAGAAGTGCTCGTGTACGTGTGGACTAGGCCTTAGTCTACTTGTCCAGTGTTGAGTAAACAGTATCACATCTCAGTCTGCTGAAAAATGCTTCCTGGATTAGTTTGAAATCATCATCAGGATCTACTCACCTTAAAACTGTAATACACACGTCACCATCTGACTTGGCTGTGTTGCACAAGTACCACAAACTTCAAAACATATATAAAAGGGATTTATTGAAGTGAATGGGAGGGAAAAAGAAACAATTTGGCTGATGACAGTGGATTTAACAGAGTGAAAAATCACTGAGGTAGGCCAATTTGACCATTACGTATAATAGTGAAAACAAAGTCCAAATAACTGACCGTTTTCCAGAGTTTACACTTTGAAACAATAAATTTTCAATGCACATAAGTTGCGGTTGTAACCTCCAGTTATATCAAGCACTTCTCTACACTACCACCACAAATTCAAACATTGCCACCTGTGTGTCACAGAAAAGAACATGGAGAAAAGCGATAATGAGATCTGATGTTGAACATTTCTCTTTATGGAAAGATTATGCATACAAAGTTATGTTCAAATCCAAGAAATTTCACACTGCGTATTTTAGATAAAGCAGCATACATATTTAATATCTTATTACAATTCATAGTTTCACCTCAGATGTCTGTTCAATGTCTGCCATCATCAAAGAGAATACAAAAAAATAGATTTGGTCATTATTTACAAGAACACGTAATTTCCGAACTATCAAAGCTGAGGGTTTAAGGAGGAGGAGCAGCTTTGACAAGGGCAGACATTTTTTTGCTATGATTTAAAAATATGCCCTGTGAGGGTCACACTGTGCATGTTCAGACAGAAGTTTCACACCAGGACAGCAGAGAGTATTGGCATACTGGTGACACTACAAATACATAACTTACATTAAAAATAAAAAAGAAAAGTACAATGCAAAAATAAGTTTAAGACGAGGAGAGGACAGCCATACATGAAATCCAGTAGTTGACTTTAAAATGTGTTAGACATGCACTCTTTTTTTGTTTCATTTTGTTTTTTCTTTTGAAGGGGGGGTCTTAAAATACATAAGTCATCAGAAACTGGTCTTACACAAACGGTGAGAAAAGAAAAACATTTCTTAAAAAGGTTTATCTTTGCTATTATTCGATATTACAAAATTGGCGTCCACATAGCAGTTAAAAGTGGACTGTAAAGACTGGAACACGGGAGCATCAAAGGTACATAAATTTAACTTATTTCTCCAGACAACCCCGTCTACCTGACTGGCCAATAACAAAAACCACTCCTACTGCAATATGAAACTGGGGGAAAAATACATGGGGTTGCTGGGAAGTGACTGGGAGATACAAGTTTAAAACAGTTCACAACTTAGCTTCATGAGGACTCTCAATCGTCTTCATCTTCCTCCCCTTCTTCATCCAGTTCCCTTTTTCTCTTCTGACCTCGCTCTTCTTCTAGAAAACAAGAGTCACGTTTAAAAAGGCATAAACACCACAATCAGTCACATCAAACATGTGTCCTGTTAAACTTCTCTTTCAGGTTTCTGCGTCATGACGACAGCAATGCTGGCTCAAACTGTGCGCAATTTTCACATTACGAGACAAAGTTACAGCGCTTTGTGATGGACAATAAAGACTTTCTGAATCAGTGGAGTCCCAAATCTACAGTATGTACTAATTCTAAGCAGGTTCTGAGTATGTAGTGTGTTCATGCTCGAAAAGTGACAGCATTAAGTCATCTGAAAACTTAAGAGCCCTTATTTATGAGTGTCGAAAGATTGTATTTTACCACAATACAAAGCACAAAAGAAAAAGTGGAGTTTCCTGCAGTTGGCAAGAAATTACAACAAACAGTGGCTGGTGATGAAACGGCTCCAGGAACACTTCAGAAGGTAAAAATAACTATTGGATTTTCAGAAAAAACACACTGCTGTGTCTTTATGAAGTTTAATTGACAGTGTGCCTCTAAAGACGCATGGTCTTAGTAGTACTGCATTATGTTGTGTTCACACAGGGCGCAAATAAAACAATTTGGGCAAATAAATTACAGAAAAATTCAATGTAAAGACACGTTAAGAACATGAACACGACGTGGATGATGTAAATTAAACGAGTAGCAGAATTTAGCGTCATATGCTTATTCATGAGAGTTGAAAAATCTGAACTTCAGTGACCGATTTGCACCACGATAGCCAAGCAGCATTGGGATCCAACCGGGACATATGGCACTGAGGATATACCAGCGAAAGTTCATTCATCAATTCAGCGATTTCACGCGCGTATGATGCGGGTTATTTCCACGTCAAAGCGAAGTCAGCATGAATTATAGTGTTCAAACGCATCGCCGTTTGGTGAGAAGACAGCATTAGAATAAAAACAGTTAAAGCTGGGCTGGGCAGTTTTCTGAGAAAAGCAGAAAAAAAATCTGAGTTTGAAACTGCTTTACTGGGAGGAGAGCAGGCATCAGCTCTAGAGACAGACCTTCAATCTACAGCTGGAGGGGCTTGAATTTGGCCCCTGCAGCAGGTGCCACAGCAAGCTGGTGGTCAGCTGCAGCGGCTCGTCCAACCTGTGTAACAGCAGCAACATAAAGTTTGCTGATTTGATGGGGAGTTAAGGCTGTCCAGTCCCCCAAAGCTGGAGTTTGTGATAGCTGGATTCAAGTTGCTGTCGCCGCTGATTTGGGGTTCGTCTGCAGAGCCCATGCCCGCTCTGGTTTTCAGCGCCAGAGGCCCTAGCTAGCTAACGTTTCATAAATGTGAACTTGAATTAGTCTCAGCTTTGAGCCTTTGGCTACGGTTCGCAGAGGACTAAAATATTAGCAAAAGTTATTATGAGATATTTGCCCAATAATGCCCAAATAAAACTGCCTACCCCAGCTTTAACATTTCTCATTACATTATTACAGTAGCACTATGGAGAAATGTTTCAACAAGTGGGTCCCTGTTCTGTTAACTGAGGTTAAATGAAGCATGGCAATGCACCGACAAAAGCAAAAGCTAATTAGCTAGGAACCTTGAATGTTGCAGCGTACAATATTATTTTCTTTAAATCAGCTTTGCAAATGTTTTTTGGGGAAGGAAATGCATTCAACATGTGCGTTTTGGTGATTGACACTGAATGTAAAAAAGGAAACTCCACAGGGAAACCTTTAAGTGTGTTGATGTCTCTATACTAACTGTAAAAACTGTACACTGTAAAGATCAGGATACAGTATAAAGCCAATACTATATACTGATCTTTCAAGTCTATACTATAGAGTGTATATAATGAGCATGTGGTATGGAATTGGGAGACAGCTGATAAGTTAAAGACACCATTTTACTCACCCTCATCATCTTCATCGTCAACCTCCCTGTCATTCAAATCCTCCTCCTCTTCCTCCTTTTTTACAACACAAGGCAATGTTAGCATGGTTCTTCAGGCTGAATATTTTTTAACCATTAAAGAGTGCAAATCTGATTTACAGTCACCTCTCCACTTAGGTCCTCCTCTTCCTCTTCCTCATTCTCCTCTTCATCTTCCTCTCCTTCCTCCTCCTCCTCATCTCCTGGTGCTGTATCTTCATCATACTCCTCCTCATCTACATCTTGGTGAAAGCAGTTGGTGGCCCAAAATGTTCAGACACCAATGTTAGCAACTTTAAGCGATGCTATAAAGAACATAGGTGAGACACATTGGCTGTAGCTGTTTACTCACCATCTTCGTCTTCCTCGTCATCGTCCAGGCCCTCTGCGTAAACCTCAGCATCAGAATCTGGTGCCTCTTTGTCGTCTTTGTCGTACCCGTCCAGGTACGTGAGTTGGGGTAGTAGCTTGAACACGTTGTCTCTGTATTCGTTCAGGTTTGTCACTTCACAGTTAAACAGATCTAGGCTTTTCAGGGTCCCCAATTCTTTCTGTCAAAAGAAAAAAAATAACGTTTCATGAATAGTAACAGCTGATTTGCATATTGTCCATTTTGTACCAAGTGATTCAGGGTCTCACTCACCAATGGTTCTATTGTGCTGAGGTCTTTAATCTTGTTGCCACTGAGGTTGAGGTGTGTGAGGTTGGGGCATTTCGCTGCCAGAACTTCCAACCCTCCTGAGATCCTGTTATCGCTGAGTTCGAGCTGTTGATCAATTTAACAATCAAAACATGCAGCTGCTCAAAGCAGTACGTCACAGACTTGTATTGTGCAGAAAGACACCCACCTTTTTGAGTTTATTTAGCTTCGGCAAGTGGGCAACTGTCATCAATCCAACGTTGATTGTGCTTAGAAATTCCAGTTCCTCAAATTCGTCTGTTAGACCCTCGATCTTTCCTTCATTTGAGCGACAGTTGTCTAGAACGAGTTCTTTGACCTGTGGAACAAACAAATACATCAATCTAATTAGGAATAGTTCAAAATGTGTAAAGGGTCAAATACAGAGTGCAGAAAATATGTAAACAATGCGGTGACTTCCTGTCTGGATAGAAGCTCAACATCAACTTTCAAGTATTTCAGTCTTTTGATAATAGTTTTGTTTATTTGGGAGGGACGCACTTAAAATTGGCCTCTAGCTTATATTCCTAGTCAGGCTGAATGTGACTTTACTCTGTAACGTAACATTTGGCACATTAAATTGATTTAGATTGAGCTTTTGAGAGGCGACTGCTCCATTCGACTCTTCCTGAGGAGACTTATTGTTTTATAGAGTTAAATAAAGTGTTTATGGAAAAGGCTAACAAAGAATGATTTGCACTCATTTACCTTAAAACCCTCCATATGAGGTTCATGTGGCTAATGGTCACTTCACAGTACATTAACTCAAGTACTTGTACTTTGCTTGAGCACTACCATTTTTTGCCACTCTATATTTCTGCTCCACTCAGAGGGAAATATTGTATTTTCTTCTCTCCTCGACCACAGCAACTGTTTACTTTGCAGTTTATTTTTCTTTAACATAAAATATATCATCAGTGTAAGAAACTGAACTAAACAAAGAATTGAAAATTGACTCCACATTGACAAATTACATCATTAAAATGCTAAAACGCTACTTATCACATCAGTAACAACAATCAAATAATGTGCATGTAATAATATAATATTCTGTTGCACGAGTACTTTTATTTTTGATACTTTAAGTAAAATTTTGAAAGCAGGACTTTTAATTGTAAGAAAGTATTTTTAATGTATGGTTTTGCTATTTTTTACTTCAGTAAAAGACATATACTTCTACCAGTGGTGGAGAGTACTTAACTCAACTAACTTAAGTGGTATTTTTAGGTACTTTTAGGTACTGCTTAACTTAAGTATTTCATTTTTATTACTTTATACTTCTACTTCACTACAAGTTGGAGGCAAACATTTCAGTTTTTACTTCACTACACTCTGATATATTTATTTACTAGGTGCTTTGCAGAGTCAAATAATTAATGAAAAATAGAAATAAACTAATAAATTATGACCTTTGAAGTATTTTCATGGATTAAGAAACTCAGCAGTCTGTAAATTAGTTAAAATTAGCTACACCTTTACCAGCTGCCATCAGAATTACGTTGGACAGACGATAAATTTTGGTTGGACTGAATATTAGGGTCACCAGAGGATCCACGATACAATATTATCAAGATAGTTAAGCTGCGATACATTATCGCAGTTTTAAATGGGTTGCAATATGCTGAGTATTACAGTAAAATATATTACCATTTATTACCTTTTTTCAACTGTAAATTATGTCTCCAAAAGAAAACTTGGTCAACATCTGTTTGATCTAATAAGACCAAGTTTTCAGTCTGTTCATCTCACTTCCTTTTGCAGCAGCAAAATTTACGTAGTGGACTTAAAAGCAATTGATTATATTATTCTAGTGGGCTACCTAAAGTTTAATTCGTATTATCAGGTTTTGGACCTTGTCCACGTTTATGTCGCTGCAGACTGACTTGGCAGAGATGGCTGCCATCTTGTTTTTACATGGATTA
>JAPZEB010000001.1:34397495-34417095 GCA_029783705.1 Chaetodon striatus
CTGGTTATTCACCATACTTTTTGGCTTTCAGTGAACAAGTCTTTTAGAAATAAATGTGTCTAACACTGTTTTTTTTTTTTATTGTGGGTGTCGCTGGGATTAAGAGCTCGTAGGTCCAAACAGGCTTTCCAAGGAATTGTAACACTCTACGGGGAGCAAGATCTTCTGGTTGGCTGGCTCACGATCATGTGTGGAGCGCTTGTGCTTTTGCCTTCTGTCCTATCTGTTACAGCATCAATACAAGAACCCAAGAACCTCACAGTCCTGCCCCTTCATACACAATGTTCAGCCACACATTCAGGCCAGTAATGTAGTGCTGTTCTTCTCAGCCACAGCCGTCTCTTGTGGCAGTCTGACTCGCAAGTGTCTTTTCAGTGGCAGTGAATAGAGATGCCACTGTGTTGTCTCTCAGCTTGTGTTCTGTGCAACCAAAGTTAATTACACTGCTCGAGTTATACTGACAAGCTGAATGCGTTTCACTTTATTTTTTCCACCACAGACTTCATGTGTCATTCATTTGTTAAGAAATGTTAAGTCCAAACTGGAATTGAGGTTAGAAAACTTAACTTGGCACCAGCTACACAAATGACATGTTGGCCTACCCTGTTCTTAGTTGTTACTGTTTATGCCTGTAGTTAATTTACTTTTTGTTGGGAGGGTTGGGGGTGGTTCTGCCACTTTGTATTCATTATATATTCAAAGTAAAATTGCTCTATTTTTCTACCCGGGTCTTTTTATTTGTATTTGGCCATTGTGACCAGGGCTGCAAGATATTGGAAGAAATAACACTGCAGTATGAAAAATACAACAGTCTGCACCAGATGACTTGAACAGCTCTGTTTCAATATAATAAATCATTCTGTAATCAGTAGTCTGATTTTGTAGGGGAGTGCATCTGCATAGAAATTAAAAATGATAAAAGCTGAAAACTTACTTTTTAATCTGAAGACTTTTCTAAGGCAAAGGAGGGTGAATGTAGGTAGTTTATCACCGTGGTTTACTCACCATGACACCACTGTATTCATGCTCCCCTTCTGTTCCTCTCCAATTTTCAGGTTGTGGTCAACAACTAGCAGGCGACAATATTACAATGTAGGAAACATGGACTATGGCAAAAACAACATTTGTCTGTGCAGGCAGCTTTAGGGCGCATTCACACTATTCAAACAAACCCTTGTCCACTTCCACGGATAGTTCAGTCCGTTTGGAGTGGTGTGAACGCTCATTCGAACTCTGGTGTGGATCAAATGAGTGAACCCTGGTCCGCTTGATAACTGGGGGTCGCGGTTCACTTGCAAGTGAACCCTGGTGGGGTTCCCTTGCAGTGGGAAATGCAACTGGACTACCCAGCGGAAAGAGAGGAAGTAACATAGAGCGCAGTGCATACGCATGATTTAAGGACATATATGTGATCTGAAAACTTTAAAATCCTTGCAATACTTCGCTCTGCGTCAACCACAGCAGCACGTCGTAGTCTCTCACTTTATATTCATTAGGTAGAATCAAATTGGACCAAAATATCAGCTGGAACAAAAACTGACAGAATGAAATGAGTATGTGTAGATATCTAGAAGGATTTTATGAAGAAACGGCTGCAGGAAGTGCTGAGTTTGGGTTTATTATTTGATTAATATCGAGAGAATTCATCATAGAGCTGAAACGAGTCGGATCATCGATCGGCAGGAAATT
Organism: Chaetodon striatus; assembly: GCA_029783705.1. NCBI lineage: Eukaryota > Metazoa > Chordata > Actinopteri > Chaetodontiformes > Chaetodontidae > Chaetodon > Chaetodon striatus. Next base: position 34,399,185 of record JAPZEB010000001.1, read on the forward strand.
AAACTGCAACTATTTTGATAGTCAATTAATTGTTCGAAACATCATTTTTCAAGCACAAACACTAAAGATTCTGTGGTTCCTGCTACTCATATGTGAAGATTTTCTGCTTTTCTTTGTCTGATATGATAGTAAGAAGAATATATTTGCATTTTTGACTGTTGATCAGACAAAGCAGGTAGTTTAAGACCATTATGAAGGATATTTTTTTTACTGATACTCCTGACTGTCACATGAAGATTTAAAACAGGAATAGAAGAGTAAAAGTCTCCAAACGTCAGTGACTCCTGCATTATGTAGGAGCTACAAAATTACTGAACACTTGCACGTTTGAGCAGTTGACCGTGATGTCGGTACAGCTCGGTTGAGGACGGTCACAGTCTTGCATTGGCCCTGCTCCAATGCTAAAAAGTGTGTGTTGCACTGTACTGTGATAGTGTTATTTTTATTTCATTTCATCAATGCAGGAACGTAGAGGTCCAGAAGAAGAATTTAAGGCTACAAATGATATTAAATTTATGAAGGACTACTTTTCCATCCAGTTTGATAATTGAAGCGCTCAGTGACTGAAATTTGTGTAGTGAAATGTCTCTGGGCTGCCATTTTACTTCACTCTCATAAGAGCCATCCACTCTTACTACCCAATGTGGATAAAGGATGTCTTAGTTAATTGTTTTAATAGCCATCTTTACAACTTAACACCCTCCAATATTGCAAAAGTGGGAGACTCTGAGGCTCTCTCATCTTCCCTGAGCAAAATTAGCCTTCCACGACCCTCCTTTGCTATGCCTCTGTGACATTCACACATGATTAGGCTTGCAAATGAAGTTTTCCTTCTTTTAAGGTAGGAGGCGCGACCTTGGCCCCAGAGACCTGTTAAGTCTTTATTGGATTGGCTGGACATATTAAGCTCGGAGGATGTCCCAGCAGTGTTGTGCTGCAGTCAATGCACCTGCTTCATCAGCACTTGCTTCAGTTTTTCTTCATGGCTCTTTTGTAGCCTCGCGTCTGAACACTTGGTAGCATCCAATAACTTGAGATAAGGATAAATTACTCGTGGTCAAAAGAGCCCCCATTTATCCGTTGATTTACGGTAAAACTACCCAATCTATCAGCCACTTCACTTCCTATAGCTTACAGGAACAACTAAATGTAACAGAGCCACCATTAAAGTTATTAATTACACCTGTGCTTGCACTGGGAGGAGATGTCCACAGTGAGGAAGGTCTATTTTTTAAGTAAGGCTTGAACTACCTGTTACAAGAAGGGTGATAATGATTGTTCTCATGGTTATTCAATATTTCTGCAAGAACTTTGACAGTGTACATTGCCCTCTGGACAATGAAGACCTATAATTATGTAAAGAATGAATGTGGGAATGTTGGCTCTATGAAGCTTTTGTAACAGCAGGAATTTTGGTAGTAGTTGATAGTTCATAGTTGAAACAGTACAGATGTTCTTAATAAAAGTAATAATCAATAGTCATGACAGTGAGCCAGCATGCACAATACACCAGGACCCTGAAACTGAAGCAGCTAAATGGAATCCAGCTATCATTATTTTCATTAATTACACCTACTTTTCTATCTATGACTTATCAAAATGTATTCAAATAGTATCAAAAAATATTGTTTTGATAAGGGTCAGGCTGCATCACAGGAATTTAGCACTTGTCTTTCTATTAAACTGAAACAGAGAGGCAATGTGGTGCACAACATGTGCCACCAGAGGTCCATCTCTACCGGTGAAGCAGGCGACTGAGCTGAGAATGATGGCAACTGCGGGTGGTAGCAGGGAACTCAATAGTTCATTGCGCTTGGTCTAAAAGTTTGGATTCGCACGTTGCTGCAGCAGCTGCTCCTCTCATCCATCGTTCTGATCTGATTAAATCAGATGTGATCAGTTCGACTGATCAGTTATCCAGAGACTGAGGGGCAAAAGAGCATATTTTCACATCTGACTAGGTGAACTAAAGGTTTATTTGACTGAGACAGTTTTGATGTGTTTAAGTCGGGGGAGAGTCAGTACGTTTACATGCAAGCAGTCGTTGAGCTAAGCTCATAGCTCGGCTAATCAGTCTCTTCTTGTCTTGTCTGAGTATACATGCAGAAGAGAAAATCGAATTTCTGACCAAGTACATCTGACACAGCCTCGATAGGTGGCGCTGTGTCCTTTTTAATATAGTGCATATTGAACTAGTTTCGGTTGACCCGAAGAGGAAGCCAATGACGAATGAAGATGGCAGAGATGGATGTAGTTTCCTCGTCCATCCAGAAGTGTGTCTTCTGCTCCTTGGTCGCCATGTTGTTTGTTTGTGAACTGCTGCTATGTCATCTCCTTCTACTTCTGGATGAAAGCCTGTGAAAGAAACTGTGGTGCATGCTCAGAAGGCCGAGTCCATCTCCAGTCGGACTAAGTGGATACATGCAGCAATAGTTAAATTTTCAATCGAATTATCTAGGTGTGTTAGTCGAGCTATGGATAGTCCAATTTCAGTCAGACTAAGCTGTTTACATGCATTTAAAAGTCCGGTTTCAGTCAGACGAAGCCAATAATTGGATTTTCTCAAGCTGCATGTAGACATACTGAGTGATGATGTGTGTTTGACCATGAGCTATTGGGGCAGTTGAGCTAGTCTTAGTTCTGTGAACTTGAATTCAGAGGGCGTGGTTGTATTTTTCTGTTTGATAGGGAAAATGGTGAAAAAATATCTCAACATTTTGCAAGTTTATTTTGTTAATCTAGATAAGATAAAGAAGCTTAGAGAGCTATAAGCTGAGCTTAAAGGGATTGTGGAGCATGGCAAACTTGCCACTTCCGCACACAACTTCTCTCATATACCGTATGTTTCAGTGAAATGTCAGGAAGGTATGGAGAAATGGATACCACCCGAGCCTATTTTGAGGTAGAGTGATAGGTTTCATATTTCACTATCGTAGTGTTTCACTGATTCTTTGCACATTAACAGAAATTGGTGATAATGTAACTTCTTGGATTGTTTTTAAGACTTTTATTAATCCCACACTAGGGAAATTCACACGTTACAGCAGCTCAAGAGTCAGAAGGGGAATAAAAGGAAAAAAGTGATTGAGTGATAAATAAGGATAAAAATATGACAAAAATACAAATTGGAAAAAATAGAAATAAAATAATTTTAAACCTACATACCCAGTGTACACCTCTTCCTTATACAGATACTGTACAGTATGTTCATGATTGATAGTTGCACATTTTTGAATATTTGAGATTGTATTAATTGTTGTTGGGGCACCATAAGGACCAGGCACTAAACGGCATGAAAACTTTGGGTTTATATGTGTTAGAAGGAACTATTTATAAGAGCTGTGTGGCCTTTATTTACATCATGTCTGGTTAATTATGGTGTTGAGCTGAACTCACTGCATGGATGACTGTTTGCCCCAGAAATGTCTGCACCTTAAGTATTTGAGTTCCTTTGATGCATCTCATTTTTCAGTAAGAAGAGCATGTGTAATCTGTTAGAATTGTGTTAATTAGTTAAAATAGCAAAATAGCAGTTTTGATGATGGCTTAAATCACCAGAGGGTACAGGAGGTATTTAATCTAATTTTATCTGGTGTCTGTAAAATGTCTGGAGTTTATTTACTTTTCTGCAATACAGCATTAGCTGTAGTCTTGCTGATTTACTTCCCATTGCTCTTTTCTGTCCTTAAACAACAGGATATTTTTTCTAATTTCACCAGCCTCTCTGCTAATGAGCTTCTGCTCAGACTTGCAGGTCAAAGGGAATTGAAGTTGGCGCTAACTTGTCAAATACAGACACTTTGTGCAACATTAAAAAATTAGTCTGCTGTTTACAGCACGACAGGGCAGCAGAAGAGCTCAGTGGCTGGCGCTGTTGCCAAGACGGCTAAAATCTGCTGGTCTTCCTGTATGCCGTTTGCTTGTTCTCCCCATGAGTTGGTCTCCTCTGGGTGCTCCTGTTTCCGCCCACAGTCGAAAGACATGTAGGTTAGTTGAACTGGAATCTGGAAATCGCCCATAGATGTGGCTCACAGGAATCAAAATTTCAGCGAGTTATTAATGCGATATTCAAAGTCTCAGCAGAGTCCCAGATGAATGCTGTAAATCAGTGCTGGCTTGTGCGTGGTAGAGGAGATGTAAAAGTGCCTTTGTTCTCAAAGTTTTGAGCAGGCTTTAGTCAATCAAGCAAACACAAAGAGATTGGCTTCAAGAGAGATGAAGGCTTTAAATTTCTCCTACATCAGAAGCTGGATGGCTGAGGCCATTTTAGAATTCCTCTTCTGACCGGCCAAAAGCAAATTTTAAAGTCAGTTTCCTTTTAATCACTTGAAATATTTTGGCCAATCCACAAACAGACACCATAAACAATTTTCATCAGGTGGCATGTAGCACCTCTATTTGCCCTCTTACATGGTGATCTCCTGTGTTAGTTTATTTGAGTGTTAAGCTAGTAGACAGTGTGAGCCGTACGTGATCATTCATTTTTGCATGATAAGCGTTTAATGATTCCTCTTTTTTTCTTTCACATTTTTGCTACATGCTGAAGTCTATAAGCCCTGGGAACGCCGACTGCAGAAAAGGGTGTGAATTTGCTGTCTCTGCGGAGCTCCACATATGAAGAAGTGCAGCTGAATAAATAGGCTTTGCTGTACCATCAAAGCACAGGCATGTCTCCTCTCCTCTGCCTCTCACTGCCCGTACCTACTGTACATCCGATCCCATGCCTGAGTAGCACATTTGCCATTCAGCTCAGCTCTGACAGCCCTGTTAGCAATGACGAATTTGATGGACCGTGGCTATCTCAATGTCATATCTTCAACCTGCTTTATCCATCTAATGTAGAGAGGACAGTGTGATTATAAAACCAAGGGAAGAGCCTTGTTTGTGTTGGATGATATAATGGACGCTGCATGTGTAGATGGGTCATTGTAGATACAGATATCTATATATGAAAAAAGAAATTGTAATCAAACACAGTTGTCACTTAGTTAATTTCCAGCTGTGTTTTGTTGTTCTGGGTTTTGTTTAATGGACCTTTGGACTCATTTCTTTTGGTTTAGCGCCATTACCTACGACAGAGGCAGGTTTCTGTCTTCAGGTAGTGAATGAGGTCATTAATGTTTCCACCTGCAGTAAAGATGGTGTGCAGCACAGCTCTGTAGGCCCCTAACTACTCCATATATAACATACACTCAGTACTTTAGTCTGTAGTGAGCATTAAATTTCGGGCACTTATGAATCATCATTATTTTGCACTATATTGAGCATAAATATCACATTTGGCCATGCAAATGAAATGGGGGAGTGTAAAAATAATGCACTATACACTCTGGCCACTTTCTAAGGTACACCTGTGCAGTCTATTGTTATTTAATACAACAGCTGTGCCATAAATTCGACCTTTTCATAACTAACAGTGGTGTTGTTCTGCATTGTTATACTGAGAGGTGTTTCTAGTTCTTTGTCGTCCCTGTTTACACGCATAAGGAGGCCAGAAACACCTTAAATTACAGCACCATCACTAACTATGACCTCAATGCTAAAACATATAACTGAATTTACACCTAGATGATGGTCTCAACAAAAACTGAACATTATAGGCATCACCAAAGTACACTTTATGGCAGAACAGTTCAACTGAATTTCACTAGATTGCACAGGAGGAGTGTATAGTTGATAGAGTGAAATCAGACTTTGATTGCCTTTGATTTGTTTTCCATTTTAAGCCTGTCTCTTAAATCCAAAATAAAACCACACATTGAAGAATGCTGATTTTCTTTGGCTAACACTGAAGGGTCTGACCTGCTGTAAACAATCCTATCCAATGTGTCAGTGTCTACGAGAACAGAGAAGTGACACATCAACCATCATATGTAAACAGCATGTGCATTGAGGACCTGTCTACACTTCTACACATAGATTTTAAAGACAGATATTTTTCCACTCTTATAAAACAAACATCCACATGACCTTTGTTTTACAAAACATCTGCTAAACACTACAATGCAAAAATGATCACAAACACTTGCTGTCTTCCCTCATTGCAAAGATAGCAATGTTACTCGCTCATGCTCATTACACAAAGCAACAATGGGCATGTGAATCGAGGAGTTGCTGTCATCATTTCCCAAACACACCAGTTTATACATCTAAACGGGTACAAAGTAGCCAGGCTATTACAAAATCTCAGTTTTTAGTGACCTAAAAGTCTGATTGCGTGTGGACAAGAGTCCAGAATGTACAGAAAAATATCAGTTTTCAGAAATATAGGTGTACATGTAGACCAGACCGTTTATTTACAGTCTGTTAGCACAGGATACTGGTTAATGTATTTTGTTAGTAAGTTTTTGAGCTAGTTTGCCTCTACAAGCGGGCACTCTACATTTCACTATTAGCTTGACCTGTTGCATGCCCAGTTGACCTATCAGTAAACTAAGCTTAAGCAAAGACGCTTATGTTGTTGTTTGCTACACTGTAGATTGAAAAGTTGCTAACAAAGACAAGGCTGTTTGTTGGCTGTTTAGCTGTTCGAAGACAAATCTGTGACATCACCTACTAACATTAGCTTGCAACCGCTTCATACGAATTCATTCTCACAAATTTCATGCCATTTAAAACTGGTTTGATCTTGATTTTTAGGAAAGGTGACAGCCCTAGTATGACGATATTAAAGTTACCTAATCATGGTGTTGTAATACACACTGAGAGATAGAGACTTCTTCAGATGCTCCACTTCTGAAATGCTTCCAGTAGACATTTGGACCATGGCAGGAAATCTTGCAGCCAAGCCACATGGACATTCTGGGTTACAAACCGAGTTACAAGCTGATAGACTCATGAACACTGCCAAAGAGTTGGCATGGCCTTGTTGTACAATCTGTAAAACTAGAAGAAGATTACATCCCTGAATCACCAAGTATAACAGCCTTAATGCCCTTAACATATTCCCGTGTGATCGTATTTACATATATGATGGAAGGATGAACAGAAAGGGAAGAAAATGGCCTGAGAGCTGCAGAGAGAGGTTGAAGAGATTTATATAAGAGCAATTACAGGGAAGAGAGAAATCAAGAGATTGACAGGACACTAACTGGAGTAATAATTATGTTGAAAGGGGCACTTATTGGTAACCCTGCAGAATATAGCAAAGACAGACTCAGCTGGGAAGAACCATTAACCCCTTCTCCGCTGCCAGACGTGTTCAACCTTGTTGCTAGAGTTCTGGTGAATTCTTCAACTCGGTGAGCCAACATGCTTTACAAATTAAACCTCACAACAGACTGTCTTAATCATCCAAACTGTGAGTCTTAAGGTCTTGATTTCTTTCTCAAATTGAATATGGTTTTAACCAAAGACTGCATTCAAGCATCAAGGGCAACAACATATTTTTTCTGCCTGAAGGAAGGACGTATCGCATGAGAGATGTTATCTAATCTCTTTGTAAAGTGACGGTTAATTTTCTAGCTGAAAGAGAAGTGCCATTATTAGATCAACATGTTTGGCTAAGAGTCACACCGAGAAAAAACACAATGTGCCTTTGTCTTTAAATCTTTCAGCGGGAACCTGCTGTCTCTGTAATTATTCTCGCAACGACCGCTGGTGATCCAATCATTTCATTAGGAGCCTGACCTTAGATTCCTCTGGAGAGAATTGGATGAAATGCTTCCTCTCCCACACAGAAATCATAACAAAGATTTCGCTCTGCTTCCTGCCTCCGTCCCCTCTTGTTCTTCATAAGGAAACAGTATTTTTTCATCCCCACACCCTTATTACTGTTCCTCCTCCCAGCAGAGGACACACCGGAAACATGAAGTGAATCTTGAGTCATCTGAAAAGTTCTGTGCACTTGGGTTTTTATATCTTCAGATGCTTCCTTTTCTCACAGAGCACAGTAGCAGTAGTGCCAGGCACTATAGCATCAGCATGTTCTTTACTTATTAATGCTGTATATGTGGTCTACATTTGGACTTTACTGGAAGTGAGACAACTGCCTTACTTGAGTGTGCCTGTTACAAGAAATGACCTGAAACATTATGCTGTCCCACTTTCCTATTTTTTTTCTATTTCTGTCCCTCACGTGCTATCAGTCTTTCCAGTCAGAAGTCTTGACATTTTAAGAGCAAGTCTCTCTGATTGCGGAATAATGATATATGCATATGCAGAATTCTGAGAGGAGCAGAGTAACCTCAGCCAGCCTCCTCTCTCAGAAGCTCTTTGTTCCCTTATCTTTATTTCTTCATTCCGTCATATCTGCAGGAGATTGAGCGATATATACCATCAAAGCCTTTTTGAAGCTTCCCACTCTCTTCCAAAATCCTTTTGATTTCCGACAGCATGAGCTGCTTAATATTCCAAACTAGTCGGTGGCCTTTTCAGAGAACTAACAAGGTTCTGAAGATGCAAGTCTTGTCTTCATGTGAAAGGCAGCTGGGGCACAGCCCTCTGCTTTTTCGGAGCTCACACCGAGGTGTCTGTGCTGCTAACAAGTTCAGAGCTGTTCGTCAGATACACAGAGGCCGGTAGGACGTGTTCTCGTGTCAGTTGTCTTTCTGTTCTTGTTCTGCACGAGTGCTCATCGTCTGTCCTTTCAAAGACAAAATATTTTTTCCTGCACTCTTTGGCCCTTTATTTTGTTTTTGGGTCAGGGGAGTTGGGCAGTAATAATTTGTTTTGATTTCTTAAAAATGTTTAATGTGGTTTAAAGGCATCAGCTCCATTTTAGTTGCCTGATAACAGACAGAATTGTCAACTTGTTATACTCAGTTTCCATCTTGAGCCTGACATTGCGTCAGCTCCAGTGACTGTCACTCGTCAGTGAAACTCAAATCTGCCTCCCCATGGAAATCAGTTAGAGACAGACCCACTGATGTGTAGCCATGCCAACATACTGGTTTTGCCAAGGTTTTAAGAGTGGAGCGGAGTGAAGTAAAAACAAACTACAAAGTTGGGCAATATTGTTAAGACATGTCGATGTAGAACAGCCATGATAGCAATGTCTATCTTGTCTATAGTGCTCGCTAAGTTTGTTACTACTCCTCGTCAGTGCTGGCGCACCACTTGACAGCACTTAACAATTTGACATTTGTGTTAGTGTGGCCCGTGGCATAGACTAGCTAGCCGTTAGTCTCCCTGCAGTGCTTATCGTTTTGTTTTTTTTTATTATTATTTCAATGAGAAACCACTGTTTGATGTCACATAAAGGATATTTTGGCATCAATAATCTCCAGACTTTGTATAGAATTAAACGACAGAAAAAAAAAAGAAGTTTGCAATATTTTAATTTCCAGTCAACTCCGTCAACTCAAACTCAGCGGAGCTGGCAGATTCAAAGATCTGGCCCCGGGCAACCATTTTAGAGCTAAAAAATATTTTGTCAGTCAGTCACTTAAATGATTAACAGAAAAATAATTAGCAGCTTTTTTGATATTTGATTAATCATTAAAAGCTACAGTCTCTCAAATTCACTGCTTCTAGTTTCTCAGATTTAAGGATTTGCTGCTAATTAGACCTTTTTACACAGAGATTGCACTATAGGGCCACTACAAAGTCCCTTCTCTACACCGCCTTTGCATTTTTACACAGAACCAAACAACAGCGGTACCATGCCACACCAATGTGTGATTTTAAGACAGCATGCTGGCATTGCAGAAACAAGACAGGCGAGGCTTGTCCCACATCAGGGTTGGCCTCTAACGTGACATAAAACATATGCGTCAGCAGGGCTTTATAAACAATAAGAATGTCATAACATGGCATTAACAAATCATATACTGTCCCTGTTATATGGTGACTGATCTCGTCCTTAGCTTGGAGGGAAAGGAGCTCCTGGACCTCATTGTTTTCCCAATTTTAGGATATTTTTGGCCACTGTTCTTCTTCGAGTTAGCGTCTAACTGCTATCAGCAACCTTTTAAATCTCTTGGCGGTGGGTTGTACTCAAAACACGCCATCAAAACACCACACCGGTCCTGTCCTGCCAGCTGTCCCTGTTACACAGATGTCATTTCGGCGCTGTTACGACAACTCTGTCCTGCCATTCTGTGCTTGTTCCTTTTATACGGAAGAGCGAGGCGGCATAATGGCGTGAAATTCCCACGTAGAACAGGCAGTGTAAAAGGGGCTACATTAAACCTGGTGTCTTTGGTTTTTAGACTCTTACAAGGATAAAACAAACGTTTTAAAGATTTAATCTTAGGAAATTATAATTTCCATTTTTTTTGGACTATTTTTTGACATTTCGTAGAGGAAGTGATGAATCAGATCTACAGATGAATCGAGGATAAAAAAAAAAAAACTGGTTAGTTGCAGAACAAATATGATGTGATGAGCTTTGACTCAAAGCTTTGCAGCAGAATTAAACATATGTAAATGAAGTCTCATGTGGGCACTAGTTAGGTGGATGTAAGTTTACAGTTCCAGCTTTCGCACACTTAATGAGATAATAAATAATTCCTGTGCCTTAACTTGTTTATTGCTGTTGCTAAAAGTTGTTGTGTATGTTTATTTGCTGCTTCTGTGACTTATTGCTGGAATCCGATGGTGAAGTCTTCCCACTGCCAGGTTTTGCCTACAAACCTGAAAGCAGAGTTCACTACAGAGAGCACCACAGGGTCTTGACAGGCACCGAGGGTATTTACTCAGCTTCCAAAAACTTCCAAACTCTTATTTACTTTCATCTTGGCTTCCTCTTGCAAGCTTGTCTTTGCCGCCTCCCACTCCAAGTCTTATCCTTTCATCCTGTTTCTTCACTTAGGAGTTGGAGTGCAAAGCAGGAGTGGCTCTCGGAGACGCTTCAGTTTTCAAGTTTCTCTGTTTTGTTCTGCGTTTGCGCACTGAGTCAACCTGCTCTCCAGAGCCTGTTTGTGCTTGTTGCCTCATCCTTTAACTGTGTCACTCTCACGCTGATGTTACCATGATCAAATGACTGCAAGCAAAAAGTAGCTAAAGAGTGTAAGTTTATTTAAGGGTAAGTAACTTGTGATGCCACAGGTGAAGTGTGGAAATATATAGTTTATTTTTAGGTAATTCACGAAGAGAAAATAGTATCTGCATGGGAAAGAAGGGCACAAACAGTGGGTGAACAGCTGCACCCAATCTGGGCACAAAAAGGGAGTGACAGAGCCCCTAAATATATGCAAAGCGCCACTAAATAACGTCAGAATTTACTGTCTATATTCCTGAATACTTGTGACAACCACAACGCATCTCCCAGCATGTGATGCAGGCCCACTGAAACCCTCTTTGTTCGCTAAATCCAGTGTGAAAATTACCCTAATGTTTTGAGAGTTGGAAGAGGTTGGCATGGGGCCGATGCTTTGGGAGGATATGCCTAGCATTGGTGACTAGCTCGGGCCCCAAGGTTTGTGGCTTTTTTGGGGGAATGGGGGGGAGTAAAGATCTTTGTTTTTGGCAGTGTCTTGATTTTTGGTTTATGCATATTTCTGTGATTTAATTAGACCATAAATTTACCAAATGAATCAACAAGAAGAATAGACCTCATTCACCAGTCATTCTTAAGAAGAAATTCTTCTTTAAAACCCAGAATAATTGGTTATTGCATTTTCTTTAATTCTACAGTTGTATGATATTAAAAGACTCATATTACAATAGTAATATTATAATTTACACTCATATTTTTAATAATTATTTTGATTACAAAAAGCATCATGGTCTTTAATTCACATCAGTTATATTAATGAGAACCATGCCATGTCTAATAATTAGTGAGTGATCACGCTAAAAAATATCACTGGCAGTTGAGACAGGTGGGACAAAAAAAGCCCCATTTCCACCAAACACTCTCAGTATGGTACCTTTGGAGCCAGTAGTAACCCTTCAGACATGGTACCTAGACCCTAGCGTTTCCACCACAAACAGTGCTCTTAAACGTGGGCGGGGTTGTGGTCACTCACTGTATTTCCTCATTACTGGTGAAGCGAAGTCTGCACCTCGTTTATCGTCCACAGGTAAAGGTTGCTGATTGATTCACATCGTCAGCTCATGCACTGAGTAACATTACAAGTTCGTGTTCCACCTCAAAAGTTGCCGGCAGTTGACCTGGTGAAGTAAATTATTTTTTACTCCGACTCCAGCTGCTGTGAGAGGCACCAAAACATCCTTTCATTTTATAGTTACAAGTCTACTAATAAAACTCTCCATGGTATGAGCAGCGGTTACATGAGCCTCAAAACCAGCCACAACTCAGCCCTAAGCAGAGTGACCAGCTGCTGCTGACCAGTCAACGGACTGTAGTGTTTACAGCTCCACCTTTTAGTACCAGATCTGTGTGCTAACAGAAGGGGGGACCAAAAATGGGGACGGTACAAAATTATTCCATTTCATTGGTACTATCCACAACTTTTCATAGTGGAAAAACAAAAAAAAGCGTACTGAACTGAATTAAAGCGTACTGTACTGCTTGGTGGAAATGGGGCTTAAGAGTTTTATCGCAGCACATAAGCTGAATGAACAAAAAAATGACCTATTCTGAGACATGTTTTGCTGTAATTTCTAGTCAAATTAAAAGTTCCTTGCCTTTCGAAAGGGTTGTATTATTACTCTATCAGTGGTGTAAAATGGTCTTAAAATGACAATTATGTTTAATGCAATTATTTCTGCGACAAAGGTTGTTATCGTGACAAGCTTACTAGACTGGGAGTTTTGATTGAAAAACTATTTATCCAGAAACCTCTGACCAGCTTTTTAAGACGCTGCTTGAAAGAAACAGCAAAGCTATTTTTGTCTCAAACCTGGACACTGCTCAGTTTTAAAATGATGGATTGACAGGCATATTACTGAATAGGTCTGAACAAGACTACATAAGCCACAGAGAGTAATGCAACTTTTTACATGACACACTCAGCACCAGTCCAGGTGCATCTGAACTGACAGTGGGCTAACAATAAATGAATAAACCTTTACCCCACTATCACCAGCTGTTTTTATCTCTCTTACATTCATGTTTTGTCCCTATTCATTTCTTCCTCCCGGCTGTCCGTACCATCTTATTGATCCTTTCTCCATCCTTTCACTTCACAACCAGAGGCTCCGGGAGGCGGCGTGATTGACAGGCCTGTGCTGTGTCTCCGCTGGATAATACCCCTCCCACCTCTCCCGTTGCCAGGGTGACAGATGGGTTTTCTCTGCCGAAACACTCCGTCTCCATCTCTGTCACCTCAGATTGGTGAGCGAGCGGGCGAGAGGAGGGGTAGGTGAGACTCAGTCAATCCTACACTTCCCATGACAAATGACAGCGATACAGACAAACAGTGTACAGTGAGTCTTCGTTTATGTTTCTTACTGTGAACAGTGTCTGGTAGTCAATCACACTCTGCTCAACACCAATCTTGCACTCTATTCTCTGGCTGGAGCGTTAGCTGACATAAAAAGCAGGCCAGTGCCTGTGAGGGCCTGTCCGTGATTCACAATCATAATGTTCCTCCACTCTGCCATACAGGCCGTGTAAGCACAGTGTTCTGGCTGCCTGCATTATCAAAGGTAGGAGTCTTTGATTCAAAACCAAATAGAACAGGTCAAAAAACAGCCTGGAGGCAGCTTCTTCTCCAGCTAAAGTGACTCTCTTTTTGTTAAGCTCTCTTCTTTCTTTTCTCTGTCAGGCTTTCTCTTTGTCACTAAGCATCAGCTCTAACAGTGTTGCTATGAGCACAGTTCATCATTCACACAGGCAGTGCCCATGGCACAATTGGGCCAATGCCAAGTGAGATGGATGACATCATCCATTGTGCTTGTCGCCAATCCAATCAGGCTCCCAGACACCAATGTGGAGCCTTGGACATGATTAGCTTTGAGTCCATGATATCATCCCTCAGCCAGTTTCCCTACGGAGGCACTGACATCATCATCATCATCTGCCGTGAGTCGATTATGGTGTCTAATAATCTGTTTTTGTGTCTTCACTAGTAATGACTACAGGTCCTGAAAGAATTTGGGTATTTATCATAGTGAACCAGGTGTGAAGAATGACTCATATCTAGACTGTCTATGTGCTGTTCCACACAGGCTTGTACATTTAAACTCTCACACATGCATGTGTGAACCTGTGTGAAAGCTAAACAAGCACACCTGCTATCTCTGTTTCTGGCATCTCTCCTATCCAATCTAATACTAACCTTTCTAATCCTATCCTATCCCATCCAGTCTGATCCTATGGCTCAGTTGTTCAGATGTAATCTGATTGGATTCAACTATCAGATTGGATCAGATCTTGAACATTGGTTGTTCAGATTAGATCACGTAATCCAGTCTTGAGTTTGATTCGGATCAAACCTTTAGTTTGTGTTCTTCAGAACTTTTTAGTGGGATTGGGATAACTTTGAAAAAAAACCAGGACTATCCTGATTTCAGCAGAAGGGTGGATTTTAATGTTGATTTCTGGAAAAAAGGCAATCATACCTTTAAATTTGTGAAATATTTATATATTTATTTATATTTTGTATTTGATTTGTTTACTTGTTACCATGGTCTTTGAAGATTAAACAAGGAGTAATTAGAGATTTTGTGCTCATAAAATATTCCCCTAATAGCTGACATTATAATATTATAAATGCTATAATTTTTGTTTATCACTTTATCACAGTGACACAGCTATAGGTAGCTATAGGTTTCTAACAATTCCATCCTCCATGTTGTATTCTGTCCCCTACAAAAGTTTAGTTAGTAGCCCATTAGCTAGAAGCTCCCATTTAGAACACTGGTTGTCTGAATTTAGTAATCTTGAGAAGTCTGTACCAGGATGAGGGTGATCCAATCCAATGTGTTTTTGAAAATCTGGCACAAAAATGAGACAGGATAGCAAGATACAGGATTTCCAAAACTGGATCACTGTGATCCAGATTGATTTTTTTTAACAGCTGGGCCCAAATCCTGTCCTAACCTGTCAATTCAGATCCTATCTAATCCTATCCCATCCCATCCTATCCTATGAGATCCCATTAATTCCAATCCGATTCTCCTCTATCAGATCCTGTACTACCCTTTCCTGTCCTGTCCTGTCTCATCCTATCCCACCCTATCGTATCGTATCCTATCCAATCCAATCGATTCCCATTCCATCCTATCCTATCCTATCCTTTTTGATCCTATCCTATCCTGTCCTGTCCTGTCATATCCTATCCAATCCTATCAATTCCTGTCCTGTCCTATTCTATCCTATCGTATCCTACCTTATCCTTTCTGATCCTATCCTATCCTATCCTATCCTATCCTATCCTTTCCCATCCCATCCCATCCAATCCAATCCCACCCCACCTCATCTCATCCCATCTCATCCCATCCCATCCTATGGTATCCTATCCTATCCCATCCAATCCCACCCCACCCCATCTCATCCCATCCCATCCTATCCTGTCCTATCCTATCCTATCCCATCCCATCCCATTCAATCCCACCCCATCCCATTCGACCCCGGTCCTGTCCTATGGTATCCTATCCTATCCTGTCCTATCCTATCCTATCCTATCCTATCCTATCCTATCCTGTCCTATTCCATCCTATTGGATCCTACCCTATCCTATCTGATCCAATCCTATCCTATCCTATCCTATCCTACCTTGTCCTATGGTATCCTATGGTATCCTATGGTATCCTATCCTATCCTACCTTGTCCTATGGTATCCTATGGTATCCTATCTTGTCCTATCCTATCCTTTCCTACACTTTCTTTTCTCTTACCATTTTATCTTGTCCCATCCAGTTCCACTGAATTTCATCCCCCTCCCCTCCTTGTAATAATTCTTACACAGACATAACAAATAGTATCTGATACAGAGTGGGTTTAAGAAGTAGTAAAAGCAGACAAATGTTGCGCTCTTCCTAACAGGATATGACATTTGGTTTTGAAAGCCAGACACGATAGTTCATTGTAATGAGGTTTACCTTTACAGGGCAGGTAGACAGTGGAGCCTTTCTAATGTGACAGAGACCTTTAAAGAAACATGTGGCCCAAACTTACTCCCTCTCTTCCTCCTCTCTTTCACCCATTTCAGTTATCTAAACAGTGCTGAGTCTCTGCTCCAATGCTCTGTTAGCACCGGCCTCCGGTCCATCCTGACAGGCTCTCCTTGGAGACCACTCTCTCACATGCACACACACACATACACATGTACACACACATGCACACCTATGAGAGCTATCTGAGAATAATGGAGTGTGACATTACCTCATCGGACTTCACCCACAAAATGCACCACAAAATGCACACACCAACACACACATACTCAAAGTAATCAGAGTCAGTGGAGCCTATCGGCTTCCCGAGGGTTACCTCACTGTGTAGATGTCTTACACAAGCCACAGAGCAGTTCAGCTGTCCACACACATACACACACAGTTTTTTTTTTATTTTTTGGCACATTCCAGCATTCATTATACACACATATTCAGTCACAGTGTAATTTATGTGTGGGTACACCAGCTGGTGAGTCTAGTCAGTGGATTAATGCTTCTTCCTATTAAGCCCCGTCTTCTGTTAGATCTCTGCAGCAGCAACAGTAGTGGAGCCCTAAAACTTACTACGTACTGTAGATTTTTTTTTTTTGCATTAATTTCTGTCTTTGAAGCAGGCTGATGTTCTGAAAATGAAAGAAGAAGAAAAAAAGAAAAATCTGGGGAAATGCTCACAAGATTCCCCGACAGAAAGAGGTGGGTTCCCACGGGGAGATGAAACGGCAAAACTCTATTGAAGAATGGATGACAAACATCACTGGAGGGCGTGAGCGGTCGCACATTCATAGTGACAAACACTAATACAAATGGTGCTCGTCAAGCTTTTATCATATGTACTTGTTCCTGTGAGGTTGCAGTTGTAGGAGGTCATGTCCTCCTCTCTGATTAGGTCAGGATGTAACACAGATAGCACTCTGGCAGCTGGTAACCTTCTCTCAAGACTCAAAAATGTTCTCTTCTATTTACCTGCCTCTGTTGTTTCTTTGAGGTTTCTGTTGTGCACCTGGACCATTTATTTCATAACCTTTCTACCTCCACCAGATTTCCATGGTGCCATATTTGCTGTGTGCTGGTATTTTGAGGTGAGTATATTACCTCCCTGTTGGGAGCCAGACATGTGAGGGAAGAAGCGGGCGAGGGAACAAGGTGAGACGCTGAGCCGTCTGCAGTGATAATGAAGGAAGAACCAGGTGGACAAGTGTGACTGTCGGATTAGTCACGAGGGGCTAGATACGTGCACACACACTGTCTCTTTTTGGCATGTACATGCACTCACACACAAATAACCCCGGACACACATGCACAGCTGCATCCTGTCACATTTGACAGCAGTCCACCAATTTTGTTCAGCAGGTATGTGACATGTTTAATTATGGGTGGATAATGAACATCATTTCAGATGCTCAGACATGCTGAATGTTAGAGCGTGAGGAGGATGCTTCACTGGTTGTACTCTATACACCCTTATGATCCATAGGAATGAGCACACACACACGCACATTGCCTCAGAGCTATGGAGGAGTGGTTCCAAATACATGCGAGAGACATACTTTCAATCCTGAAAACAACTTTTCTGTTTAAACCTGCTGCTTTACTGTCTCAATCACTGCTAACTCATGCATCTAAACACGTTTAGTCTTTACAGTACAACTCAAAGGTGTTGCTGAGAAACCACAAGTTGTTGTGATGCAGTCAAATACGATCACCGTGCAATATCAGTTGTTGCGTTGAACTGGAAACAACATTTACCAATGGTATCATTGTTGGCACTACTGACGTGAAGACAGTTTCCATAGTTACATGGTGAATCCGCCTTTATGTTAGATGGGTTGAAAAACGGGCCCCATATGGGATTGTCCATGGGTTCCATGTCGGCCCCATGCCAGTTGCCCACATCAATGGCTTTACCCAAGTGGGCCCCACATGGTTATGCTAGGGCTACCTGGGT
>JAPZEB010000001.1:34495430-34515667 GCA_029783705.1 Chaetodon striatus
TCTTCTATTAAATCTGCTGTGTGTGTGTGTGTGTGTGTGTGTGTTGTGTTCACAGGTGTTTCTGTGTGTAGGATAGGGCTGCACAGACAATGACACCAACATCCTCCACTACTACCACATCGCCTTGGCTTTCCTCACAGGCTTTCTGTTCGCCACACACTTACCTGAGCGCCTGGCGCCCGGCAGCTTCGACTACATCGGTAAGACTGAGCTCGGGAGCAGCTGCTGGTGTCGTCATTAGCATGTTAAATACTGTTTGATTCTTGCCCAGTGTGCCAACCACAACCTAAGGAGAGTTATCACTACAGTCTGCTGTCCCCCTGAACCCTGCAGAGAGTTTCAGCATCTTCCAGCTAATTTTTTTGGTTTATCTTTGCTACTTCATTCTTACAGCTCACAGCAGCGTTGTTTCCAGTTACAGCAGGCAAAATACTTAATGGCAAAGTTAACAATTAGCTGGCAGATGAGCTTTTCACAGCGAAAGAGACAGATATTTCCCTTAAGAGTTGGTTGAGACCAAAACACAGCTGAAAGGAGCGTGCTGTATCAGTTAAAGCTGCTTCATATCTGCTGGCTTTGTAAACCAGCAACTGTTTGCTGACAAGTCGCATCAGCCCAAGAGGTGCATCATCAGTTTTGTGTTTACAGCTGTTTTTCACAGCCAAGAAGAAATACCTCACCCTCATAATGATGATTTGTATATCAGTCACTCACCTCTTGTAATGTTGAATTTGTGGAGACTGCTCATTGCTCCAACAACCCAAATGTCTTAAGTCCTATTCCAAAACAACAACAACTACTACAAAAAACACAACAATAGTCCATTTCTCTGAAGTCCTGTTTCTCCACACATACACACTCTGCAATCTGACAACCCAGTCACCAGATGCATTTCTGTAAACCACAGACACGTTAAGTTAACAAGGCTGCAGTGAATGTGTGGTTGTGTTGAGGCACAAAAAGTACTCAGTTGTAGTTAGGAAAAGATATTGTTTTGGCTTTAACACCACATTTGGTGGCATAAAAGTTGCTGGAAAAGCAGGGACAGGTCTGTAAAAAACAGGGAACACTGGGAAACACCACGAAGGGTTGGTAAAAGCTCTGAATCGGTGGCTCGAACACCGCTTGGGAAAAAAAATGGTTGGTTCCCATGTCCTAAGTTGAGAAGTCGTTCTTCTGACTTTGGTGTATTCACAAGCTTTGAGATGTAATATGGAAACAACATGGACGCTACAAGGATAAAGTGTTGTTTTTTTACTACTCAGGACATTCAAACAGCACATTGATCACGATGTGAAGCCTTGTATTACAAGTCCCACACTTGTTGCTGCACCAGTATCTCCCCTAAAACTACTAAAATATGACTTTACCTTACTTATGCTAATAAACAACTTCTAACTAATTTCAGTCACTCTACACAGACAGCAACCAAAGGTAGCAAACTTATACAAAAAAACTGACCTCCATAATGTACATTAAGAAAACCTTTATTACCATCAAACAAACCTTTACCTTCACCTGTGATGTTTCTGCACATGCGACGTCAACTTGGCAGCTCATGTAACCAAAATTTTTGTGTACTTTATGAGTTGTTTTTCCAACTTGAGTGGCCATTCATGTGAATTTTCCCAAACATTAACTCATTTTTCACATCACTCTGATACTACTCTGACATGAATGCAGGGTTTGATATCACTGGCGACTCAACACCAGCCTTTAGACTCATTATATTCAAGGAAACTGTTCTCAAAACCATGTAGGAAAACATGGGAGAAACTTTGGACAGTCAAAGATGACTGAAAGATTACATTAATATGGTTACATAAACATGTATGTTTTAAACTTGAAGCATTCGTTTTGAAAGTAAGACACAAATTTAAAAAGTGGATGGAGGGAAATGTTTGCCGCCATGACGCTTTCATGTGCACCTAGAGTATTGGAAGAACTGGTATCAGCTTGTGAACACAGAGCTCACTATCAAATTTCATGTTTCAGATCTTTGACCACTACGAATAACTTCTCAAACTCTGTGAAACACTATATTCACATTAACTCATTCAGTGTATTCTCATTTGTGTTTCACATTGCAAAACAACACTAATGCATAACCACCTCCATGTTTATTTCATCCTGTTGAAATCAGTTGGCAGTGTGACTCATTCACTCAGCGGTGAGGGCTTGTATTTACTGCTACTGTTCCTCCTGTGACATGTCGCTGTGCTGCCTGAGCCCAAACATGACTCGACTGCTCCCTCTGCAGGTCACAGCCATCAACTCTTCCACGTGTGCGGCATCCTCGGCACCCACTTCCAGATGAAGGCCGCTGAACAGGACCTGGTGTCACGGCGCCTCTGGCTCCTTGAACACTCCATACCCATCACCTTTGCCAACACAGTGGGTGTAGCGCTGCTTTGCGTGGTGGTGAATCTGATTATCATCCTCCTGTACAGTTTACCTCTGCTCTCTGCGCCCGCCTGCCAAGAGAAGAAACATGATAACGATTTAAAGAAAGCCTCAGCTAAAGTCTGCCCTTGCTACTAAACCTCTGAGGTCTGAGGGATCCCCACTGACATGCTGCAGGCATGTAAACAGAGGGCATTATGGGTAATATATGCACAATTCCTGCCACAAAAGCTTGATTGAGAACAGTCAAAGGACTGAGAGGACTTCTCTAATTTTTTAAATGGTCCTTCATGCTTTTAGGTTGTACAAATTTGAACAAATAGATGTTATTTTGTACAAAGGGTTTGTTCTTAAGAACAAAAAGCCATAAAATGTTTCAACCAGACTGACAACAGAAAGGGCAGAAAGACACAAAGATACCTCTGAGTAACAGTTCAGCACAATTAGAAGAAATCACCAATAACTTAGCCTTAAAATGTGCACAGATTTAAATCATAACAAGTTCCTGTTTCAGTGTCAAGTGCACAATAAGAGAAGCTGGAATTAACAGCAACGTGTTGCTTTAACAAAGCTATTCCTCAGACTAGTCCAATATTACAGGACTGTTGGACCTGGAGCAGAAGGTGTCAGCTGAACATATTATGGAAAATATTTTTAGATGTGGTTCAATACTGATCGAGGGTCACTTAAACCTTTTTGGACTTGAAAACAAACTCAAAATCCAAGTTACAACAGTATTCTCCCCCGTTATGCAACACTGTGATGACATCGACTCAATGGTAAATCATAGACTTCTTCTTCTTTTGGGGTTAAAACTATTTCAAATGTCAAGAATTCATTTGGGGTCTGAATTATACTGTATTTATCTCCGTTAAAGGTCTAGTGTGTCGGATTTAGTGGCATCTAGTGGTGAGGTTGCAGAACTCAAACTTCTCCCGTGTGCCAAGCGTGTAGGAGAACTTAGGTGTTGCAAGAACGCGAATGGCCTTATTTAGAGCCAGTGTTTAGTTTGTCTGTTCTGGGCCTCTGTAGAATAACATGGTAGACTCTGTTGAAGAGGACCAGGTTTCTGGATACGCCGCTCAGTAGGGATGCGAGGGTCAATCCACAGCCTGTGGGTCCAGTGGGTAACTGAGGGTCAGGCAGTGTGGGGAAGCTTGTTAGAAAATATTGAGTTTCAGGTGGGCAGGTCATAAAGTGACAAGTGTCAGTAAGTTATTATAAACTACAGAAACCTTGTGCAACTTCCACCTTCTCTGTCTCTCTCACACAACAAGCAGCTTCATCATCGGCCAGGAATAGTCCTATCTGCTGAAGTTTGATAGATTTATATCTCTTTGGGCATGTTGTCCAGTAAAAATATTTCCCTCTGCAAAAATGTAGTCCTAACACCATGTTCTGAAAGCAAGCTAATGCCTCTCTGTTGGCACTGAATAAGCTGTTAAATATGCACTTCTGTAACATCATGTCATCAAACCACTGTACCGATCAGGTGTGCGCTCGAGATCATAGGCTAAGGACGCTGCTGTCTTTCTGTCGTTTGTGCTTTTTAAAGGAGAAAACACACATTTTATTTTGTGATATTTAATTGAAATGACTGACAACATGGCCAACAGCAAGTATGTCATCATCAGATACTTTGAGCTCTGGTTTGCAAGTTTGCAGTTTAAGTTCGGGTAATCGATTGATATATTTGTTTATGGGTCAGGCAGGGCAGGTTGACTCTCATTGTGGGCTGGGTTGGTGCAGGTTAAAAAAAAAAACCTGACTGTGCATCACTACCGCTTAGCCTTGCTTCCAGTTTTTCCAGTGGCCACTCAGCATATTGCAGCCAAAAATCCCCTGCAGCCCAAAATGCGCTGAACTGTTAATACGACACCTCAAACTGCAGACAAGGTCAATTACGACTTTTTCTAGTATGAATTTTTGATCTTTGGAGGTTTTATATTTGAAACACTTTCTTTGAACTGAGTAAAGTGATTTAAAAATCAGGGATGTCGTCACTGACAGTCTGCGTATGAGCCTGACAGGAACTCTTAGGCACATATTCAGTGGGCCACATACCTCAGAATTAAACCCAGAAGGTAGAAACTTTTTGGGCTTATGCGCCAGGAGAGCATTTTAATTGGACTGAATAAGCACCATCTTGGCGTCCAGTATCTAGTATACATCTATGAAGAGGACCCACTCCTTATGTAGATTTAAACGGCTCATTCTAAGGTGATTATAAGCTAATGAAAACAGAGTTATGAATATTATATTCAATTTCCTATTCAAAATCGTACACACCAGACCTTTAAAATAGCCACTATTAGGAAAAACAACATCAATATCAGAGGTGAAAACAAACTTTTGAAGTGTCAAACATTTTTAAGAACCCTTCTGAACTACGAGGAGCCGACTGAATCATAACACGCAGTCTGCACTGAACTCAAGGTGGCACTTCAGACATCACTGTGATGACTGCTGTTACACGTGTGGGTAAACTGAAAATCAGGGCGTAAGCTACACGAGCATATGATGGAAATTTGACAAAATGCTTGTTACCATAATATGTAATGAATGTAAATGTTTCTGAGGAAACTTTCCTACAAACAAAACTACAAATGTAGCATGTTAGCTACATTGTGAGCCAGTCCTGTGTGTCTGTAAAAATACTGACTTGTTCAACTCTCTGATTTCCACACATGTGGGGTATGAAGAGACTGTCAGCTGCAAAGAACAAAAATTATGTAAATTTAAAAATGCAAATTTCACTTTCAATTTTAAATTGTAGTGCTGCATTAACACTCTGTGCCTTTTGATATTTATAGTGCCTGTGCTTGCACAGAGTCCATTGTGTACTACTGTCACTCTTATAAAACATGTCAGGACTAAAGAGACAGTTATGACAAGGGAAGAAAAATGTTTTGCTCTTGAGTTTGAGCTGCCTGCAAAGAAGCAACTCGATACTTTTCACAGTTTAGTTAATGTTAACATAAGGAATATGTGATACAGACTAAGTGTTTTCAGAGCAGTTTGTTTCCCTTATATGATTTTCGTCCCTGTAGCTCTGTGAGACATGCCAAAGAAGAAAGTATTTATGTACAATGTTATTTATTATGATTTTTCAAATAAACTATTAATGAAACTTACCTGTGTGTCATTTATTGTCAGTTTATCAAATCTTTTAAATAAATAAATAAACAGTAAAAAAAAAAAGCCCATTTTGTCTTGTTAAAGATAGTATCACTTGTTTTTTTTTAAATCAATGAAAACAAGCATAAACATGTATAAGTGTAACCAGTGGACTCTAGCATTGCCTGTGTTGTGTTAATATGAAGAAGCCCAGACCGTGGATATCTTTGGAGGCGATCTCTGCTTATACTGACAGCAAGGGTTAAAAACAAAATCTTCGGTCAATTACAACCAT
Source organism: Chaetodon striatus (assembly GCA_029783705.1). NCBI lineage: Eukaryota > Metazoa > Chordata > Actinopteri > Chaetodontiformes > Chaetodontidae > Chaetodon > Chaetodon striatus. The sequence continues at coordinate 34,501,246 of JAPZEB010000001.1, forward strand.
ATAACTGGAGCCCCTCTCCCATGGATGACAACAGCAAAAGAGGAGAGATAAAGTGGAAGACACCGTGTTATAGGTGGGGTACACCCAAAGGTGAACCCTAGTGACACAGACACTGAGTATCAAACATTCCACATATTGACTTTGAAGGCATAAGCATGTCAGGTAATGACAACTGAAACTGATTTTGTCTGATTATAATACTTAATATTACAAATGTACATTTGACTTTGTTACACATATTACTGCTGTATAATTGATCCTGTTACATAGGAAGAAGAAGAGGGTCATAGTGCCATGACACTGTATCACATTTTAAAGTGATACAGGAAAATGGAGGAAACTTTATAAATTAATAAGCTATATGGGTAAGAGAAAAAATTGAGGTAAAGATGTGCAGTCAAGTAATTTCAACTGATAACTTCCAATTTTCAGGTCTTCACTGCCTTTTCATTTTGCAATAGCTGCAAAGGTCGTATATAAGTGAATTAAGGTAGTGACTATTTCATTTTTATGTAGAATTTGATGAAAATAATAAACAGTAAAATTAATAAATAACATTCGTGCTCATTGTGATGTTGTCATAGGCCATAACAAGTTGACCAGTATTACAAAATAATATTTTTGCACAGATAAAATTAAATAATAGCCTTGTCCTCACTGAAATATCCGAATAGCTTTCAAGTCCTTGCATTATAAGTACTGGGTACTGGCACTATGTCCAAGGACCGTTAGTTATTTTACCCTAAAGTCAAATACAGTTCCTTTTTAGACCACATCATGAGCAGAACTACTGCCGAAAATAGCAAATAATTCCGACAATGTGCTGCAGGATAGAAAGGGTCAAAGACAAATCATGTATTACATAAGCTAAAGTCCATTCAGCTGTTTATAGTCGAGCATCACAGGGGGAAGTGCTGTAGGCGGGACTTCCGGTGCCGACCGCCGAGTCTGCTCTGTGATTGGTTGAAATATCGGCCACTCGGAAAAACGTTTCGCAGAGGGAATTTTTCAAATCGAGAAGAAGCGCTCTGTGTTCACAGGAGAGGAGTTTAACAACACACACAATGCAGAGACCAAAGTGAGTATCACCGTCCTTTTAACATTTAGCTCGGTAAACGACCAGCAGTCTGCTAATTGTGTTAGCAAAACCGTTTATGTAACTAGCATATCCTGCTAGCGTTTGTTCCGGATAAAAAGAGTGTTAGCATCATATTGTTAGCATGGCTCACTGCTAGCTAGCGCTAGTTGACTGACTGGCAACAGGTCAATATCTGTTTATGAGCTCACTTTTCAACTGACATTACAGCTAATGTGTCTCTGGCTCAAGTTGTATGTCTGAAAAACGTAGTCCAAGTTCGGTTATATTAACATTAACGTGGCAAATATAATAAATGTCATGTTGAGTTTTTGTTTTTGTTGACCGTAACCTGCGAATTGTCGTTAGTAGGTGACACCTGAGCTAATTTAGCTTGTTAGCGTGACCGATGAAGAAGTGAAGAGAGGCATATAACATCACAGAATATTTTACTATATGGCCAAAGGTATGGAGATAGTTTTCGCCTGTACATATCAAAACGTTTCACGTGTGTAACTTTTGGTCTGGTGTGGTATTATTTAAGGGTTGGCCTTGACCCCTTAAGACTATGTGAGACAATAGTGAACCGAGTCATAAAGGTCTTTTTTCTGAGTTTGGTGTGGAAAAGTTGGGCTGAATTGGACCAAGTTAATACTTATGTATCCACACAGTATGAGTTACACAGAGCAGGTGAATTAAGAGGAAGTAGAGGAAGATATACTTAATTAATCCTCAAGGGGAAATTAATTTTTGTCACATACTCACACGCACAAACAGGACCTATACATGCATTAAATAGAGAAATGTCACAGCGAGGGAGCTGCCTTGGACAAGTGCCCAGAGCAGTTGGAGGTTCAATGCCTTGCTCAAGGGCACCTCGGCAGTGCCTAGGAAGCAATCTGTTACCTCTCCAGCTCCCAGTCCACACTCCATACTTGGCCTGGATGTGAATCGGTGACCCTCTGGTTCCCAAACCAAGCCCCTGTGGACTGAGCTACTACTATTAATTAGTCATGTGTCTAATAATTGAATGTAGCAAATATTTTTCTGTGTTTGATATTGATTGTGTGATTTTTGTTTTCACTTATAGCAAAGGGAAGACTCCTCGGAGGCCTGGCCCAAAAAAGGCATCCAACATAGACAAAGATCCTGTTGGAGTAAGTGAACACTGTTTACTTTGTAATTCCTGAAAATTAAACAGTATCACAGTCGCAGTAAAAAGGCGACTTGTTTCCCTATTTAAGCTCACAATAGAAATGAATGCAAAACTTATCTTAAACTAAATTTACATTGTGCTAATCTTGTGATTACAAACACAACATAAAACACGTCATAAGGAACCCACGAAGTCTTCAAGATGTTGCATTCAGATGAGGTTTTTCTGAATGTAGATCTTCCAGTTGTGATGGCATCTTCACAGTAAGCCTCATCTAGTCATTTATCTTCATAGGTATACTGCCGTATACGTCCACTTGGAGCAGAAGATGAGGAATGTTGTGTTGAGATGATCAGCAGCTCCACTATTCAGCTACATGCTCCTGATGGCCTAAAAGCCAACCGCAATGGGGAATACAAAGAGGTAAGTGTTGCAGTCCTCTCTGCTTGGCAACTCACTTGAGTATGTAAAGCAAATTGTTTATCTATACTTGCTTTTGATATGTCCTCATGTCTGACGCCACCAGTAATACATTTCAGCTGACCTTAACAAATATCTGATTTGTACTTACTCATTGTGAAATGATCCTAATGCTTTTTACTAAGACAGTGATTTGGTTGGATATTTGTTTGTGTTACTTAGCAGAGAAAAAAAATATACAGGAATACTGAAAAAAATATTAATGTTGTTTGGTCATATTTGTATTCAGAGACCTGAGACATTCTTAGACACCAGCTGGTTTAGTACATGATGATCAACATGTTCTGCATGTTTTGTTTCTGTTTATCCTTCAGACACAGTACTCCTTTAAAAAAGTATTTGGTATCAATACCACTCAAATGGAGCTGTTTGAGGATGTTGCCAAGCCCCTGATAGAGGACCTTATTCATTGTAAAAATGGTGAGTAAATCGAAGTTTCTTGAGACATGAAATGTATATTTTCACTGGGCATGAACATAAATTGTCTTGATGTCCTCTCTAGTGCCAAAAACAATATTTTATCAACAGAAAATTAGTTTTAAACGTTTGATATTTGATTAATTATTGAAGTCTAATTGGGATTTTGACTTGCCCAGTCAAAACATATTGTTTTTACATAGTGTATGACCAACATCAGCCTTAATTCTCTGTGTAAAAGTGGTTATGTAATTGTGATATTCTGTTTTTTTTTTTAGGTCTGCTGTTTACATATGGTGTTACTGGAAGTGGTAAGACCTTCACCATGACCGGCTCACCTGGGGAAGGTGGACTCCTCCCTCGCTCTCTGGACATGCTCTTCAACAGCATCGGCCCCTATCAGGCCAAAAGATTTGTAAGACTTTAATTCATTTAAGTTTTGTTGTTGGTTTCTAAAAATGTATTACATTTCTGGAGCAGGGTGGGACCTTTACTTAATATGTCCTAAATCTGCATCAGGTGTTTAAACCAGATGAAAAAAATGGGATGGAGATCCAGGGTCAAGTTGATGCTCTCCTGGAAAGACAGAAGCGTGACAGTCAGCAGTCTGTGCCCAAAACGCCATCCTCCAGGTATCTATGAGCAACTATTTATGTTGATGATAGTGTTGATAAAATTGGAGGGAACTGAATTAAAAGTACATGTTGACTGCTGATACTTTTTTTTTTTCTGTTCATTTTTATTAGGCAGAGGGCTGACCCAGAGTTTGCAGATATGATCAGCACAGAGGAGGCGTGTAAATCTGAGAGTGTGGACGAAGACTGCTGTTACAGCGTTTTTGTGTCCTACATTGAGATCTACAACAACTACATCTATGATCTCCTTGAAGATGCTCCGTTTGACCCAATCAGACCAAAGTAAGAGACAGCTTTTCAAACACGTGTATGCTTTTTGAAACACAATGATAAGTTAAAGGGTGGTCTATGTCAAGCCTTTTTGTATCCACGTTATTTGCGAGGTTATTTCATGAAGGCTGGGACACCGTTGTATCGTATCATATCACAGGGGTACAACACATGTGAAGTAGAGTCTGGTCTGACATACCAAAAGACTAAATAGCTGGCAGACTCTCATAAAACATGGGGATTTTCAGTTGATTTCACCGAGATGCTTTCAAAAATTCGCCAACTGAGCTGCAATTTCTGCTCACTTGAATGGGGATAAAAAGGATTTAACTGTGCAGCTTTTCTAGACTTGAAACCAATCCAAATACTGAAATGAGTCATTTGGTGGAGGTTGTGGCACAAAAAAAATCTAGTAAATTACACATGTCTCTTTACCAATGTAAAGACCCAGACACACCAAACTGACTTAAGAGATCTAGCTGGGATGAAGGCCTCCTACTGTGTCGCCTGATGTCACTGTGTCGTGGCCAAAAAGTTGCACATGAACACACTGCAAAGACTACAGCCTATGGCCAACCAGCACGTACTATCTGCAGCTGTTTGACAGGAAATAACTCTCCATACCAGCGGATGGTGGTAATCTGTAATTGTCATTAAAATAGGAAAACTGGAAGACCATCATGACTCTAGTTAGCCATTTAGCACATTAACAACACAATCCCATGTTGAAAGAACAGAGAATATTTACCGAGTGTCTGTGAACAATAACTCTGAAAGAGCTCAATGGCAAAAGAAAACTAATGTTACCTTATGTAACGACTTTGTTTTGATCTAATTCCCTCTTAACTTAAGCTCTTTGTTTACTTTCCCCACTTCTGTTTCTCCTTGTGCGCTGACCTGAACTTTAAATCGCAGTGATTTCATTCACCGATGGGCTCCACCATGAAATGTGTGTGTCAGGGCCTTAAGTCAGTGAGAAACAGTCTTTTGGGGCCCATTGGCTGCTGTAATCTTCAACATTGCAGCTCCAGTCACATTGTGCATGTGTCGTACCACATAGCTCCTATGAGTTCAACGAGCGTCTCCCAGCCTTCATATAATAGCCTTGATTATTTGTGGTGCTTTTCATGTATGAGATGGCTCTAAGGTGTATTACACCCACTGTACCCACACAGTTACACACCACTAATGTGCACTACAAATGTTTTTATAGTAGTTGTGCAGCCACGTGTGTCTACATTACAATCACTTTGACTGTGTTCTGTATGTGCTGAATAAGTTCATCGAGACACTTTTTTGTGTTGAGATGCAATTTTAAAATCTTGTTTTTGTCAGGTGGCTGGGTGGAGGCACGCCTGTACGGAACAATGAGTTCATGTATGTGGCCAGTGAAAGTACATGAGGCAGTACTCTGTTTACTCATAGTCATAACTTGGCTGTAGCTGCTGTCACATAGGTCATCATCCCATTAATCCAAAGCCCTTACCATAGCATAGGTGTACCTTTCTAGCTTTGTGTCATGTCGATGGCTTTAAGGATCGGCTCCCTGCTGTTACTGTCAGTGTGGAGACACATAACGTCCCTGAATGGCTCAAGCTTTTTGTGCATGTGTCTGTACCCCTGAATGTGTCTGAATCTCCCTAGATTCTGTTTTATTTTAGCATTGACACTAACATTAAGTATTTGTCTATTAGCTTTTGCTGCTTGTCTTACTAAAGCGACACATCATTATGTTAGCTACAGTATGTTCATTCTGTCATTAACTTGTTTCAGACCACCTCAATCTAAGATTCTCCGTGAAGACCAGAATCATAACATGTACGTGGCTGGCTGCACAGAAGTCGAGGTCAAATCCACAGAGGAGGCTTTTGAAGTCTTTTGGAAGGGTGAGTGGTAATAATAACATCCTTCTTAAATACTTAAAGCCCAATTCAGACCAAAGATTCACAAGGAGACAAGTTGAAACAGGCAACTACTTGCAATGCACCGTTCTGCAACGTTCTAAAAACCTGTGGGTTCCCACCAATGCAACTACATGAGACTGTGACCTATATTGTTACTGTTGTTGTTAATATCATACTGTATTAATGGTGCTCTGCTGTGTCTCCAGGACAAAAGAAAAGGAGGATAGCCAACACTGAACTTAACCGTGAGTCCAGTCGCTCCCACAGTGTGTTCACAGTGAAGTTGGCCCAGGCACCACTGGATGCTGATGGAGACCACATTCTACAGGTGACACACAGCTCCAAAGTTACATGTTGATTTTTTTAGAAAATCTGTGAATGGCTTATCTGTTTCTTTTAATGATAAATGTTTATGCAAAGAAAGCAGGGGAATCGTTTCTAATATTTAATTTAAGATAAAAAGGTTGTGACACGTAGCACTCCAAATAGATACACATCATGTGTTACAAAGGATTCCAGACAGTGTTTGGTGTCGCTAACAGCTTGGTTATAAATTGCAGGACAAAAACCAGGTGAATGTGAGTCAGCTGTGTCTGGTTGACCTGGCAGGCAGTGAGCGCACCAGCAGAACCAGAGCAGAGGGAAACCGCCTCCGTGAAGCAGGTCAGTTATCTGCAGGCGTCTGTCTAAAGTCAGCCCCAAGCATTTTCTCTTTTTTTAAATTTCAGTGTGCAGAAACCAAACGTCTCTTGTAATGTCTCATTTACAGGTAATATTAACCAGTCCTTGATGACACTGCGCACATGTATGGAGGTCCTGCGTGAAAACCAGATGTATGGCACTAATAAGGTTGGTATTTCATCACCTGTTCATCATTGTGTCATTATTTGATTTAACTGTCGCTGTTTTATTTCTAGAGTCATATTATTCATCCTTGTTGTTAGCACTGGTAATGTTCCAGTAAGTGCACTTTCACAGAGCCTTTATTTTCTTCCAGATGGTGCCTTACAGGGACTCTAAAGTTACACATCTGTTTAAAAACTACTTTGATGGAGAAGGAAAAGTCAGGATGATCGTGTGTGTCAACCCAAAGGCTGATGATTATGACGAAACCATGGTAAGAGATTGTATTTGTGTTGCAAAATGGCTTAAATGTAAAAGCTTGTCTTGATTTCCCAAAGGAAAATCATATTATCATTTGCAAGGCTGAGCTATTATAGCAATTGCTGGCTGCTTTGCCGTTAAAACACAATGAAAAACTCCCTGGTTTTGTTGCTTTGCAATAAAATAAACTTCACAGTTGAGCTTCAGTGAGTCAGGGAGTGTATTTCTAATGGTATCTCACTGTGTGTGCTGCAGCTGGTGATGCGCTTTGCAGAGATGACCCAGGAGGTGGAGGTGGCACGACCGGTTGACCGGCCAATCTGTGGCCTTGCTGCAGGACGCAGACACAGAAACCGGGCCTTCAAAGATGAGCTGTCACGCCGCTTGGAAGAGCGAGGAGGTCCCAGTAATGCTGGTAAATTGCCTTCAAATCTGTACAACGAGCTCCTTGTGTTCACAGGGTGACTGCAGGTCCTTGAATTGTCTTAAAATGTCTTAAGTTCAACTTCATGAATAGCAGCTCTTAAAGGTCTTAAAATTGAATTTGTGAGGTCTTAATTGCCACAAACATTTTATCTGATTTCATTTACCCATCGTTTAATTTCTTTTTCTCAAAATAAATCAAATCTCTTCTATGTCAAAGTCCAGTTACAGATCTTTAAATCTACCACTGAAGTAAATACTGTTTTGTTTTTGTTTGTTTTTTTTGTTTATACTTGCACTTACCTGTTGGCAAAGTGTAGATTGATCTAGCTCACTCTAATAACCTTATTTCCACATTAAACCTACCTCTGCACAGGACTACATATATATTCTACTTACCTTTATACTTGCATACTTTATACCCGTAATGCTTTAATCAGAAAAAGATGATTTGTCCAAAAATCAGTCTTAAATTTCATCAATAATTATCTCAACAAGGTCTTAAAAAGCATCACATTTAAGTGTCTGATACCTGTCTACCCGGCTCATGTCATGCCGTATCCTTACATGTCAGATATGTAACAGTTTGATTTACTCTATGTGACTAATTCTTCCCAAACTTTCCCACAACTTATCTTTATTCACACAGTAGATGACCCAGCTCTGCTGAGTCAGCTCATTGAAAGCCTTCCAGCGATGCCTCGCTGTGAGCTAGTTGACCCAGCTGATGATCAGACATTACCCCGCTTGATTGAGGCCCTGGAGAGGAGGCACCGTGTCCGTCAGATGATATCAGAGCAGTTCAACAAAACTGGTACACACCCATTTTCAATGCCACAAATAATTGTTTGTTTTATAGAGAACCTACCAGATTGCTAATTTTAGACAGCACTGACTGGATGAATGAATTCACTCTGTTCAGCAGTACAGTACAGAGTGATAGATGTCCCCCTATTCTACGTTAGTCACCTTATTGGGATTAGAAGTTTTTCTTGTCATTGAGTGTTTTTTTGTTTTTTTTTTTTGTTTTTTTTAACATCAATGTAGTAACTTCAGAGATTACGGTTTTAATAACACTTCAAGCCACATGTTTAATGTCTTCCATGAATGTGCTTTCTCCCACAGACAACATGCTGAAGTCCATGCTTCAGCAGTTTGATAATCACCTCAATGCAAAGGACACGTTCCTCCATGATCAACGGAGCAAACTGAGCGAGAAGGACAGAGTCATAGTCGGCCAGAAGGCGGAGCTAGAACGATTAGAGAAAAAATCCAAAACGCTGTTTTTGTGTTGGGACCTGCCTTGCACTTCTGCTCGAGGCAGCTGGCGTTTTTGCCACTCTGAACTCTGAGTTGAAAAAATGCTGATCGACAGTTTGTGGCAGTAACGTGCAAAGAAACAACAACGCACCAACAAATGGCACAAAGACTGCTGGCAAAGAGACAGAAACTATAGAGTGCCTAAAAGATTTTAAAAACTGGCTTTGCAATGTGCCGACTGGACTCTCAAAGCAGGACAGATTATTCACAGATATTACCAGCAGCCTTTGCAAATGTTTTCAGAGGAAGAGAGCTGAAGGATCCACAGAGAGAGACACTGACTCCTCTGAGGAGCTCTGAGCAATGACTGAGTTTACTAATCACAGCTCCCACGTGTCACGGCGGAGTCACCCACCATCTTGCCCCTCTGCTGAGACGATCTGGTTTCCCGCAGCGTGAAGACGTTGCCACAGACGGATATTTCCCTCCACAGCCCAGGTTTAGAGTCCTGGCTGAAGCCGTGGCGCGGGTGCATCACCAGCACGCCGTTGGTGGTCAGTCCGTCCATCTGACCGTCCTGCATCCTCCACTTGGCTGCTTTTTCCTGCAAACAGGTGGAGAATTCACCTCTTAGTACACAGAAGAGAAGTGATGGATCGCAGCGTCGTCCGCCTCTGACAGTGACTGTGACTGCAGCCTACCCCGAGGAAGATGTTCTTGGAGGAGTCGAAGCCTGCGGCGTAGATCCGTGCAGAGTACGGAGGGTTTCTTTGGCAGATGATGCGGCAGGCGAAGCGGGAGATGGTGCTCTGGACCGTCTGACCGTCAGAGTGGTTCTGACCGCCGGGCAGCGTGTCTGTCACCACAAAGTCGATGGGATTCTCTGTCGAACGGCCGATCTGTAACGACACAGAGATAAAAATGATGTTGCCAAACAGTGTGTGTACGCTAAGGCAGTGTGTCAGTGGCCTGTACGTCCCACCTGTCTCATGAAAATGAGGACGACTGTGCAAGAAACCAGCATGAGAAGTCAAACTGAGAGCTTTGAGATTATAAATATAACCTTCTATAACCTTAAACATTTTTAAAAATGGGTTAATTTCTGGAATTTTTCTCACAGCAGTTTGTTTGCAGCTGTGTTGATTCTCATTTCTGTCTCTAATTCCTCAAAATGTGGTTCCTCCTTCGTCGCTCTTAACCGTCTTTTGTGGGTTGAGGAAATTCTACCAAACGGCCAGCCCACATTGAGCAACATGCAAAATGCACAGTGGTCAAAAACAAACACACCCGAGAACAAAAATCAGCTCTATTGTTCTTAGACGTGAAGATGTTGACAGTTTGGAGACATTAGTGGACATTTCTGAGATGCCAGATTTCAATAACACTGATGAAAGACTGAAATAAAATTAACTGAAAGCAAGAACGGGCGAGAACTCCTTCTCCTCATCTCTGTGTAGACAACAAAAATAAACCATGACAAGTTGAATTTGACCTGCACATCTGAAGAAACACGAGTAATCGGATGCTACAGACCTGGAACATGTCTGTGTTGCTGTCGTGGGTGTACTCCACCACCACCGTCTGTGCCCGGGACAGAGTGTATGAAATGCTGTGCTGCTCCTTGTTGCTGACAGCCTTCAGAAACACACAAGATTACAAATTACAGCGTCTTCAGCAAATTAGTTTGATTTCTTTCACAAATATGGAAAGAAAAATGAGCAACTTGATGAGAAATGTCCGAGAAATTAGCAAGACGATGATACAAAAAAGAGAAAATTAGCACAAAACAACAAAAACAGGAAATGACCTGAAAAAGGAGCTAAAATAAAATAAAAAATATTAAATAAAAATATTAATAATAAACACACAGAATATTGTTATATATTTTCAGTTATGTAAACTAATTATAATCCTTTCTGTCTTTTTCACTCTTTAAGGTAATTTTCGGATAATTTTTTTAAGTAATTAATTTTTTAAGTAATTAATTTGCAGGACATTTAATGCCAAAATGCTGATTGTGTTTTTTTGAAGAAATCAAATGGATTAGCTCAGGTATCACAGGGTTAAAAAGACAAACACTACTGTCATTGTTCTCTTTGTTAGATGATGGCATATTTTATTAATGCTGCAGAGTGTGGAAACATAAACACAAATCCATTTAATAATCCAGGTGATATTACAGACACAGAGCCAATAAAAACACTAAATATACAGGTACATGTGATACGGTGTTTCCAAGCTTCGTTAGTTTCACGTTCTGTGTTCTTGTGTGTGCGTAGAACATTCAAAGCTCTCACTCCTGCGCTGTGTGTCGTGGGGCCTGATGTGCACCGTCACCTGTGTGTTGCGCTCTCACCTTGGCAGCCTGAGGTGTGCAGGATGAGTGGACCGTGCTGGGTTTCACGCCGTTGGCCTTGTTCCTGCGACACAGAGCGAAGCGACTTTTCCGCCTCCCCTTGTCGCCGTTGGGCAGAGAGCCGTTACACCTGAACACACAAGACGGGAAATGTCTTAGGACGTTCACAGGAGAGACACACAGGTTATCGGGACACGTCAAACCTGCAGCACTGATTTTAGTCTTTTTTCCTTCAACAAACAACAAACACACATGGTCAGGTTTAGGAAAAAAGACCAGGGTTTGGCTTTACAATCTTACAGGTTACTGTTGGATATGTACGGTTCACCTATAACGGCAACCAGCCACGCATCACGCTGACGTTAAAGGACGCCTTTTTTCGTTGGTTTCTGACGCCCATCTCCAGATTTCAACGACTTTAGAGTGAGACCAGGCTCTTGAGATACATGACGCCTTAATAAGGCTAATAAACGCACATATCTGATCATATAAATCTACCAAAACACTGATTTATACTTCAGTGATGAAACAATGCAGGGCTCAAAATACTAAATCCATATGCACATTAGTGCTCGTCAGATCTGACCTGTGCACGTCAGTCTCAGCTCTGCATGCACTAGTGCACATCATTTGGTACAGAGACTCACGCAACTCACGCTTTATACACTCTCCTCACACGGCCCATTATAACTTCAGCTGAGAGAATCCCTTCATTTTCTAAAAAGGCCTTTATTGTGAAACATTTGCAGGAACTTCCTGTGGAGGGTTCAGTGACTGTCACAGTTTGCATACAGAGCTTCAAATGTAGCTCCGGCACTCTGTACGTTACTACAGCTGGGACATGAACAGACACAGTGACTGAGATTATAGTAATGATAATAAAAATAGGACAAGAATAACCTGATGACATCACACACGTCGTGAAAGACGACCAGGGATGACTGGTGTGGATCATCGTGTCGTCTGTCCTGTCTGGCGGCCAGGTCGCGGCACAATTTTATGACTCTAGAAAGGCGCAATCTGACGTGGCGACTGTCAGAACAAATGATACTCTAACACTTTGAGAAAATGTCCTTAATTTTAATCTCTAATAAATTAAATGAATAAATGTTTTCCTTTCGAGGTTTGCTGATATTTTCCTCATGTTCAGAAGGACCTGCGCTATGAGCACGTTTATACTGCACAGTTTATGGGAACATTAGGGGAGGGGACAGTCGGCTCAAATGACACCACAATTTCTTCATATTTTAATGGTCATAAAAAAGAAAGTGGTCGACGTTGGATTTATTTTAGTGAGATCCGGCTGTGGCCAAAGTGCTGAGAAAAAAGAAGTAAATAAAAAATGTGGTGCGTGCAGTTTTAAAAGTGTCAATCACCAATGAATGTCCACGGTGATGAAAGTATTTTGAGCCCTGCAGTGTGACGGCCCAGCGTCCCAGACGGCCTTATTTCAGCTCTGGATACAATAATACAAAAGCAAACAAAAGGTCTGAGGCCACAGCAGCAGACCTCCCTGAACCACAGGCGCTCCTTGTGTCCACAGTGAATGGCCTTCAGTCAGGAAGTCAGCTGCATTCTTTACTGTGGTGGAGTTTCTCAACACATTTGACTGTGTTCAGGCTGAGTTATGCTGCTCCCAAACAATACACACTTTCTACCAGAGGTGGGACACGGCCGTTGTTTTGCAAAACACAAATTAAGTCTCAAGCCTCGGACATGAAATCCTAAATCAAGACAAACAAGTCTCAAGTCCTGGTCTTTGTGTGTTGTGCCTTAAACAAGTCATCATGTGCCCTTCGCTGAATGTAAACTTATAGAAATAATACTGCTCTTACTGCTTTCAAAAAAATATTATAACACTTAACAACATTTAAAAAAACATCCAGTGACTTGCATCATGGATCAGAGGTCGACCGAGTCATCAGTTTGGATGACTAACTGGTGCCGATAGGACTTTATACAAGCTAACATTAAAGAGGGAACAGGGCTCTGATAGCTGTAACCTCCACATTTGCTTTAGATAATCTGTATGATTTAAATGAGAGTTAAATGACGTAGGACGGCTTTACGTCTTCATTAGGGGCGTAGTAAGCTGGTTATAGAACAGCATTATGTGTTTTCTCTGTTTTGTTAACAAGTATGATCTGTATAATTTCGCTAGAGTTCAGTATCAAGTCACCAGCAACGTGTGAAATTCATTTCTGATAATCTAAACGACTATAAACTCAGTTTTACTTCACGATCAGGAGGGGCCGGCACTCAGTACGCTCCACCCATGATGGTGGTTTGCACTGGAGTACAGTAACAGGCTACAACATCGAACATGTATACGTGTCTTCATGTGTGATGTATAATTCATATCATTAGTGTGTGTTCTGTGCGTCTGACCCCCGCTGTCATTTGAGTGCAACATTTCACAGTACAGAGTGCACAGAGTGCATGTTGAAATGTGTTTTAATGATAATGACAGTTATTTTTCATGTAAATAAATAAATCTTATTAACTATTGTCAGTGATTTACGTTAACTGCAGTTGATCCCATTTCACCTATCAGCACATATTTGCTTCAATCGCTAAACTCAACTGGTGTGTATTTGGGACGAGCGTTTATACAGGACGGGGATTTAATTCTCATCACAGAAAGCTCCTGCTCAACAAAGATGGGAAACAGGCTGCTAGGATATGGACATTGTTTATTTTAACCATCATGAATATTAGCCTACATCTGCAGAACAGAGAATGACAGAGACAGAGGGAGTTAGGGGCCGTACACATGCCCTCAAAGTCATTGATTTCAATGTAGATGCACAGCAGGTGTGCTCAAACTCCAGAGCGATGCCATTGTGGCATACACACGCTCCCAAGTGCCTACCTTTTAGGCCGCATGGGCTGCAGCCTGAGATCAACTTTTGGAGTGCAGCAGCGTGCACCGCACGTCATGTGACGAGGAACAACGAATCACAGCGGGCAGATATCTTTGTCTTCTTCTGTAAATATCAGTCTGTGATAAATATGTACAAGTTAATTATTTTCCCTGGTGCGGTTCGCTTACAGTGGGAGATGCAAACGGACTATCCAGCGAACCAAAGAGAGGAAGTAACATAGAGCGCAGTGCAGAAGCAGTTTTTAAATTGTTTAGCGAGAGGAAATGTAAAGTAAAAACAGAAACCCTGCAGGCTGCATAAACGTGGCGTTGCTCCATTGTTGTTGTGGTGAAGGGGATGGATTTCTGTTTTCGGTCCTGGCCAATCAATGAGCCGGGTTTTCTTCTTCCTCATGCTTTTTTTTCTTCCTGGACAGTGGTCGTTTCGGGCAATCCCGCCCCCAAACGAGCAGCTGTTG
>JAPZEB010000001.1:34544992-34556826 GCA_029783705.1 Chaetodon striatus
AGCAGAGATTTCCTCTGCTCATATGAAGCCAGGATAAATCACACACAAGACTTAAAATGCTATTTTTGTGGAGGCTTCATTGTCTTCACAATTTATTGTTTCTTATCTGTGAAATTAAAGTAAATAAAAGCTTTGTTTCTACTGAGGGAAATGGTTTCAGCTTACAAACATAGACAGGAGGTCTGCGTCGCCACGACGTGTAGTTACATTTCAGGCTACGGCTCTAAAAAGTGTTGTTGGAAAACTTGTGAGTGAGTGAGTGGGGCGGAGCCTGACCCTATATCGATATAAACAGTGTTGTCTGAATTTATATCTTGCTTGAACATATATCAGTGTATCGTACATAGTCGTTATATCGCACAGCCTTAATGTAGATGCATAAAAAGAGTTCATTTTCAGTCAGATTTAGCACTGTTTTCCTCCCAGTTGTCTTTTGACCACATAAATGCTCAGCAGGACTCTGCAAAGTCCACCTCAGATGGTAATTTCTAATGAAAATGGGAGGATTTTTATGAACCCAGAAGAGTCAACAAACGGCACAGTGGGTAATCCCTCCTGCAGGCTTCTGCAAAGACAGGCGGATATTGTGTTGTCGTCCTGTAGCATCACCGGGTCTTGTGCTGGGCTGTCAGAGCCGCTTTTCTTTCTGATAGCCCCTGGGCATGGAGCTGTGGTACGGAAGAAGTGCGAGGCAGAGGAGCTGCTTAAAATTTTCCCAGTGGAAGGCGAGTGTGCCGCTAACATACCATGGGGCCCGAATGTGCAGCATCAGCGGGATTGCGGAGGACACTTAAGGATCAAAGCTCAGCAGAATGTCTTTGAATCCTGGACGTGCATGAGCCGGAATTGAAAGTTAAAAGTCGTAATGACAGAATTTTGCGAGGGACTGTGTGATTGTATTCATCAGTGTCTCCCTGTGAGGGATTTGATTCAAATAACGGGGAAAGGAGCAGAGAATAGGAAATATGATGTGAATGTGCTCCAGTTTAATAATTACTGGCAACTTCCTCTGTGCCTTCAAATAAAGCCTGACACATTCACTTACGTATAGAAGGGATGTCACACACTTTGTCATGCTTTGACAAACTGAGGAGGGAACTCGTTGTCATTCGCATGTCACCCGCTCCTGTAATCATTTTCCCGCGCACGTGCTCCTTCCTACCTACCATGCGTCAAGAGGGATTGCTTTTGAGCAAATGGCATATAGCTTTTAATTAAAGCTTCACTCTCTGCTTGTGCTGCTGTCGGCTGCAGGATGTCACTGCTCATTTCGTGTCCTACACAGATAGAAAAGCAGAGACAAATCTAATCTACTGGTAGCAACAGTGTTACACCTAATTTGATGTGTGAACAGTATAATCAATAATAGCATGTTAGACTGGTGCAGGAATACATGCTGATAATAGTCCACTGTTGGAAGACAGCGATTCTCTCACACAACTCATGACTTCATTATTTTCTGAAATAACTTGTGCTCAGATTAACGAAATAATTTACAATATAACAGAGGCAGATCTCGGGAAAACAAATAAACATAGCCTATTAGGGCTGACCTGAATGCTTCGGAGCTTTGAAGCTTCAATAGTTGCCATGGTAATCAGCGTCCAAATCTGAATTCGAATGCTTCATTTTGTGTTTTGTTTTCCACCAGTAAACTGTTGGAGGTAATTGCTGGAGGTGGCAATTGTCAGATCCAAATAAGGCCAGTGTCCTCAGCGCAGTCATTGACCCTCGCTTCGAGCTATTCAATTGGCCGGCCGATGAGAGAGAAGTAACAGAGACAAAATGTGGCTCCGTTATCTGCGGCTGCCAACTGCAGTGAAGCGCTTGCTTTGCATTTAGTGATGCGGCCGACTGGCAGCATTCAAAGTTATTAATCAGTTACAGAAACATTGCGTGCAATAGTCCACCTTCTAACTTCTCTTCCCTGTCTCTGTCACTCTCTGTGGCACACAAACACGCTGTGGCGCTAAGTCTTACTAAAGTAGGGCCAGGTTTAGGTGGTCCCGCCATGTCCAATAGAAGCTTCAAATGTTCGCGGGTAATATCACTGAAGATTCAAAGCCCCAAAAATTATTTGGAATAGCCTAACAGTCTATAGACATCAGTCTATATCGTCATCTCTAGGATATGCTTTTATTTTGAAAGTCTGTGTCTCCGTCAAACAGCAGTAGGCAGATAGTGAGCAGCTGAGAGAAAGACGATGAGGATAACTGTATTTCCTCGGGAATAAATCAGCAATGTGGAAATAGACAGAGCACATGGTGTATGTAAATGATGCTGTTATGAAATATAGAACTACGTAACGTTACCTGCCTGGACGGCCATCTTATTCTGCTAACTTCTCCCTTCAGCAACATTAGCTGCGCTGTTTCAACAAATGTTCGAATTAACATGCATGCAGGCTGAAATTTCACCTTACTGTTCTGCCAAGAGATGCAGTGACTATAACAAACGCAGAGTAAGAAAAATAATAACGTTACATGTAGTTTGTTATGCTACGAGTAGAGGGGAAAAAGGCCGCTAGCCGCAGTGTCAGCATGCTAAAGCTAATAATGGGTGACTAGCAACAAACAGTTGTTCTGAGCTGAATTTGATACCTTTGTTTAATGATGTTGTTAGTCCATGTTTTGTGGCTGTTGGAAGAAGTTTTAAGACAGATAGACCTGAAAATTTAGGAAAAAGATGTCTTCCAGAAATTACTTTCTGACAGAAAGCCGTGAAGGTTAACTTATCCCATGTGCTGTTTTATGTGTTAGTGGAGTCAGTTTAGAGTGAACTTTACTGCACTTAAGCAGTTACTGTTACATACATTTTTTTTGTTGTTTTGTTCTTTTGTAGCCAATAATAAAATTGAAAGGTGTGGCAGCTTCTCTCTGTAACAGATTGTGTTAAATGACTGCAAAATATCGTGTCATATCGATCGCAGGCCCCTGAATCAAATCAAACTGAAATCGTATCGTGGCTTTTAATATTAGCAAATGCCGTATCGCTGTCCAAGGAAATTGATATAATACCTTGCAAGGGGTGATTTACACCCCTTATATATTTTTTTTTCTTCTATTTTTTCCTAGTATTTGTCCAGTTATCTTTCGATAGCATAATTAATACCCCTTTCAATTACAGTATCTATGTGGATGTTGGTCCATCTGTAGTCATGCGTGAATATATACATATGAACACATAAATAGTTGTGTTTATAACAAGCGGCAACCTCCGGGGCTGACAAATTAGTGCCAAAAACTACAGTTCCCCAAATGGCCACTTGAGGCTGGCTCCAAAGGTGAGTCAATTCCCCATATTTGAGATATAAAAGCAACACACACCAAGAATTATAATGAGGTGCTGATCACTGCCAGTGGACTTGATTGTAGAAAACAAGTGTCGTACACTCTGGCTCCACATGCATTTCTTTTATTTTGATGACGTTGCGGCATTTGGGCCTTCTTCAAGATCACAACAACGTCTTGAAGAAGGCCCAAAGGCCGAAATGTTTGATAGACTTGATTTGTTTTCTACAATCAAGTCTATCCCCATAGACATCCATGTTAAAATGCCCACCTTCACAGTAGAAATGAACATGTGTACAGCCTGGTACAAAAAACTTTTTCCGTCTCAATAGCTAATTTCAGCATTCATGACAACTGTACAGGGGGTGAACTGAGCCATTTGCATTTTATTAATGCCCAAAGTTAGGCATATTTAAGGTTGGGCTGCTGGATTGACAGACTGTCTGCCACATGTCAACACGGGTCACTGCAGTCTGTGAGTCAGATCCACACCTCACTCCTCTGCAACTCTACCCTTTCACCCAAATATGGTCACTTCTGGCTCCAAAAACCCAAGATGGCGATGGCTGAAATGCCGAACTCAAAGCCTCAAAATGGCTGTCCACAAACCAATGTCGTCACAGTACCTACGCCCATTATTTACACAGTCTATAAGCTACATATATTTCTGGACAGACATGCATGTATACTGTAACCTGACTGGTTGGTGGAGGCATTCAACCATGAGTCGGTAATTCTAGTTTAGTCATTTTTTAAATAATCCTCAAGAGTCCTTGAGTTCAGGCAGAGGTAGACAAAACGGACTTCTCACTCTAGCCATCTGAGATAACAACTGAGGCTGACAGATTTTTTTCATCTTCAGCTAACTACCTAATAAAGCTAACATTAGCTCCATAAATTGGCTGATAATGCAGTCTCCAGCTGTCTTTAATGTTTCAGCTGACTCATTTGAAAATGAGAACCCTGTAAAGGGCTCTTAAGTATGCACTGAATGGCTGCGTACATGATTTTCTGCTAAAAGGCCGAGACTGAAGCTGCATGTCCCTGGCAAAAGTCAATGATTACAATAAGGACTACCACATGAATTGATAAATGTAATACTATCTTAGATAACGTGGCTGTGGTTGTAAACTTCCATAAATCTAATAAAGAGTGCAACAGAGCTGCTAACATTACCCTAAACTCTGAGTCCATCTGTGACAGTGGATGTGCAAGTGCTGAACAGGGTTCTTTTAAAATAACACGGCATCCTGCAAATGAACCTAGTTAGTTAATGATGTGTTCTTTAAAAGTTTGCTTTGCCAAGTTAACAATAGCTTAGCAACCGATTAGACTTGACGTGGTAGATTTCAGTTATAAACTTTACACAATTTAAACAGGGAGTAAACATTATTTTGATTAAAAGTTTATTATGTAGCAGTAACACTGAAAGTTTTGTCTGCTCTATGTGCATTGGTTGTTAGAACCAAGGAGGATGTTCATTTTCAGTGACCCTTCGAACTCATCAGCAAGCTTAAACACACAACACGCTTTGGCTGGTATTCAGTTCAATCCAATAATCATATTACCTCAGAGCAGAACTGAAGACATTTTTATAAATAAGCAATCGCATAGTGGCAAATTTAATTCAGTGCTTCATAATTAACCTTGGGAGGAAAACTCATTTAAGTCTATTAAATCATCAAATGAGCTCAGGTAAAGCTAAACTTGATTATGCCACGAAAAAAAAATCCTGTTACAGTCTTTGAGGTGAGGAAATACCGTCATTTATGGGAACCAAAGCAGCTCTCTGTTTGAGCCGTTAAATTGTGGCTCACACATCAATGCAATTAAACTAGTCAGAGGAATACTGACTTTCTGGTTGAATTCACAATGTTAATTAGCCGGTTGGGATTTTTTGAAATAAGTTATTGCTCTGCTTTATCTTGTGCTCTGGGTGAGTGATTCTCATAAAGACTAGAGCCTTTCTCTGTGCCTTCCTATCATAGACAACGTGTGGGGTGAACTTGCAAAATAATTGCAAGGAAGTGTGTAACTAATGATTTCCACAAAGCTGCAGCGCATAATGTGTTGCTGTTTAAAATGCAAATTTCCCCTTGTTTATTCAGGGAGCATATTCAAATTCCAACTTACAAACCTTGTACTATTCCCCAACTTAGATTCAGTTCAAGTTGCAAACATTTACCAGTCTCCTCTTTGCCCTGCAGAGGTGTTATAGATGTCTTTAATGAGCCTTTCATATCCTCCACATATATGCCTTGATTGATTGCAGTAGCACTTGAATATTTTCTGCGTGGTTTCTATGGATGTGGATTATGTTATTTGAAGCCTTTACATGTACTAGATGCCTATATTATGTCTGAAACAACCTGCTGTTTGCTGTGTTAAACACAGCTGCAAATGTGCACAGTTAAAGCTTTTGTCATACACCACACTTTATTTTATGAGGAGGAGAGCTTGTTTAATGATATATGCATTTTAAACACAAGCAAAATGCTCCTAGGTGTGAATAAAGCAGGCAGATTTCCTTCATAAACAGCTGAGGTCGCGGCGGTTGCCCCAGCATTGCCCATGACCTTTGGAGCTGCCACCAGTGGCCAGCTGTAATCTATCAACATCTAAACTTTCCCCTGTGCTCGGTCAAACACATGTGGGAGAGCGGCCACTGACATTAAAACTCAATTAGCAAGGCCACTTTCTAAATAATACATTAGCAAAGTGCATTAGCTGCACATCGTCTGGTGCCCAGAGCACAGTTCTTGCACTACATCTCAATATGTCAGGGCTGCAACTGTCTGGGAGCTAATGTGTTGGAATGGGGGGACATCGGGATGCAGATGAGCTCCAGCAATTACAGCATCGTTGTTTAACACGGAGGAGGTAGTTCTTGTTGGCCTGGGTATTTAATGTTTTGCTTATCTGTTAGTGGACTTGATTCCTGATCTCATCTGCTACAAACCTCATATTAATAAGAGAAAGCACACATTACAGCCATATTGGATAAATGTATTTCTAAAGTGGTTAATCTTGTGTAAACACTATCTCATGGTGCACAGTGTCTCCTTGCAATTAAACATTTTAGCCACGCTTGCCTACAGGGATGCTGATGTCAGTCGGTCCACCACTTTGGTCCCGTCTCAGATATCTCAACAAATATGAACGGATTGCCGTGAAATTTGGAACGGATATCCATGGTGCCCAGAGGATAAGTCCTAATGACTCTAACATCCCCCTGACCTTTCCCTTAAGTGGCGCCAACAGGTGAAATTCCTCACTTTTCTAGGGGTCTCATTCAATATCTACGAGATGGACTGGCACACAGTGTTGTACAGACATACCATGTTCCTGGATGAGGTATCCTAATGACTTTGATTATCCCCTGACTTTTTCTTTAGCACCACCATGAAGTTTACATATTTGAATGACCAAATTCCATGGATTTATAAAGAGAACTGGGTATAGTGTTAGAGGTGGGCACCAGGGATGCATGATATTGGATTTCTTGCTGATATCCAATATGTAACAACTCCTTTAACTGCTAGCCGATACTGATATTGATATATCCACTTTTTTCCCACCTAATTTTAGTGAGAATCAAGTCTCCTTTGTAGTGGAATTAACATCATATTATGCATGCATACTCATATCATGATGGCCCACCAGCAGATGGAGACATGAAATACAATACTCTTCAATGTATGTAATATTCATTTATTATGCAAAAACAGACAAAGCATGTTGAACAATTTACTTTAAAGCCAATATCGGCCGATAGCGATACTGTCGTGCATCCCTAGAGGGCACTGTACATACCTATGAACCTTGATCAGTGGTTCATGAAGCCAAAAAATCTTGATTTCTGTGGTTTGAAATTACCGGGATGTTCCAAATCATTAAGCCCATAGAGCAGGCGCACTAGAGATTTCCACCAGCCAAGTGGCTAACTCTCTGTTAAGCCCTCCACTAACTTGAATGGGGATAACAGTAATTTAATCATGGGGCTCTTTTAGACTTTCACAATGTTATTTAACTGAATGGATCAAATCTAGATAGTGGAACAAGTTGTTTTGCAGGGGCTGTGATGCTCAAAATAATGTATCTACAGATTAACAGACGTCTCTTTCACAATATAAGTCTATAAAGAAAAGTCTTTTTGGGCCCTATGGCATCAGCTGACGGATCCGAAAGTTGCAATTTCACATTTGACCACTTCAAAGCCTGGCGCTGTTCCTCTGGGCTTGCCAAATACCTGCATTTAATGACATACCCATCAGCCTCAGCTGTACTCTGTTTTTAGTGCTGATTAGCAAATGTTAGCATGCTGCTAAGATGCTAAACGACAGTGACCGTGGTTAAAATTTGTAACTTCTAAACATCAGCATGTTAGCGTGCTGACTTGAGCATTCAGCTCAGCTCAATGCACTGTTTTGCTTTAGTACAGCCTCACAGAGCAGCTAGCGTGACTGTAGACTCTTAAATAGTGGATTATAGGAGGTTATTCTTGGGTGAAGACTGTCTAATACAGCACAATAGCCTCTTTCAGTTCAGTCCTTTAGTTTTCACTCAGTGACATAAATATATTAAATCATCTTTGAATTCCTCTTTAGTATTTTCTACTGACAGTGAGACCACAGCTGAAACGAGGAGCAAAACAGTGGGAAGGAAAACGGAAACAATATTTTCCATCCTTGAATTTATGCATAACCCTGCAGTAGCCATAATCCCCACATTACTGAATGTGCCGTGGCTTATACACCACCATATTGGTAACATTATGAAATAGAAGCTGCTCTCAGAAAACGCATCCGCTTGTGGCACAGACATAATACCATATCCATAACTTTTGAATTTGACTGTACCAAATCCCATTCAGGAATGCTACCGCCGAGCAGGGCTACACCATCTGCCACAGCACAAACATAATACAAACAAATACTATAAATAGATTACACAGGGCCTTATCCTTTATCCACACAAAAAGATGCTCTCTGTGTTTATTCAGAGGAGAGAAATGTGCTAATCTGGCTTTGTTTCACTTAGAGGCCTCATTTGTCATCCCATTGCTCTGTCTTTGGGTAATGACTCCCTGGCTCAAAAGCACACCAACTGTTAAAATAGCTCATTGTGATGCACTGAGTCACCTGGGTTTTTACCCTTCTCTAACCATATTAATGCATAAATAGATAAGACGCAAGTAAAATTAATTGTCCTTTAGGAATCCCAAATAAAGGCCTTTACTCACACTCCTTGGCTTCTGCCTTGGCGGAAAACAGTTGCAATCATGAGCTGTAAAAGATAAATACATTTGCAAGTGATTGCCGTTAAGCCGGTTCCTCGTCAACACCAACCAGGACATGAAGGTCCCTGCCAAGAACAATGAAAGCTCTGGGTTTTTGCATCCATGAAAAATATTGGAAGGCATTGTTGAGGGATAAACACTCTCAGCCAAAGTGGGTTGGATGTTTTCCTTGTGTTCCTGGCAGAGCCTTCAGTTTCTGCAGCTGTCAGTGGTGTGGTTTTACTAAGGCGCTGTGAATCCCAGGCTGACTTTTTACTGGCTGTGGTTGTTTTTGTGATGACAGTGTTGAGACTGATCTCCATCCACCCTCACTCATTAAGATCTAGTATGCGTGGTTTTCTATCGCTGTCTCACTCTCTTTATCATCCCTGTTTTAACTCCCAGCCTCCTTTTACTTTCAGATTGTGAGCTTTTGAGTATGCTGTTGTGGTGTCCATACACCACTACAAAATAATTTAGGAGTCATGTCCTGATTTTTACATCTTCTGACATTATTAATGCAAATTAGCCATCTGCATCACTGCACACAGCAGTGGCTTCCACCGTCTACACTTTATGTTTCTCAGCACACTCAGCCATCATCTTAGGACCCTGAAGTATGTAAAATATCACCACTCTCCTGTCTTGTCTTCTGTGATTTCACAACAGGATTGAGACAAATATACAGGAAAAGATGCTGTGTGAAAAATAAGCGACACAGTAATATCACCTATAGTGTTTCTAGTTTTCCTGATATTGAGAAAATGGCTAAAGGCTTGTGCTTAATGTTCCATGGCCCCAAAGTAGCTTTTAGAAATGGATGCCAGGCTGGCAGCCAGCCACCAGCGTTTGGTTGCAAAGTTGACAGAGTGTTTGTTGTATTTTAATCATTTTTAATTGCAGCGATAATGGCGCTTTGTAATTACACCGCACGTTTGATTTAATGACAAGGTATACTTGGAATGGTTCAACAGACAAGACACATGCAGAGACACACAAACACAAAAAGACAACTTAACAACAACAACATGCATCGCAGCTAATTTGGAAAAATGTAAAAGTGTAAGATAAGCGAAAGTGCCGGCCATTATATTAAATAGCATCGCTGTCCTCGTTTGAGATTGTTTTTGTGTGTGTGTCTGTGTGATTGTGTGTGTCGGGCATCGACTGCCTCAGTTTGGCATAATTATCCTGAGTCCTCTTATTGGCCTAGACATTCTACGTTATTTCAGAAAGAAGTATATGTAGCTAACAAGCTACATGCCAATGATAAAAATACAATAAGTAGAACTTGGTGACACCTTCAGTAATTAATGTGCTGCTGCATCGTGACCATCGATCAAATAATTTTATGCTCACAAGGTTGTCTGACTGCAACAATGCAGGTAATGACACCCGTGCAATGAGACAGACAGACACTGAAGAGTTGGAAACGACATCAAGTTGTTCTGTTAACAGAAACTGCTGCACATGTCTCTGATGATTTATGCTTGCAACACATCCTTTTTATAAAGGCTTTTCTCTCCCTGTCATCTGTGACCAGCATTTTCAGATTCAGCCTCTCAGGAGAGTGATTAAGAGCAGCTCAGTTTTTTAGATGAGGAAAAACACCATTAATGATGTGAATCGTTGTCTACAAGGGAGAAGACAGTTTTTGTTTTTACTGGCTTTTTGTGGACATGGTTAGTCATCAAGATTTGGTCTGTATTTTTAACTGTGAAAGCCAAAGCTTTGCCAAAAGTTGAATATAACCTGGATAGCTTAGAGAGTTGAATGAAATGCAAATATAATTCACATGGTAAGACTCACTACAGTGATGAATGTAGACACCAGTGCAACACACTGAATTAAACAGACCACCCTCATTAAACCACATTGACATTTCAGCCATTTTCTTATCTTCAAGAAGCATAGCTGTGGCCACTAAAAACAGCTCAACCTAATGTAGTCTGTGCTTGCATTTCGGCGTGTTTGATGTGGCTTATGTCTGTGAAAGAGACTAATAAAATGTGCCAGCATCTGTGTAATCATAGAATAAGTCACTTATTTATCATTTCACAAAGGAAAATCATGTTCCAGTTGTTGTTTAGCAAATAAAAGCTAAGCCGATATGTACAAGGTCAGAATACGAGGAGGGCTTTGGCTATCTAACATTCAGAAGAAATGAGTCAAGTGTTGGTGTGGTGTAAACAAAACTACAGCAGGAACCATATCAGCAGTTTTTGTTTGCATTGCCCTTACTTTGGTAGGATTTAGGTTTAGTTTTTAATGCCTCTTTTTTTGTCCAAGAAACCTGTTTTTATGTCTTAGAAATCCAGTTGGGGCAGATAAAAGACTCCTGTACTTTGGTATTTCATGTACCACTGTTTGCTTCCCTATCCAGTATATTGTTTTGACGTCCCTATTAAATACCTTCATGTAGCTCATACCCCCCCTTGTCCATTTATGAGGGTGACCTATCTAACAGCGTTGGGCAGAATCATAATTCATTTGGCCAAGATAACACGGCCATAGCTGTCCGGACCAAAGAAATGACAGCTCGGTGTATATGGCTATATAATATTAATGTTTAACTCACCTCTTGGAAACAGTAAATAAAGGCCCTCTGCACCTTTGCCCTTATTAACTGTCAGTGTCATTCACTGTAGGATGAGGAGACAGAAAAACAGAGCGTGTCTGTACGTGCACTTTGTGTTTCCTGGAAAAACATGTCAGTGTTTGGTCACTCAAACAATCTACAGCTGCGCAAATACTTACATTGACAAATCTATATGATCTGCTTTTCGAAACACAAACGAAAGACAAACTTAGACTTTACAGTATCAGAATAGAAATGGGATCGAGACACAAAAATGTCAGCGGCCTTACTTAATATCACTACCTATGATGTAAGACATCCAAAAGATGAATCTTTGTTGCCAGCTCACAAATTTTGGTGTAAAGGACCTCACTGAAAATGGGATGGACTGCCATTTAATACATTTAATCCATTGTACATACAGTATAAATTAACTTTCCAACTTGTTATTTTGAGTTACATATTTCTTTGAGTTTGTGATGCTTCTAAATTTTTGCTTCCTGAGTAGGAATTTCGGTTCAGTAAATTTTGCTTTGGAAAGCCCAACACCCATCAACCGTAAACTAACTGGTTAATTTAAAAAAACAACAAAAAAAAAAACAACACAATGACATGAAATACCTTACAGGTCTTTCCGTTTAGTCCCACACTCCACTGACTTAGTGAGCATTAGCAGTGCATTTTAAAC
>JAPZEB010000001.1:34556926-34576655 GCA_029783705.1 Chaetodon striatus
AGAAGTGGTGAAATTTTAATGTGTAGTGATGTAAACGTCTTCTCTTTTATTTTATCTTGGGTTTGCTGACAGACAGACAGTTACTGCCAGTGCCCACTGCCCACCCTCAGACCTCCACTGGCAGCTCTGCGCTGTGCACCACTGGGGTCAAATGGGAACTAGCTAGTGGTGCCACTCTTTCCCAGTGGTGGGACTGCATTACTGTGGAAACATGGTAGCCCCCTATGAGTGAGCAGCTTCAAATGACCCACTAAACCCTATGTTAAACCTATGTTAGCACCAAGGGCCATGCTAACACTGCTAACAGTGATAACAGTAATAACAGTGATAACAGTGCTAAAGGGGGATTCAGCTCAAATCTTAGCAGCTTACTCAACGGGGTTACCTCGGTGGAGACCGGAGGGTAGCCACCACGTTTCCAATGGCGATTCTGTTGGGTCGGGACGGCATTACTAGCTGTAATCGCCGAATGAGGGGCTCTGCTAGCTAGCTCTCACCAGACTCAGGTGGTGCCCTGTGCAGTAAACTGAGGGGTAGCCAAATTAGCCAACATACATAGATGTTAAAAAATATTGTTGGCAGTTAACAATTACGTGATTCATAACTAACCATTTACATTATTATCCTGATACATAATTTTGACTGATGTGTTTTGGGCTTAGGAACAAGAGCACTCATTAATAACAACATTGAGATCTAGCTTATGTTACACCCTAATTTCATTTCATTACTGATATATGATTTCTTTTGCATGTTTCTAGTTCTACATGGTGCAAGTGGAGCTACAACAGTGATGGTCACTTTGAAAATACAATTTTGCATTGAAAAAAGTTCAACTGAAAAATAGCAAGTGAGTTGCTTTTTTGTTTGGGAGTCCAGGTGAACTTGTTGAAGACATAACCCTGTCTAGAGGTTTGGTGATGCCAGGCTCCGGAGCAGACTGTGGACCCTAAAGAGTGACACAGAGATGTAGAGATTTTATGAAAATCACGCTGTCCTTGCTCCTACCCTTAAAGTCTTCCCTTTACGCCAAAACAGTGACAGAAATGTAAACTGAAAAAAGATTGGACAAAAATACTGTAAATGTAAAACAAATCTGACACTGAAAATGGAGTGACATGAAGAAAAAAAAATCTGAGATTGTCACTGAAAATCAGATCAGACTGCAAAAAATATCAAAATAAGATAATTTTTTATGCCCATATTTTGTTTTGTTTTTCAGTGATTTTTTTCAGAGCCAATGTTTTCTTTTTCAATGCCAAACTTACTGTCACTGTTCTGGCTCCATACAAAGGGACAAGCATGACGTGCATCATTAAGGTTGATATTTCCTTTGACCAGGCAGTGATCTCAGTTTTACATGCCAAAATTTTGACCCCCAATGAGAAATACAATTGAAATACACCAGACTATTTCAAGATGCTGGACTGGAAAGCATGTGGTTATTAGGGCCTGAGTTGACCTCAGATGGAGAAGATAAGTGTGTAGAGGAACCCGACTATAATTGCACCAAAAGCTGGCGCAGTAGAGTGTGGTGCATTTTCAGTCGCTGGATGAAAATGAGTAGAAATGAGTCATGTATGAGTGGGGCTACTCACAGGCTGCCACAAGAGCTGTCCAAGTGGCTTTTCAAAAGAGACATAATTGCTTTCCTTTTCAACTGAGCTCACAGTTACAAGAAAATAGCATACTGAGTCTTTTTTTTTTTTTTTTTCTGTAGAGCGTGTTTTAGAGAAGCTCTTTTTAGCGAAGCCGATGTCACATTGAATATGATTAGTAGAAACCACACAATAACCCCTATTATTAGCTATTGACAATGACATGGCATTCATGTCAGATGCTACATTTTATAATACAACATTTACAATAGAATTAAAATATATATATATATATTTATATATTTCTAAAATGATGATGGTGATTAGCCCGGTGAAAGGTACTGAAATAACTTCCATTGTATATCAGACACTTAAAAACATATTTTCAAGTTTAGACACAGACACTGGAGCACTTAAGACGGATGCAGGATCTCTTTGAGGAGGAACCATTTGGTCTTTGTAGCACTGCATCATGTAAGGTGCATTGTTTCAAAGCTCTTATCATACGTCTATTAGTTTGAAAATGAAAGGAGCCATTTTCAGCCTTTTACATGAGGCCGGGAGCCACATTAGTCAGACATCACAGGCTTTATGTGAATGGACACATTTGTTTTCCTCTGCATTATGGCTCTCGCATTAACGCCTCATTTAAGGAAAACTGTGTCTTACAACAACTTGGGTTTTGCTTTCGATGTAGACTTTGGCGGTATCATGATATCACTGTATACCAGGGTATTTTGAAGTCCCGGTGGTATGATTTACAATACTGACAAGTATGAGGATTTATTCTATGTAGTGCATGCCCTGCACCACCACAGGTTAGTCTGTTGAAACAGGCAGCTGAGCTGACAAAGATGGTGACTGCCAGTGGTGGGGATAACGTTAGTGAACTGTAAACAGTCGGCCTGCAAAGGCGGAGAGAGTCTGCATGGGGAAAGCAGCATATTTTCATGTTTAACCTGGTGAATGAAGTTTTTATTTTGACTAAACCAGCGTTGGTGACTGTTGGAACAGTAGACTAAATGACTAACAAGACTATCCAAGACAGTTTTGGTGAGTTTTGTTTTGTTTAGTCAAGTTTGAATGAAGTGTAATTGACAATGAGTTATTACGCTAATATTAGTTTAGTGAATTCAGAGGGTGTACAGTTGTATTTCTCTGTTTAAAAACACATGTAAGAGTATTACCTTTCTTGACATTTTCTGTGTTTATTGTTTATGTATTAGACTGGAAAAGCTAAGAGAGCTTGCAGAACGTAGTGAAGTTGCTGGTCACGGGGGCTGGGGGGGTAGCACCATAGATACCACCTAAGCCTATTTCAAAAATATGGCAACCAATTCCTCTTCTTCAAAGTGATTTTATGGAAAACTTTTCAGGGTTTTAGTGGGGCATAAACACGAGTGGTCAGAGGCTCAGACAGCTGGTAATCAGGCCAACAGTTCTGCCAGAGTAGCTACTACATTGTTTGGTAAACCTGAAAGTGTGTGCACCTGATGTAGGCTACACTCCCTCTATTGCACAGGTGAGTACACACACAAATTTCCCTACAACATAAATGAGGTATTAACCTAACTAAGGGAAATACAGTAGGTCAGAGGTGAACCCACACATTGGTCTATAAATTGTGCTGGATGCCTACAATGTATTTGCTACGATGGTTTTGGTGAGTTTTGTTTTGTTCTTGTCAAGTTTAAATAAAATATAATTTACGATCAGTTAACACAGCAATTAAGCTAATATTAGTTTAGCGTAGTTGTATTTCTCTGTCTAATCATGGAAAACATGTGTAAGAGTATTACCTTTCTTGACATTTTTAAGTTTATTGTTTATGTATTGGATTGGAAAAGCTAAGAGAGCTTGCAGAACATAGTGAAGCCGCTGGTTGTGGGGGGCTGGGGCTAACAGCATAGATAGCGTCCAAGTCTGTTTCAGAAATCTGGCAACCAGTTCTGTCATGGTGGTCATCAGTTCAGATAGCTGGTAATCAAGCCAATGGTTCTAACAGAGTAGATCACACTCTGTTTGGTAAACCTAAGAGTGTGTGCAGCTGATTTAGGCAACACTCCCTCTATTGCACAGGTGAGTACACACAAAAATTCCCTACAAAATGCATGAAGTACTATCCTAACTAAGGTAAATACAGTAGAGTAGGTCAAAGGTGGACGTGGACATTGGTCTATAAATTCCTCTGGGTGCTTACAATTTAACCGCATAATAAAATAAAGTAAGTTCGGCTAACCTGGAGGTTTGTTTTCAGTTTGTCTGATTGTCTGACTGCACCTGTTTATTGCCTCATCTGACCTGTTTTTAGTGATGTTGCCATGTTTTAAGATGTCAGCAATAACCTTGGTGTGGACAATGGTGTCAGAACAGAGCTATGAAAATAAAACCAAAGTAATAATGAAAGTGTTACAGGTCCCACTAGTGCTGTGTACTTATCGGTATCTTTGTGATATGTTTTTAAAGAAACCTGCAATCCAGACTGTTTTACACACGCAAGGTTTACCAACGTAACTTCCCCAATATCAATGTTTGCTCTGCATTACCTTTATTTGCTGAAACAAATTCTAACAATGAACAATGTACTCCGCCCTCCCTAGCACCTCCCCTTCTCTCCTGTGCCCTTTGTCTTTGCCCGCTTTTTTTCTGTTTAGTTGTTGAATCTATAAACCATTTAATATGGCCAATGACTTTCACTGTTCTGATAGGCTGTCATGTCCTGCCAAAGCTAATATTTGTCTAACGTTTTATAGGCAGTGGCAGGTTGAAAACAGTCAGGTGGTGCAGAGGCATTGTCTTAAAAAATAAAAGGACTCCGCCAACAATAAAATGTTAACTGTCACGCTGGGTGCCAAACTAGAGGGATAATTGCCTCAGCTAATATGAGGGAGTGATATTGAACATTCACATTGTTGTTACTGACCAGGTTGTATTTGGCAGAGGCCTTCACATTCACCTTGAAGTTGATGCAGTGGATTTTAATAGCTAGAGCAAGAACGTGCTTAATGACAGGCCTCCAGACATTTTGCACATCTCTGCACTGCTCACCACACCACATGCACCGTGATTAATATGTGCATCAGTGCACTTTTTTAATAATGCCTTCTTTCACTTAGAAAATGACTATATCATCAGTATTACTGGCATCTCTCAGGAGTTGTTAGAAATATATTGACTGTAAGCAGATAGTTCTCATTAAGTCACACTGCTAACAATATAAACAATGTTGTTCTGCCACTTTTTAATACAGAAAACAGCAAATTTGCTACTGTGTGCAACAGTTTATCCAATATTATAATAAATCATGGACACTCCTGGATCGATGCTTCACCTTCAGAGAACTCTGTGTTCTTTGCTTCCCAAAACCAAATGTTATTTTGATGTGCCCATGGCACAGTAGCTTAGTTCTCAGAATGCGGCCAGGGAACAAATGTCACTCAAATACCAGAGATAGCACCTCAGTCACCTGCCAAGCAGATTCAAGCTGACCTTCAGGCGCAAGGTAAATTTGTTTTAACCCAGACTGTCTGTTGCCAACTCGGTGAAAGAGGGCTACATAATAAAAGGTCCACGAGAATCTCACTGTCAGAGGAGCCAGAAGAAAGAGAGACTGAACTTTGCAAGAGCGCACCTGAAAAAGCCGAAATCCCTTAAGGACAAGAAATGGAAATCTGAGGTTCCTTTAAAGGACAGTGACCCAGAACACGCTTCAGAAAGCAGCCAGTAATCGTTACAGTAAAGTCGTTGCATTTGTTGCTTTAGATGTCCAAATCTAAGTGACATCAAAGCATATGACGAGATCTGAAGGTCAGCTGGCATCACGTTTGCTTTCACTGCTTAGACATCAACTGACCGTTCACCCTCCTGCTTTCAGCTCTTAATTTTCAGCTGCTGTCAGTGCTTACATGTATATTGGCAGTTCTGTCTTAAGGGCCCAAAACTGAAATTTTTAGTTCTTTCTTTTTCATAAAATGACCTCCATTCATGTCGATTCTTTTGGTTGGATGACCATGAAAAATTCAAGTTGTGCTTTAGGGGGATGAACCTTTATTTGTTGCACTCTTTGTTTGCCGTGTCTGGCATAGAAGGCAGAGTATTTTGTTTGGGACTGAGCAGTAAGATAACATGTACTTTGGATTGATCACTGCCACAACATTGCAATGTTTTCTTGTAACCCTATGAGTGTTGGGAACCTGTTTGTGTGCATGAGAAATAAAGAAAATCATTCAATCCAATATGCAGTTCAAACCTTTTCGGTGCTACACCCTTAACTACAACTACCTCATACTCTTAAACTTGCAAAGTTAAGATGTTTGCCCCTGCAATTTTCAGAGTAACACATTTCCCCTAATATATGTGTTAATATAAAGCCATCTCTAGTTTTGTTCAGAGTCTGTATTCCCAACTCTTACATTTAAACTTAAAGTGCTTCTTTTTGTTTTACAGTGTTATAAAGTAGGGCTGCACGATGTGCCAAAAACAAAAAAACAAACAAAAACATTAAAAAAAAAAAAAAAAAATCATATTGCTATTATTTTGATGGATGGTAGTTTTTACATTTCATTTGCACTGAACAAAAAATAAATAAATAAAATGATGATATGATTTCTGCTGGGGTCTTTACTAAACAAGCAGGCTCCCTTACTAATAGACTATGATTTGTAGGCTGGGGAATCTCTGTAGCACCAAAGTGCTTCATTTATAATTGTATGTTATGACACATTTTACCTTTTTATTAAAAAAGTTCAGCTCCTGCAATTTAAGTATGTACTGTGATTTTGATAATATTTGTATTAATTGACAAAAATGGATGAAAGAAGTAGTGTAACCAATTATTTATCAGCTTCAACTATTTTTGTAGTATTAAGAAAGACATAGATACACTATCAGCCAATGAAGTATAATATAAAGTATAGTTTAACACTGGCAGACATTTAAGTCAGACATCAGTGTCTGTTAATGAAGAAACATTTTGTAGTAAAACTCCTACTTATCTGTACTGTGTATTTTCAGAAACACACATCCTTACCTAAGCTTTAGATATTTTGTTAAATCAGTTTTAATATTCAAATTCAGTAAATCTGGAGGAAAAAAATATATTGACATACTGTGTTAAACTCTCATGAATACTGAATGTCTCTCACCAGGAGATGGCAGTACTAACCATGAAAGATACTCACTTTGGATTGCCAGTGTTGTGTACCTGTCCTGCCCCACCCCCACCGCTGTTGCTCTTACATCTATATTAAAAACACACAGTGCCATCTTACTTTGACCTGTCTTTATATCAGCTGCTTTTTTAAGTCATTCTTACTCTATCAATCTCAGCTTTCACTATATAGTATGTGGAGGATATGGAAAAAAGGGCAGGTTTCTTTGTTGTAGAGCGTGGACGCTGCAGAGGCACACTGAGTTGGCTTTGCACTTAAGCACTAGATACTGATTAACCTGTTTGTAAGATTTTATGGCCGGCTGTAGTGATGATGATGACAGACCTATGGACAGTGAACCCCTGCCTGCTGGCTATCAAAGACTGTAAACACTTAACCTGAGCTAACACAGACCCAGGCTAATGTTTCACAAAGTCAAAGGAATTCCTCTCCAGGTCACATCAGGTTGTTCCACAAAACCTCACTTATCACTCAGAAGGAGAGCTCAACTAGATCGTTGATCTGATGCGATTTTATTTTGATTGATGAACTGTTTTCCTCACAAACAGTAGAACTTGAGGTCGTCTTTACATCTGTAGACTAGCTCTGTGAGTGACACCTGAGACACCATGTGAATCTGTTTATTCTTTGTTTTTTTAGGCTTTTACAGCTTTGTCTTGCTCATGACGAACAAGAAACAAAGCAAATGTCAGATGCTATATCCACACATAACATTAGTCAATCCACACACCTCCGCATAAACAAAAGGCCAGAACAAAGAAAAACCAACAACGCAAAAACCACTGACTCACTAAATGTTTAACTGGTGTGAAGAGATGACACCAGTCCACACCCTCAATCTTCCCCGTTCTATCCGGGCCGCAACCTGAGGGGCACTGGCCTTATTGCCCAGACAGTGTTCCCTCACTGTTGTTCTAATGCTAGTCAAACATTATTTTGAATGGCCAAACTCAATAGTGGCAGTGTTCGGGCCTGGCAGTGTAAATATTAGCAGAGCACACAGAGAAGCAGGAGTTGCTATGTGTGTATCTGTGTGCTAAGTGTCATCTCTCTGTCAGCTATGTCTACACAGCACACAGCAGCAACAATAAAGTTGGTGGAGACAAAAAGAAAAGGGAGGAAAAAACAAAGAGAAAGGAATTCGGGCTCATTCTGGCCTGAGGCGCTTCCTTGTTTGACAAAGAAAGACATACCATTTTTCTATTAGTAACTGGGTTTTTTTTTTCTGCCGCAGTCAGTGTTGGTCACAGATTCTTGCCATTATCTCTGCGAAGTCTATTTAGACTCACACTTATTGTGACAGATCAACGCAGCCGTTGAGCTTTGTTGAGAAAAGTCAGCGTATTCTGCCAACAGTCGGTTCCTAGAAGTCACCTAGTAGCCTACATAAACAAGACCAGGGCTGCTGCTTTGTAAACAAAACCTCTCACAGAAGCTTCCACACATCTGTTAAAGATTTTTGAGCAACGAGTTCACTGACCATCAGTTCATCGGCGAAGTTAAGGACTCTGATCACTGATTCCGCACTGTATGTTCTCTGGTAATTTGCCATGACAAATGTTAAAGTGGTTTTGTTTACTCATCCCTGGGGAGATGTTTGTTTAGTGGCAGGCAAACAGGTGTTCGAGGAAATGGTCTACTGTGAATCAAGACTGTCAGTATTCATTGTCATCGCTGCTCCATGAAGACGCCACTATAGAAATCAGTGAATGCAAATCTGGTGATGGAGCTCATTTGTACAACATATTAAAGGTGTTATGTACAACATTCAGAGTCTCGACTGGGATTGCCTCCACATGGCTCTCACCTCTGACATCACAAGCAAACATGGAGGTGGCTGAGTGGAAATGGCAGTAGCAAGCCGTGCTAGCCATGCTAGCTGTGCTAACAACAGCAACAGTAGCCCCTTCTATGCTGCTTGTTCAAGGCAGGATCATTGCACCGTTATTCCACCTTATTATTCTGTATAAAGGTACAGTTGTGGCATGGGCTACAGAGTATTTCTGCCTTTCATCTGACAGTGGAGGTAGTAACAGAGCCACATCAACATCTGTGTTAAAGGCACAGCAGGCAGGACGGGATCATGGACAGGACGGGTGTGATATTGTGACGACGTTTTATGAGTGTGATCCACAACCAGTAGATTTAAAAAGCAGCTAGCTTAAGTCATCAGCTAACACGAAGAAGAACAGCAACCAAAAATGTCCACAAATTTGGAAGAAGACAAGAGCTTTTTACCCTCAAAACAGAGCACGAGATCAGCTGCCATGTAACAGGGGTTGTAAAAAATTGTTGTTTCCATTGTTATTGTTTAGAAAGTGTTGATTGACGCGGATGTGATATGTCACACCAGAGGTTGACGCTGTTGTGTTGCATGTCACACTTAGCATGTTTCTTTTGCTTCTGGAAAGCCGGCATACTGTCTAAAATCACACACAGGGGAGGCATTATGTCGGTGTTGTTTCATTCTGTGTAAAACAACAACAGAACAAAGCAAAGCTGGTGTAATGAAGGGTCTTCATAGCGGTAGTAATGCTGGATCTCTGTCTAAAAAGGCTATTGTTAACCTGCGGGGCAGCCCAGGTTGGACATTTCTCTTCCACAACGACATTGCCACTTTGGTTTGGGCCAGCTTTATCAGCGATAGCTGCCATATGAGCGCAGTGCAGAGCGATGGCGATTAGCAAGCCAGTAGGACACGGGAGGAGGGACTCACATACATGCGTGTGGGAGCATGTCTTCATTCTCTGCTCAGGACACCATTACACCACTGTATCCTTACGTAGCCAATAGTGGTTTGCTGCTGTATTGAAGTTTATAATCCCGTATATATATGAGCATTAACTAAGTTTTATAGTGAAATTGTAACTTAGCTTGAGACTGCTTATGGCACAGTTAGTTACTCATACTTACAGTATTTAGTCACAGTGTTAGTCTATGGAACTTTATTTTGGTATTTCGTTAGTCAGAGGTAGTGTTTCCATAGGTGGTATCACAATATTACGGCATACCAGAGTCTTTTTAATGACAGCATGTGCCACCAGAGGTCAGTCTCTGGTCTCTGTGGATGGAACAGGCAGCTGAGCTAAAAGACACCACGACACAGAGTGGTGGAGGAATAACGCCCGGGCCACACTGGCTGTGCGTGAGAGTCGCAGAACCTTTTGTACTTATTTTCAGCACCCATACGGCGCACACTTTTTATACACTCATACCATCATACACCGTATAACCTTGTGATATTTCAGGAAGGTATGAAGGTATGGAAAATGAGATACTGTCCAAGCCTAATGTGGTTTGTGAATTAAGACTATAGGCATACAGATTAATGGGCTAGGTCAGTATATTGGGCAATACTGTTTTTATCACAAACATACTTTATCAGTATTGGCACATCCTATGTCAACTGATGAATACAAGAAATTCCAGTACAGAAAAGCCAAGGATACATCTGAGGTAGCTTTGAATGTACATTTCAAAATGTCTGTTCAATATATACCTAGATGGGGATTCTTCACAAAACTAATTTGATGGATCCCTGCTAAATACATTTAATTATGTTACCAGGATGAATATGTTTCATAAGCAGGTACTAGTCAGATGAACACCTCTCATTATGTCGTATATCTCAGTTACCCCACACCACGTATACACCTCATATTAAAGGGAGAATCACAGCGCTGGAGAACGTTGCCGTTCACTATCAGTTGGAAGAAATAGGAAGAGCAGCTGTGAAAATGTTTGCAGTTTTATCTCTGGAGAAATGGGCGGGAAGTACAAGCGTCTTCAGCTGGTTGAGATGCATTCTCTTGAAATACTGTTTGTTCTGGGCACAGACACAAAACACCAATGTAAGTGATGGGCTAGGCAAGCAAATAAACAAACAGGCTAATATTGACTGTAGTTTTGTGTTTGTTTATATGTGCCATATGTGCCTGCTGTTCATGCCAAACAAGCTTTATCTCACTTTCTGGTTTTCTTTTTTCTCCATTCAGAAGTTTTCAATTTTATAACCAAAGCCTAAATTGTGCCATCAGGAAATAATGATAATACTGGTTATTTGATATGTTACTGGTCGTTTCTAAGGAGGAGGTAATGTTGTTTACATATCTATATACAGGCATCAGGTAATCAGCTTGTTGAGCTGTTGCAGGAGGAGTTTAACAACCAGATCATGCTTATTAGGCCAGTCACTATGTCAAAACCTACCTGATGCAGGTATTTTACATTCATTTCACCCTCAGGGTGCTGCAGAAATGCTTACCTGGTCTTGCTCTTGGCCAGAGGGCCTCACCTGTCAATTTCTGTGGCTTCAATTCTAGCCCCAGGCTTCCCACTTTAAACTTGTGCTGACACGCTGCATTTCTCATACATTTAGCAGTTCCAGCAGGTCAGTTTCAAGAAACTTTAACATTGGAGGACAGTACCAGTATCCTCTAGTCTGTCTGCCTCCCTCCTTTTGTGCGTGTGAGCCAGGGTGTTCATCCGTCACTCTGTGTTGTATGTGCATGTGTATGTGGTCTGCATCTCCAAAGAGAGAATGCCAGACATTGAGGCATGGCCTTGGGCTCATTCTCATGCAGGCCCATGGTGTGGAGCTGAGGCTAGAAGATAATTGCTTCTCTGAGGAGTGGATGGCCTGGGAGCTTTCTTCATCTACTGGTGCCAGCCACCAAGCTGTCCATCATATGGGCCTGATGACTGACGTTCTCTGAGGAGAAACAAAGGCTATTAGCAGTGTATGTGCACAGCTGCTGCACAAGCATACTGAATTAACTTAAACATAACTTGCTTGCATACAAAGTGAGACACAGGCACATACGCCGTCAACACTATCCTTGTGTTTT
The DNA here is from genome assembly GCA_029783705.1 of Chaetodon striatus. NCBI lineage: Eukaryota > Metazoa > Chordata > Actinopteri > Chaetodontiformes > Chaetodontidae > Chaetodon > Chaetodon striatus. The sequence continues at coordinate 34,568,543 of JAPZEB010000001.1, forward strand.
TCTTCACTTCCCTTCCCATTATCATCCTCGCTCCCCTCCTCCTCTTCCTGTGCTTTCTAATCTCACTTCACACCTGCTGTCTCTGACATACATGTTTCCCCTGAGAGCAGAGAGTGAAGCTTGAGTGAAGGGCTAAGGCTTGGTGTGGGAGGTGGAGAGGGGGAGACAGATTGAGCCTATTTTATACCAGACCTCCCTGTGGCTCTAGATTGGGCTTCAAAGATGGGGCGTATCCACCCACAGGGCAACACTGGTGCGGGATAAAGCCAAGAGGGGGGGGTGATAATCAAAATGGACATCACGGTGCTGTGAATTTTTCACAATCCTTAAACGTGTTTAAATGTATATAGACGAATCCTTGAAGAAAGGAATCAGGATGCAGTTGGATGCATAGATGGTTGCTCAGTGTTGATTTTTTTTTTTTAGAGCATCAGCTCATTTGGGATTTCACTCAACCAGAAGTAGTTGTTACTGTCTCCATGTGTTAACCTGAGATCATTGCACCAGCAGTTGTAAAATTGTTGTGTATTCAAATGACATATTCAACTAAGATTAGACGTGTGAGGTGTCAAAGCCTCCAGCAGAGTCCTCCTACTCCTGGTTGATTGGCATGAATTCGACACTGGTGTGTATTTCAGGTCCCTCCACGGGGTGTGGAGCTCTAATGAGGGAGAAATTTGTGCTTGCTAAGCATGGCCAGATTTATGAGCCAGCAAGGCTCTCCAGCTTTGCACTGACAACGGATATAAATATAAGGACTCTTCAGGGGGACTGTATCACATGGGGAATTGGGACCATCCCAACATGGTAGTATGTGGGGGGGCGGTTTCACAGAGAGCAGGCACAAATGATGCATTTTACAAATCATGGTTGGTTCATTTTGATATCCTTTAACTGTTGGTTTATATAGACTACACTTTGGCATGGCAACTCTTATTATCAGCATGTCCCTCTCAGCAGTAACGACCATGCTCTGAAGTCGTGGTGTTAAACGGCAATCTTAGGACAAGAAATAGTATTTTATGTGGCATGTCTGGCTGACATCCAATCCGTTTATTAAAGTTGTTATTTGTGCCAATACCCATCCAGTACATTGGATCATGCAGAACCAGTTGCAACAGGAATCTGTAATTTAGGGAACTGTTAATTTCATGCTTGAATAAAGCAAATAACACAAAATGGGCACTTACCTAATTAGTACCAAAAATACACTTTATTTATTAGTTTGCCAGATATTGAGGTGCACAGATGTAACATATCTGCTTAGGTTGAGGTTTTGCTGAAGACTTGAGAATAAGTGGGTTATAAACAGAGCTTGCAAATCATATCCAGGGAAACTTGAAACTCCTTGAGCCCATTAGAGATTCATTATTCCCAGTTGTTCTTAGTACACGTCTGCCCAGTGTCCCATCTTTGATTGAAAAAAACTGGATTTAAAAGCAAGACAGAATTTTTATAGAATTTGGTTTGTGGTGCACAACGTACTAAAAAACGACATTTGCTGAATCAGCAGCAGTGTCCTCTAGAAACAGTGTTGCACTTACTCTGGGTCATCCACAGACATCTCAGTGGACGCTTGTTACTGAAATTACCCTGCTGTGTTCTGAGAAACTATAATCCAAACTAAAAAAAGAAAAATGCACCTAAAGTGGTATGAGCTACGATTAGGCTGTGATTCCTCTTTAGAGACTGCATGGTAATGGTCCTCGTCCCACATGACTTCCATGAAATCGCTAAGTATTTACATTCTCATGAGAATTTAAGTGTGCTAATGGAAATTGCATTGCTCCTTATGCTACATACATAAATAGCCAACTAATCACACTTTGGGTGTAGTGTTTCTGTCTTTTTGTGGAGAGCAGGGTGGGTTTCGTATCGTAAATGTTATTAGTGGTTTTAACAGGAAGAGGGTGATTAAGTGTGCCTGTATATATTTTTTCTTGCATGGTTTTAGTGTTCTCTTTTTCTGGCTTTCAATGAACTTATTCTTTCCTGAAGTGGTGTTTTGCATACACAGTGTTGCTCTCTCTGGGAGGCCTCTCTTATCCTTTGTTTTCCTTGGATGGTGAGTCTGAAATTTAAGGTGAAACGGCATAGGACCGTATTTCCTTTGCAAATTAGGATACGTCATGAAAATGTCAGGAGTTTGACTTGATTAAGTATACGGCTTTCCTTTTCAGCTGTTCTGACACACTCTTGACACGGCCCTGTTTTGATATACTTTAACCCAGCCATTTAGAAACCATTTTGTTTTCCACCCGCCATGAATTTGCAGTTTTGTCTGGATTTAAACCAGCGCTGACCTTCTCTGAACCTCTTGCCTCACTGTTCTTCAGGTGGCAATGAAAACAAGGTGTGGTGGAAAGTCATCCTGGATGTTTAAAAACACTGTCAAACTGTGACACTTTCACTACTCTTGCAGCTTTATGAGGGAATCGAGGCATTTTGGGGAGCAGTGGGGTTAAAGCTCTTATTGCTACATTACGTGATCATCAATCATGCACAAATTTGAAGCGGAAGGTAGCAAAATACTTTCCCTCAGGTTCGAATAGCTTTTAGTCCTGAGGCATTTTCAGCCTAAACCCAACTCTCTTTAAATGTTTCCATGTTCTCTTTAATCCATTTGGCTGTTGGTTGTGTGTGTGCTTCATTTTGGATACACAGTCAGTAACACAATACATATATGTTTACATGTAAATATATATATATATCCATGCATTCAGCAGAGTGATGTAATTCAAGGGGCTGATATAATGTAATGCCACAATTCCCATGTTATTCTACAAATAATGTAATTTTGGGTGTGTTTGCACAAAGTAGACTTAATGGCTTAATGGTAAATACAGTGTTGGAGAGGAGGATGGTATTAACATCCTGTTTAGAATCCAATTTGTTGGTAGGAAAACACTACAATGAATGAACTAATGCTTTCAACAGGCGCTGTGTGATTTTAATGGTGGAATGATGTGTTAAAGTGGAAATAGACAGGTTTTATTGCGTGAACTTATTATGAAGTAAATGTTGAATGCACAGTGTACTAGCTATAAAGTAATGACACCATCGGCATTTAGATTGGTTTCCTGTAAGCCTTGCCTTCACTTTGCGGTTCTGTCCGCCACTGGGTATAATCTCCTGGGTAGGGTTGGCTACTTTCACATTCAAACTGACACTGGTAACTGTAATTTGGTACCAGTACCCCAAACTACCCTTTTCCTGTACTCCTTTTTGTCTGTAATAGCAAAAATGTTTTTTTGAACAAGCAGCAGGGGTGATGTAGTAGACTAAAAAGCAGTTCGGCTCCTCTGCTTTTTTCTAATCAGACATTGAGAAGATTTTCTGTCTCTGTTTGTCTGTATGCTAGTGTGTGTGTGTGTGTGTGTGCATCTGCTCATCTAGCAGTGATACTCGGCTATTACTAAAATAACGTAGAAAATGAAATAGGCCAGGCGGTGAAACTATCGCAGCAGTTTGGTGCTGCAGCGATAGTTACTGCAGGCAAGCTGACAAAATGGCTGTGGAGCTCCGTGGCTGGCTTCCTGCACACTGGCTTCAGGGTGCTTTCACCTCCTGTCTGAGGAAAACAGCGGCTCTGCGGAGCTGCAATGCTGGCCTCGGAGCTCCATGACTGGCTCTCAGGCTCTTGTCTTAACCCAGTGTTCTCAGATACTGAAATTTGGCATCAGCTGATTTAACTGGAACTTGGTAGTATCGACATAATTCGATCAGTGATCTTTAAAGTACCAAGTACCCAACCCTACTAAGGCCTCCCTGTATGGCATGAAGGAAAGCCAAACCAAAACAGTAAGGGGATACCACTTTGCTTTTATGGTAGATATCGGTAGGTATCCCAACTCACCAAAGAGTATCAGTGTATGTTTTTTGTAGTTATCATAAGCGCTGGGTTTCATTTGAGAATGTCTGATACTGACTGCAATACTGATACCTTTAGTTTCGTAAAGGCACCACAACATTTAAAAACTCTGTAAATGAAAACCTCATTGCCTAATTATTAGACTAACTATGTTTCTATTTATGCCTACTGCTCATTTCTCTGCTCTATGTAAAGTTATTTACGTAAACATTCTCCTTGAATCGGCGATTCAGTATGTAAACGGATGTATTATTTAATTGCACAACTAAAATGTAGTCAACATCAAAAGAAAATACAGTGCATGTTACCAGAACATCAATTTGGACTCCAGCTGTGTGTGTATTCAGTTGAACTATTCTTTACCAACAATGTGTAGTATGAGTGAATGTTCTGTGTGTGTGTGCTTGAGCGAGGTTCAAATTCTGATGGCAAGAACGGTGGCACTCGTTCACAGACACATTGATGCTACACCATCACAGCTCATCGCTGTGTGCATGCTGTAGTCTGCTTACAATTGTTCGTCGCTCAGCGCTACATCACGTTTGTTGCGCCTATTGGTTGTAGGTCTGTCGCATTCAGAGGCATTGTGATCTACAGACGTTGATAGCACCCTCTTGGAAATCATAAAAGGAACTGAGAGGTTCCACACCGACTCGCATTCGGCCTGGCAATGTGGAGCTACTTAAAAGCAGACACTCAAGTCAATCTAAGCAGGAAGCTTGAACAATAGAACAGCCCTTGTATTTTTATTCTGCCCTCTTCAACCAGGACAGAGCCATTAAGGAGCACTCTGGCTGTCAGCTGGATGAAGTTTTCTCCCCTGCATTTCTCTGACAGGCGAAGATTTGTTCTCTTGCTGAGAGAATTGGTTTGAGTCTTATAGTTCTATTGTCCCCAAGATGACAGTTCTCCTAACAGCTCTGCTTTAGCCCACACCTTGAACACCCACTGTCATCAAAACCACAGCGCTGTCGGCAGAGTGCAGCTGAATGTGAGTGAGCTGTGCACAGTACTGCCTATCCTAAAACTACCTTATGCACAACGCTCTTTTAGCTGCAGAGATTTTGCTGTTAAAACTGCACAAGCAGTAAAAGTAAAGCACACATTGTGACCAGTGGTCCCTAAATTATTAATGCATTGACTTGTAAGGAAGGTGTAAGACTATTTATTCTATGTGCTGTACTGTGGTCTCATTAAATCTAACAATTCATACTGTTTTGTGAGTTTAATTCTGTATTTTGCAGGTGATACACCCCACTTAACCATCCATTTTTCCAGCTATGTATAGATGCTATGATTCAATACCATATGCACAGGGGAATCCAAAGAGAGTTTTACATGAATTAGCATTCGTTAGCTTAGCTCATCATCATTAGGCATCAAGGAGGGAGTGAAAGAGTCTTCTGGTTGTCATTCAGCACCATGGGAACTTGGAGGACTGAGTGGAATATGGGAAGATAGCAGGCATTCAGATATCTGTGGATTGTAGGAAATCCCTCTTATAAAACCAGTGCCTGTTTGGGGGAGAGAGCTGACAGGGAGTGGAAAAAATTGATTTGTCACTGTAAAATTATCCCTTCCTCGGGTGAAGCAGTGCATATTGCTGTTAGTGGGGGGCATGCCAGGTTAATGTGGGGACCAGAATGTATCTAAGCATTAATTTAACAGTGTGAAAACATCAGTGAAGGAATACTGAACTGAGTCAGAGGGAATATGCTTCAGTTGATTAGGTAGTATGTGTGTACAGCGTCTGTAGCTGCGCACGTATGTTATGTGAAATGTGATTTGTCTCCAGTCGCCTTCATGAAACCTCCCAGACTGTATTTATCTTTGTCATTTTGTCCCAACCATTCAGGTGCCCTACTATTTATTCTTCTCCTGGTCAAAATCAAGGCTGGATTATTAGTGTATTTAGGAAAAGCAGTTTACCTTAGCTCATTCCCAGTCTGTAAATTTACTGTTTTGTTTTCTATTAACACTCTTATCAGCGTTTTTGGCCACAGCACATAGGCTTGTCACAATAACTACTTTTGTCGGACGATATATTGTCCTAGAAATAATTCCGATTGACGATATTGTCATCTTGAGAACATGTTATACCACTGGTATGATAATATTATGGCATAACAATGCAAGTACAGTCTTTAAAAGGGCAATAAACTTTAAATTCTTAAGAACATTTAGACATAAGCATTGGAATAGGAAAAAAACAAAAACATTTTAAAGAAATAAATAACACCTGTTAATATATACAAAAGCTCAGCAGCCCAATGTTACTTGGTTTGAGATTTTATACAAAATTTGTCCAACAAAAACAAAACCACGTGATGTTGATTTGGACAAGACAACCATAGTGAAGTTTGTTCGTCATCTGGTGTGTGCTTCAGTCGGCTAATGGGTATGGACAGTCTGGGAGCCGGGTAGAACTACACACGACAGACGTTTTTGGCTCGTTCCCATGTGGTATTAGCACGATGCCTCTCCCACTCCAAATGTGCAGCTGCAGGCTATCAGTATGCTACACTGTGTCATCTTTTAAGTGTTGTTCTATTTTTGTTTGGACGGGGGCAAGTGCGCAGAGTTGGAGGGAAAAAAAACACCCACGTCTTTCAAGTTGTGACAAAGTCAGCAACTAAGTTGTGAACCTAGCTAATTTCCCTTAGGATCTACAGGAGGCCAAAAAAGTGTTTAAAAAAAGGAAGAATATTGGACTTCATTAGATGGCAACACGCATCAAATGAATGCGGCTCTCTGTCAGCTGGATGTATAACTGATGCTAACCTTTGCTAAAGGCTGTTGTGCTGCCCACAAGTGGCAAGAAATAAAAGCAATTAATCCAGTTTAAATTTAAAGTCATTTTTTATTGTAAGTACCTTTGCACTGCTTTTTAGTACATAGCTAAATCATGAGTAAACATTGAGCAACTTAATAAGCCGATGGTATGTTAGTGTTTAAGATTTCATAAGTTAGCATGGCTGTCTTCCTGACTTCTAGTGGTCAAAAACAGCTCAATGTAGCTTTAAGGATGGAGCCTGTATGTGTTGGTCTGTATGTTTATTAATGAAACAGAGAATGACTCGTGGAACGCTTCATGTTTGTTAAAAACACACGAACAAAGCCACTCCAACCACAGACACCTTTGATAAAGGAAAGCCTAAAAGTTAGACATCCATTACTACAGTGGTGAACTGGTGGTTTGACAAGTCCAGGCAGCACTTGTTACCTGCAGATACCATTTTCCTGCAGGTGTAAGAGAGACAGAGAGACAAAGGAAGGGGCAATAAAGCCAGGTAGAGTTAGTCCGGTGAAATGTGCCGGCTCTTGCCTAGCTAATTATGTAGTTTAGCTGCTGCAGCTCTATGTTCAGTCCTGTCATGTCAGAACGACTGTAACCACAGGTTACACGAAGCAGGAAAGGCCCCTCTTCTTGCTGTCACAGCCCACCTCTTCCTGCCCTCTTGATCCTCCTTTTCACCGCCCAGGAGGAACAAACTACAGGGGGGCTTTTTCATTTTTGGGTACTTATGTTGTCTGAGCTGTGCAACAACAGCACACTTCATACTTACACACAGTGGAGAGGTTATGGCTTTGTGAATATGAGATATTGCATGTAGCACAGCAAAAACAAACAACAAAAAACATTCGAACACCACATTTTAGAAGAGCGCCTGATAATAAGCGAACCCTTTATAATGTAATTCACACTGGTTGCAATCTGTTGTCATGTGGTGCAGGACAAATAAAGATGACCTAAGAGAGCTTTAAAAAGTAGGTTTGATGATTATTGTTCTCTAAATTGTTAATTTGATAGTTATGCTAAAAGCTAAGCTTAAGTTAGTCAGACTTTAAACTCATAATTTTTAATTTAACCCAACTTTAAGTCTCGTTCTGTAATGCTTCTTGATGTGGTTTCATTTTAGGTAATCTCATTACACAACATTTGCTCTGTTTTGATGTAGTCATGGAGATAACCTTGACGCAAGACATATTTTGTTATCCTTGAACAAACTGGTCACCTCCCATTTTGGTGTGTGAATTCTTCCCACCTGTCCTGTATTTACCACCTGGATAAAACTGCCTTCAGGTACTCAAGCTCAGACTTGCTACCAGGGTTGGGTATTGATATCCAGTTGGATAAAAATCCAAGTCATTTTAATCCATATTTGTGAAGTTAGCACAACTCATACGTAACTGCCAAACCAAGAATTTCATCAGTAGATTACAAAATAGATACATCTCTGC
>JAPZEB010000001.1:34598031-34614647 GCA_029783705.1 Chaetodon striatus
TCAACGTTTTCTTTACTTCCTGGATTTTTCCCACATGGAAATTCTGACCAATCAAGAGCAGCTTTCTCACACAAGGCTTTTGATCTGGTCCGCTTGTAAATGCTGCCGTGAGAACACGAACCAACTCTAGGCAATTATACAACTTTATAACAACATTAGTCCCTGATTCAGACCAAAGCAAGACAACTCTAGGTCTGAAAGCACCCTAAATTTCATGGTAATGGACCAAAATGTTGGGCAGATAGATCACACAGCAAACTAATGCCTTCCTTACGTTCCGCCACCAGCAAAGAAAAACAAGATAAAGCAAACAAAGAATACACATGTAATATGAATAAATGGTCCTGCAGATTGATGACCCATGCAGTTTCTCTGCAAAGGGACAAAGAGGAGACGATGAGGGAGGACAAGTGCACCAGGGATGAGGGCTTGTCTCAGTGGGGCGTTGGAGGGAGCAACGGAGGTGATGGAAGCTAAACTAGCATGAAACTGCCTTCCGTCACGGATTACCAAGGCAGCGCTTTTCATTACCTGCCTTTCATAACAAGATATTTATGGCAACAGGAGGTGTTGGAGAGGCATGAGACACATGCAGCCCATTTGCCTCCGAGATCCAATACTATAATTTGTGTGTGTGTGTGTGTGTGTGTGTGTCAGTAAATGGTGCAGAAAGAAAGTGAATTGTGTAGGGAAATGGCTGCTGCGATATGCTATATTATTGTCTATTTCACAGTTGTATGAGTTTGCTGACTGGATTGTTTGAGGGTGTTTTTAACAGGGCCATGTCTAAGTTGAAGAATGCAGGCAAGATCATTTGAAGGTGTAGCTTGTGACTGATTTTAACACTCATGTGACCTGCAGATAATCTTGATCCTCTACACCTACATGTATGCATGTTGTATCTGTGATGATTCTCTGTCATCCAGGTCATGGTCCATCTATGTAATGCAACCGGACTGGCTTTCTGATGTTGGAGATTTCAGACAAGTTTGTAGGACAATACAAGCTGTCCACGTATCTGACCTTGACTTGACTACTGTCCTGTTAATCCATGACAGATAAAAAACAGGTTTATAAAGAACACAAACACCAGCGATAGCATCTCATGTCCTCGGACAGTCCGATGCTGATCTACATATACAGTCCACGATCCAAGACAAAAACCATACAGATAAATTTGTAGTGATACACTGTCACTCAAAGCCGATTTGACGCAGTGCGATTCAGCTGAGATTAGGATATGATCTTTTTTTTTTGTAATTAAATAATGAAAGTGTTACTGAAATAAATCAATTTCCCTCACATTAATTTTAGATACTACATTACAAATGTCCCAGAAAATTATGCCTGCCACAACAACAGTAAACACAGGCAGTAATACACTGGATAATTCTTTGGCTAGCTCCTTAGGAGGATGATTTTTCAAATAAAACACTGCTGACTGTGTCAGTTTCATCCCTTTAAATGTAGTATTTTCAATAACATTGTGTTTCTTATCTTACACCATGAGCTAAGTGGTGCATAGCGCAACATTCATTGGTAGTTTCAGACTGGCGCAGTTGTCATTTTCACGGGTAGGACTCATATTGTGTAAGAAGGAAATGTTTTTGCACCGATATGTAAGCCTGTGGGTGTGTAGGTCTAAAAATGAGGTGCGGTCAGGCTGGTGTATTGTTTATTATGGCAGCAGGAAGCGATTGCGCCATTCACCAACAAAGACCTGGTCTAGAGTTGGAATGGCAAAGTATTTCCCTGCCATATAAAGAGCACATAGTCAGAGTTAGATAGTAAGATGCACCTACGTAGGCAAGCTCACAACACGGGTACACTTCCTTGTTACACACAGGGCACGCTGACAGGTTGCAGTGGGTCAATTCTCAAAACAATCTCAAAGCAAAGAAGGCCTCCCGTCCAACTCCCCATTAAAAGAGACTGTGCACATTTACGCACAAGGAGCAGCGTAACTTCATTGATAATTTCGGAAACTAGTTTTGTTCTGTTTCCTTTGTCAAGTTTATAACTATGGTTTCAAGTGTTGCTGATTAAATTTCTCATGATACTGTGAAATGACACTGTGATTGGTTGAATTCATGTTCCACCTAAAACACACCTATGACCTATGACCCCATTGACACACCCTGAATGCACTCCTTGTAACCGGGAGTTGTTATTTTGGGTCCAGTTAGAAGTAGTGTTAGCTTCCAATGCTAGTGTCACATGCCTTGCACTGACTGCTATTGGTTTCATTACTGTTGGCACATCTTGCCTTCTTAAAGGGCCTGTTCCACATCTTATTATGCAATTGCATGTTTTGCAGACTGCTAAACTGAATATTTCAGGCAGTGTCGTATATTGCAGTCTGACTTTAAAAATGTTGTGGATGTCTTGAAGTAGGTATGTGATCGGGAAATGTTGCGTGTTCGTAGGACAGGGACGGGCCCCACACACTGTCACATAGTCACAGATGTGTAAAGAGATGGTTAGACTTACAGGGCTCTTTTTTGACAGCCACATCATCTCTCTCCTAAATTTAATGCAGAACTTGGTTTGGGTCTGTGGTTGTGTATTGATGTTGTTGATTATGACTTGTCTAATTCATATTGCATAATTTTTACACCCTAACAAACACTGAAGGACTACAGATCCACGCTCATTTCCTCTGCCCGTCCCTCCATACATTCTGTGTGATTGTGAGCAGTGGATGTGACCCAGACTGGATATGTTTAGTTTGGCCAGTCATCGTCTACGTGAGCCGCACCCGTCAAGATGCCTGACACCTCCAAGATCAAAACAACCATGTCCTCCATTCTCCCTCACCCTTTTCATAGGCCACCGGTCTGTGCATGTGGGCGTGAGGAGTGTTGTGTGTGCACGGACTTCCAATCAGTGGAAGCTGCGGACGGCCCGTTGCCCTGCGCTTGGAGGCAGCCATCTGTCAGCTGACGCTCGGTCGCCACGGCAATCAGAACGCTCTGCGGCGGGTCCAATCTGTTCCACCACAGGTAGAGCTGTGGGAGGGTTGCCATCACTCTCCACACTATCTTTTCATTCCTTCCCTCCAATCCATCCTTTTGTAACATCATCGCTCACTCCTTGCCATCTTTTCTTCTTAACCCCTGTATCATTATCCCCCTGACTCCTGTTTTATCCCTCCCCTGTCTCTTTACAACCGCTTTTTGAGCTCAATGACATTCTTTTAGTAATATGTAATTGCTTTCTCGTGCGCACAGACAGTTACATGAATCCTTGATGATGGTCCAGGGCTTCATGCTAATGTTTTCTTCCGAGGAGCACATGTGTTCCTATGTTAGAGTCTTGGGGGCAAAATGAAAACTCATCAAATGATGTGTTTTTTGCTTATTAAAGGGAAACAAGGAGACATTTACAAGCAAAATTATTTAATTTATTTGAATACAACAGCACACAACTGCATTGATTTAATGGTTATGTACATTTAATTATGATTAATTTATTATTATAGATTTTATGGATGGTATGAACATATCGTTGCTAACATGGTTCGTCTTAGTTTTTTAAAGACAAAAAAAGGCTGCTTGGTCCAAGGGGTTTAAGAAAATATGAGTATACTTTAGCATTGCAATAGTAACTGTCACTTTTTAATCAATAATTTACACTCAAAGATTCATAGCAGTGGTGTTGTTTAAACGCCCCAACTGTTAGACAGCAGTGTTGTAATCTATCTTCACTCCGCCAACGTAACAACATATCACTAACATAAAAACAAAAAACACAGACCTATGAAACAGACAGATTGATAAATGGTACATGACTAACTCTTAAAATTGGATTTAAAAAAAATAATCGCAATCGATTTGGTGTGGGTGATGATCCGGGCGGCATTCTGAATGATTTGCAGTCTGTTGATGAGTTTGGCGGGGAGTCCAGTGATGAGCCCCAAAAGGTCGAGTGCCAGATAGGCCAAAGGACAGTGGCATATCACAAAACTACAACGAGGTTGGCAAATCACCTGAAAACTGTCAGTAACAGTTCAGCTGTCCTGCAGAGTATCGTTTTTTGTTTTTTTTCTCAAACGTTAGCTATTATGGCTGATGTTACAACGAACTGTATGCCAACAAAGTGGCTAATTCTCCAAACTAGAGATGGCCAAATGAAGCCTCATAGAGCATTTTCTTTATTTTCTGAGCCCACTAGATGGCGCATTTTGCTCAACAAAAGGTTAAAACTCTCTGTGCTTCATGAGGCTTCATTTGGCCATCACTACTTGTAACGTTATTTCAGGTACATCGACTTAAACTGAGGTTAAAAAAAAGTCTGAGTTATATCTTTGTCTCTTATTACCCTAACAGCCCTGTTGAAGCTTTCAAACTGAAGTTTCAATCCCCAAAAGTGTGAACACGCCGTAACGTTTAGGTTGTTAGAATGATGCTCCTGAATACATTTTACAGTTTGCACATGCCTGTTTTCACCTGCCACTGTCAATGAAATTATTTTCATTAAAGAAATGTTACTTTTGCATACAACATGTTCAGCTATTTCAAAGTCCTCAAAATTAAAATGAAACACACTTTATATATAAGTATAAATACAAATGTTGTATTATGTTGTTGTGGAAATAATAGGGACATGGTCCAAAAAATTCCTAATAATATCACAGAATGACTCAGAAGTTAGAGGTGAAATCAGAAGAAGCAGTACTGATGTCCTGAGCCACCTGCGCTGCTTCCCCTTCCTGGCAGGGGCTTCACACCACTTGTGTCATAATGATGGCAGTGTGCTAAGTGTGGTGCATCAGTGGACACTCCAACCTGCTAAATGTGCCACGATATACCCAAGCCATGCCAGCCAGGACTCTCCCTCTTCGTGCCTCTGTGCTGGCAAAAGGCCCAGCTGTTAATCTGATCAGAGCCATGCTAATGGCAGAAGGCAGCCCTCCTAACCAGACTGCCAGCCAGGCCAAGAAGCCTGTAGCAGTGGAGGTGACATCCTGAGCTCTACACTCCAGATGAATTATTGAACAGGACCCAGAACAGAGCTTCAGGACACTGATTTGGCTTTGCTGTCTCGTTAAGCCTCTGAAATCTGTTTCCTGTCACAATTAGATTATTGTGGGTTTGAGGAATAAATGTATTGGTGTGGAAGTATTGGGAGACATTTCGATTGCCTGGCTATTTCAGTTCATTAAAGATGATTATGGATGAGTTTCTCTAGTCTCTTGTTTTTCAATGATTAGCTTAGTTGGTGTGGTTTCATACTCTGTTTTCTGTATTGTGGTGTAACTGCAAAACATAGTGGAGTACGTCTCTCAGCGGCCCTGACCTGCCATTGTTAAATTTCCGTGTGGTGTTTTTGGTAGTGCCCGACTTGGCCACTGAATTAAAGTACATTCAGTGATGCATGCCATGGCGTAATTCATTTTAATATCAGCGCAGATTTCCCCTGCTCGAGTGAGTTTCGGCATTCACTGATTAAAATTATAAGTGCACCCCATGATTTTGGCAAAGGAGTCTGCACAGCTGCCAGGATGAGTCTCTCTGTGGACAGACTTTGTCATGGCATATTTTACTTTACTGGAAGTTGCTTTTGTTTAGTGCTTTTCATTTTTCCTTCTAGGAATGAACATCTGGAGGAGTAATTTCCCAATTGATATCAGTTGTAACAATTTTAATGTTTTTTGTTTACCAAAGTTATCAAGAATGTTAGATACAAGCCCTGTCTCCACCAGAGACTTTCAGTATGGTGCCTTTGGAACCAAAAGTGACCCTTCGGACATGGTACCTAGACCCTAGGTCCATGTTTCCAGAGGATCTACTCATTACTAAAAGAGCATATCATTCCAGAGAGACAGTAAAAACTAAAGTAATGGTCAAACTTGTCATATTGAAATTTAAGGTGTCCTGTTGGATTGAACTGTACTGTATCATACTGCTTGATGGAACGGGGCTGTAGTGTTTTAGGTCATTTGTGAAGAAAAATGTCCTGGTGTCTCCCTCAAGTAAAGATTCAGACACCCTTAAAGTGAAACTTTGGTGATTTTCAACCAGCTTTGTATCATAAAAATGTGGGTAGTGTGTGTAAATGAACTGTGGTAAACTTCATACCTAGATCTCTCTGCTCATCTCCCTGCTCAAATCCGAAAAACACATCATCTGATGGATTTTTGCTGGCTCTTAGGCTGTTGCTTGAACTACAGGTTGTGGTGTGCCTGCCACCAAAGACACAGAGAGCATATAAGTGGATTAAGAGAAAGAGCGACCCCTCTTCGTCTCTCTCTCAAACGCCACTAAAATGGCCAATTGAGACAGCACTGATCACACATAAACCAAGATTCTGATACTGTATTGCCTACGTCTTGCCTTTAATGTGTTCAGAAACATCACTCACCAGTGGAAGTGTCTATTGGTCCTGTGTGGCGCAGTGCATTTTGGTAGTTGTAGGTTTTCTACCTCTTGAGCAAAAGCAAATACCACAGTCCTATCTCTCTGTTTTCTCTGGTGATGTTTCACCAATTTCAAATGTATTTTTTTCTTTCGACTGCATAAGCAGCCCAGTTTTACGAAAAGACCATCTTTCTAGTAGCTAAATACTTTAGACAGCCACTCTCACAATCATGAACAAGATACTAAAGAATGAAGTCAAATTTCAGCCAATAGTGGCACTTAAAATACTTGTCAAACCTGAGTTTTGCTGGTGTCTCCATATGGCTGGCTGGCTTGAAGTATCGTCTATCAGGAACAGTTGTTCCTCTTGCCCTTGGTTTAATGTGAGTTTCTACATTTGTTCACTTCCATTAAACATCAGAATAGCCCTCCTTTAATTAACATTTAATTTTACCACTGTAAAATGAAAATAACCTTCACTGAGTGTCATCATTTGTAGCTAATTGCCAATCTTTGTGTACATGAACCTGCAATGAGCAAGAGAAAGTAGAGAGACTGTGTGAAACAAGACATTAAATCGTCTGTATTACCGTCAGTGTTGTTAGACAAACAGTCTTTTGATGAGAGAAATAAGACGGCATCCTGAGTCATTTCTTTGAACTTGAAAGCAGGTTGCCTCTCAGTGACATTCAAAGAGGTGGCATGTTCAAAACAGATTACAGCTTATTCACAATATCTGTTTTTCAAGTTTTTAAAGTTTAGGCTTGATAAATTAGTTGATTTTTTTTACAGGCCTAGTCATATCAGTGCATTCAAATGGCCAGACTTTTTGCTAATTATAACATTTAGACATTTTACTCTTTGTTTGTAATTCACTACAGCAGCAGATGTTAAGGAAGTATGGGCTTTTTAAGGCATCCCAATAAATGTTTACATGGTCAGACCTCTGAGAATAGACACACACACACAGACTAGCTTGGAGTTTCAAATGCATTGGTTTTATTTCTCTTTGACACGCTGTGTGCCACACACATAGCTGAGCACAGCACAGATTTCTTATGCATGCATCATACATGTTGGTAAACCCACCCATCCACTGTATCTGCCCATCTACATGGCAGACTTTCACAGTAAAACCTCGAGCAAGGCGTTGTGACCAAGCATGGAAGGGCTCTTTCATATCTTTTATGAGACACTCCAAAATAGATAACATCTTGGCAGCAGCTGACCAAACAAAGTAAAACATGCAGACGGAGCTTTGCGGGGCCTTTATCTGTTATTCTACTTTTACTATGAGCAAATACGATCGGTATCTTGGGGCCAGGAAATGCTATCCTGAGTCAACATACTGTAAGTCAATGTATGTATATCGGGGAGAAGTTCTCCCTGCTTCTTATATTTCTGTGAGTTTGTACTCCCAAGTCCTGGAGCTGTAGGGTTGCCCACATCCTTTTGCCACACCCACAGCTTGGTGCTTTGATTACAACCAATCTGTATGTCATCTGTGCCAAAATCACCCACTTCCAATTAAAAGATGAAGATCGTCCACATTAAGTTATGTCTCTCATATCCTTGTTTTTGGACTTGGTTGTAGTTTTTTTTCTGCCAGTTCTTTCCCCTCTACTGGCTCAGTGCAAAAACTAAGTGAGCAGAAGGAACTGGCAGAGTTAGAGCACCAAAATTCAGCAATGTCCCCTGTTGATCATCGATTGTAGGTTGGTAAAATTTAAATTGGACAATATGTGGATTTTGTAAATTATAGAATACTTCTATTTTATAAATTAGTTGCTCATGTGTTAGGTTTTAAACATTTATGCCTTAGATTTCCACATGAATATGAAGTTGCTGGCACTCCTGCATAAAATGAATCCAATGAAAAACCTAAAGAAAAATTATATTTATTAGCCCTGACCACAGTTATGATGAAACACTGTGTGTGTGCCACGTTGTGTGACTCTTCCAGCATTTACATGACAACACCATAAACAACTCTGGTAACCACACTAAGGCCTGGCCTCCCACTGAAGTGAATTTTACAGCATCTGTTCAAGTTAAGTTCAGCCAAAACAGTGGAGGCACGGAGTTTATATGCTCAGCATTGTGAGCCAAACCACTGTTATTCAAAACCCGACCACAATACACAGTTGGGTTATGAACACTGGAACATAAACGTCCTGTTCTCTGAAAGCTTGTTAAAAGTTGGCATTTCCTCCTCTTCTTCTGAATCAGTGGTTGACAGGTATAACTCGGTACCTTCCAACCACAACATTCATGCCTGTGGCTCCAGCATAGATCAAGTTTAACATAAGGAGAAAACACTTCCTTACGACACATACGTCTGTGACAACACCTTAAAAATGTTGAAGACAGATGTTTAGTGGAGGAAATTTAAGAGGACACTGAAAAATGAGTTCCTTTATTGTCCTTTTGTAGTTTAAATAACTTGACTGCTGCCACCACAATACCAGTAAGCTTCAGTTTGGCATGTATTAAAGCGCAAACTATAAAGATTGCACTGCAGTAAAGGCTTGTCAAACTCAAACACTGTACTGTGTATGTATGATTATGACACAATGATGAGCACATCTATGAACACCTAGAGCAGGCCTTGCTATTGGCCCTTGTGCAATTAACCACCATCACAAGGGATGAATGCTTTACCTAAGATATACCACAAAAGCAAATCTCGTCACTCAGGGGTAACGTGTTGTAAATCACAGCGTGTTTGGAGTCTGAGGCATCTATGATTGTGGTTTTGTTACGCCCCGGCCGGTTTGAAGTGGTGTGCTTAAAACTAAAAAGCTACATTCTGCCAGCTTCGGCTTATGAACTTTGAAACATGTCATTTTGTAAGTTGTTGCCACAAGAACTCCAGAGGCCTTATCCTCTTGCTGCTGGAGCTGCTATGTCATATACGTTTATAAGCCTCCAACCGTGTAGTTTACCCAAAAAACACTCCACTCAAAAAGCTTCTTAGGTTAACTTAATAACGTTTAGACTCCAGTAAACATTATAATTAAAACAAGGAATTTTGTGAGTGTGTTTACTGAGATGTAGATCATATAGAATATAATATTCCACAAGTTTCAACAGAATATTTACACTTTTTTGTTTTCGGGGCATCAGCTGCAGTTATGAGGGCTTTGTATTTGGAGAACTGAAACACAGCAAAAAGCAAAGTTCTGAATTTAACCAGTCACTTTAATTGCAACCCAACCGTCTGAAAAAATGTTGGCATTGTGTGTTTTACAAACCACGGACAATTACACTTGCACATTATTATGTAGTAGATAAGTTTCAACAATGCTGTGGTCAATGTGAAGTTATGTTTAGGCACAAAAACCACTTGGTTATGGTCAGAAAAAGATCATGTTTTGGCCAGGAACGTCTGGGAAAAAACAACAGCTTCTTGTGGCACCATCCTTGTCAGAGAAACACCAAAACATCCATGTTTGAGGGCTAAAAAGCCGCTGGAAACACAACAATGACTCACTAAAACACAGTTGGTTTTGTTGTTTGTTGGTCTCAAACAGTGGTTTACAGTGGTCTGCAGGTTGGCAGCAATCTCGCCGAGGTGATAAGCCATCCTCCGTCCCCTCCACCTCCCAGTGACAAAGTCAGCTCATACATTACTCACTCACTTTACAAATGATATAATATGTATGAAACATGTAATATAACTTATTTATGGTTTGCAGACATGAACAATTTCAACATTTTCTTTTGGCGACTTGGTTGCTGAAGTTCAGTTGAGAGGGTTTGCGTAGTTGTAATAGTGAGATACCTTCTTGCAAATTTGCTGTTTTGGACACAACCCCGAAACCTCGGTGCAGCCACAATAAGCTGGATTTATCCCCCAGCTGCACTCTGAAGTGATTCAAAATCCATCAAGAGAGCAAAATATTTATTCTCAGATGTCATTTAGTGACAGTTTCTCTGTTGCTGTAGTATGAAAGATTGTTGTGGCAAGCATTTATTTTATGTAATCTATTTGTCAATGAATACATTTGAGCAATTTTTGCTTGCAAAATTCACAATAAGGGCACTATTATTAAGTAAAGCCTGGCTCACACTACAGGAGTTTTGGGCTGATGTATCCCCGATTCATCCCTACTGACATTGGAGGAGAAATGTGGTCTGGGACCTTGGTTGGTGCTGATGTCCGGCCTAGTGTATCTGGAAATATGAGAGTCTACAGGTCCGGTCTTTAACCTCACAAACTGCAGATGGACTCATCGGGGCCGCCCCAATAATTTCAAACAAGTTTGGTATTTAGGATTTAAAACCTGGATGATTATGATAATGATTACGTCTATACTTTCACAATAGCCAATGAGCTGATGTCTGATGGTGTTGCCAAGCAACGGTAAACATTCTAGCCCTTGAAGCTACATTAGCTAGCGTGCTACTGTTGACAGGTATTCAGACTGACAGTTAAAATCTTACCTCTCAGTTCTTGCTGAACAGACAATCTGAGAAGCCTCTCCTTATGTGCTTAATGCAACCTGATTACAAAATCAGTTAGGAATTCAAAAGTCCTGCAGTCTGAGTCCTGTTAGAGCAAAATTCAGTCTGCCATAGCAAGTCGAGTCAATTTTATTCAAATGGCTCAATATCACAAATCACAAATTTTCCTCAAGGGGCTTTACAGTCTTTACAGCATACAGTTCTTTCTATCTGTAGACCCTCGATTCAAACAAGGAAAAGAAAGTTTAACAGTTATATTATATTTTCAGAGACATTATTTCAGGAGAGCTAGCAACACTAAATATTCTTCATAGGCACCAATGACCTTCAGGTCTCTCATGTCTTATCTGTTTTTCTTGGCAAAGTAAAGAAATCTCCGCGTTAAATGTCTTTTTGATTTCTTAATTCTTTTGGCATGTCAGTTTGTTGTCACAGCTCTCAGCTGGTATGTTGCCAAACAACTCATGCATGACAGAAACAAGCTTTGTCTTTCACAGTGATCATTACAGAATCTAATACATCATAACATAAATACTAGTTTCACAGCCTGCCCTGACACTGTGGAAAATGCCTGTGGCTCATTTCCAGCTATTGTGGTTTAAGGTTTTACGTCTGATGACAGGAAGTAGAAGTCAGAAAAGATTGGTGAACGGTTACTCATAACTATGACACACTGTTGGGTTGGTGTTGTTATAAAGACAGGTTTGTACGTGCACCTCTTGTGGTTTGTTGGTTTAGGAAACGCCTGTCTCTTTACTACTGGCTCACCTGTTGAAAGGATCCCTTGTTAAACTGTCCAAGCCCTTGAAAAAAAAAAATAGTTACAATAGTTAATCACAGCTGAAGAAACAAAGTGTGGCGCAGAGTGACACACTTCTCAATCATATTATAAAGAAAGCCTCTTTTGTTCAGCATCTCTAAGATTTTCCTGTAAAGAAAATATTTTGCTGTATTATAACAAGCACATAGAAATAATCTACTGAAATCACTCTATTTAAACAACTGACCCAGTGTTTAAACAGATGACAGGTAATTCCAGCTAGTTCTCAAGTCTTGGGTGTGTGCAGGAAGGACTGTTTAGGCATGGCTTAGGGTTTTTTTGTGCCCTTTAATAGTCTAATTATTTCATATGGAGGTAAAGGTCTCTCTTAAAATGATTCGCACACATTGAGTTCCCAACTGAGAAAACAACATTAGAAGCTTCTGTTTGAGTGACTAAGAGATAAGGTGACCACTAGAGCTGAGTTTCAGTACCCTACAACGTCATGGTATCGACTAAAATAACCCAGTACCAAGTAGTACCAGTCTCCAGTCAAACGATACCTGCATTCAATGCTTTTTCTGCGCCAGTGGTCCGAGCCCAGACTCCTTACTGTCCCGACTCCCTCTTGGGTCAGCAGACTTTCTGTTGCTGCCGTCGCCATCCAGAGAAGGATTTTGCTGCTCACCATAGTGTTTCCTTTGTCTCATCAGAACTTAATCAGCTTCTTTATTTGGAGATTACTAAATTCTGATCTCTCCCTTAGGAGAAATAAGGAGCAAAAGAACAAACCAGCAGGATTTCTTTTGTTTTTCTCACAGGCTTCTCAGAGGTTTCTTAACTCTAAGAACAGATAAAATACAGAGTTCAGGCTTGAATTTGACGAATTTCTAAAATTGTGCAGGCTCATTTATCAAGTTTTCTCTTGGATCTTACTGTGATCTCAAGAGCTGATTATTTCAGACAAGTAAAGATTACTGCAGTGAGAGAGGAAAAAGAGCATTTTCAGATGTAAAATTAGGATTGTGCTGGGACAGGAGGAAGGCTATTTCTCAGGAGCTAATTTAAGAAGTATGAGAAAATGGTCAAAATCTCATATTGATGTTATGTTGAGCTCAGTTATGTGGAGGAAAAGTAGGCTGGACAAAGATGAGACCTTCTTGTGAATTTTCCTTTCCTTTGGGTGGAGTCGCTGTCTTTCCACACTGATGAATGGTCAGTATAACATCTACCCAGTTAGCATTAGCTAACACAGCAGCAGCAGCAGCTAACATCCAACGTCAAGCCGTTTAACAGTCTCAGCCAACTTGCACTAACACCAAAACAGCTTGACTCTCTTGTTAAACCTATGAATAACTCTGAGATAACTTTACACTGCCGCAGCATCAGCTAAAACCCATACAGTGTGTGATGTAGTGAAGTCCAGCGCAGTGTATTTGACAGAGTTGTCAGTTTAGTGTGCTGAGATGCCACCCAGACGCTCGCATGTATGGCTATACTACACGCTACACTGAAGGAGGTACTCTATAGGTATCAGTATCACTAGTGACTTCACTTAGTATCACTTTCCTTACAGTAACATAGTGAGAGCCAAGATAACTCAGTGTGCAGCTGTAGTGTGCCTGATATCTGCATTCCTTCTTAAAAATACAGTTTCCGTCATTATTGTACATTGTTTGCATTCCACCAACAACTTAAACAAGCCAACAGACCAACTCAATTTAATTCAGACTTTATCAGGGACACAGCTCATAACGGGTCCATAGCACAGTAGAATTAAAGCAGAGTACAAGAAGAAAAATAAATATTTCATAACATAATGACAACACTGGAGAAGAATCAAAAATAACTGAACATGAACATTTACTTGGAATCAGCTTTTAATTTCTTTGTACGTTCAGTCATTTTGCTTTGGATAGTTTGATGTTTTCTCATGCAGGATGTTGTGTGTATTCTGCATTACACTGCATACATCTCTGTGGCACTGATTGTCTTTTAAAGAACAGTATAATTCCATGCGACATAGTTTAATGCAGGCATGTTACTGGAAGATAAATGTTAGAGATTTCCTCGCTGGCATTTTGCAAGAAAATGAAAATGTGTCTTACATATTTACCTGCTGTGTATGTGGATCTTACTCAAAGTTCAAGACTGTGGGTGTTTGTGTGTGTGATTCCTCGTAGTGAACACTTAGCTTTGTGTCTGAATGTTATAATTAAGATAACTCTGGTTATGACAGCATACATAGCAGGGATGAGCCACCCCCCTCTTCAGTGGTTAAATCCTCCCTGCCCACCCCTCCCCTCCAGCCCCCACATCAGCTGCTTCCCTCCCACTCCAAGCTAAAGCTGTCACAAGGCGGGACCACAGGGAGTCCGCCGATGGTATTTATAGCACGCCAGCGCTCTAAGTGATAGATGTCACCTTCACGCCACCGCCTCTGGGGCACTGCACCAACCACCCTGCTCCACTAACAAGCTGCAAAGTGCTGTGGATGCAAGGGGAAGGGACGAGAGGAAGTGTGGGGAGGCGGCGTGTGTAGACAAAGCGAGGGAAACAATCCAGCAACAGAGTTTATCAAATGGTCTTAAATTCTTCCCACCTGGCTGGCTCGCTAATCAAAGCAGCCCTTTGGATTGTCTCCTGGTGAGAGGTTTGTTTTAAGATGAAGCCGTTTGTGGCAGGTTTGAGTCTTGTGTTTCTTCCTTGAAGCAGTAGTTGGATGATGGATGAGAGGAAGGGCGATGAAGACGAGCTTGACAACAGGGTGTGACTCAACACGTGAATCCTTTGGCTGGACTCCTGTGTGTGCAGCTCCATAGGTCTAATGTACAGTTTTAATGTACAGTCACTCTTAAACCACCCGCTGTATGTGCAACATAACAGCGGATAAAAACATAATGTGTGAGTAACATAAACATGACGAACACAGACACAAAGCAATATGACATATAAACAGTGATCAAGATACCACCCACAGACAAACACATACGTACACAAACTTTTATTATCCACAAAGAAGAGCTTTGTTCCACCAGTGCAGAATAAAAAGCCCATAGCTACTGTCACTGTCACAAGGCGTCATCCTCTGACATTTTCAATCATCCCCTTTGACAGAGATATTTTTGGCCCAAATGGTAGTTGTACTTTGAAGGCGTCTGTAATACAAAATATAATTCAGGTCTGTCTGACAAGTGGAATAAGCTTGTCAGGAAGCTGAGGCTTGAGGAAAGGAGCTTTTGGCTGAAGGACTCAACTTGGCATTGTTCAGATATCCAAACTCCTACTCCAAACCCACTTAAAGTTGGTCATGTGTCCAACTTCATACCATCACTGACCTCACAAGTTCTGCTCAAGAGTGCACCCTTAAAAACACTTCACTAATGTCCATCTTAAACTCAGACTTGTTATATCCATAGTACATTTTCCCTCATTAAAGCACTGCAGTTTGCATGAAATGGATACAACTACAGCCTCATGTATATTTCTACTAAGTCCCTCTATGTTCAGAGGTATGTTATCTACGAAATAACTTGAGTGATATTTGTGTCATTCAAAAAAAATCAACTAGCATTTATTCCCACTTCATTTAATCGCCACACGACTTCGTAACAAAACCTAAAAATTTTAATATCTCCATGTGTGATATCATAATGGGGCAAATCCTACATTTAAAGGTAGCAAGATGAAAATCAGCAACAATGTTTATACCAAGACTAATAGACTTTATTTATAGTTTGTTTTAGCATTGCACTTTATTTTCCTACATTTGTCACCTAAAATTTCTCAGAGGGAAAAAAAGCAATACTTGTCAATAGGGAGGCACCAATTATGAAATTTTGGCATGATACAGATATCAATGTTTAAAATAACAATTTAGCAGACGGCTGATAGCTGATAGTGATGTTGCCTTTTTTTTGTTATTAAGTACCTCTTCTGTGCCAGGTTTTGTGCCAAAGAAATATTCATCATTAAAAATAACTGATCTGTTTTAAAGTAATTGAGCCCTTCATTAAACTGCCTTTCAATGAGGACATATTCAATCACACACATTTCTGAAAAAACTTCAATTTAACCTTTTTTAACAGGAAAAGAAAACCTGCTCCACATGTCTTTTTTTATATATGATACATCATATTTCCCTCTTTAATATCTATTTTTATTGTTGTGAAAACATCAACAAATTTCTCCTTCAAACAGCTGTATTCATTCAAGTTTATCACCAAAAAATACATTTTACAAAATTACATTTGAACACATCATGATAACATTATAATTTACCGTCACCCAATACTCTTTTTTTTTTTGAGAAGAACTTGAACACATCATAATGTAACTCAGTGCAAACTCTGTTGTGGCTACTGGCTACCAACAGCTAACGTTAACTGGCTTTTCTCCTGCTGGTGTCAACACAGATTTGATGTTCGCAATGCAGCTTATCAGGGAAACCACTTGGTGTGTCCCCTGATGCGTCCATTGTGAGTTTACTGCGTCCTTTTGTCCCGCTGGCAACGTTTTCTATTGTCCCCAGGATGACGGGATGCAGTTCTTTTCGACACAACAGGAAAGCATCGGCAACTGTCATCAGTGAATGTCATCTTGTTTGCCAGTGGCAGTCAAGGAGGTGATATCAGCTGATACCGATGTTTGGCCGATATTCAACCTATATTTCGGGGAATCCCTACTGTCAATTTTTTTTTTGACCTCTGATTTTAAAGAATAACTTATTCCAGGCTAAAAAGCAGTGATGCATTTGCAGGCAATGAATATACTCAGCAGCTCTTATTAAAATTTGCAGCAGCTGATCCCATTTAAAAAATTAAGATACATCATGAAAGTGGACTTTTGTAAAAAAGAAAAGTTATGTCGTGAGACTTTTGGAAAGTGAGTTAGACACTCCTGGGCTCATAGGCACTGAGGCCGTTTACCGCACGTTACCTCTACAAACCAGGAACATAGAATAACAAAATAATGTAGTATGTATTTATATAAACTTAAAAATCATCTGCATTATAAGAGGGTTATTGTAT
>JAPZEB010000001.1:34614747-34625542 GCA_029783705.1 Chaetodon striatus
GTGTGTGTGTGTGTGTGTGTGTGTGTGTGTGTGTGTGTGGATGGGTATGTGGTGAGAGGTTGGGGGGCACAGCGTGCATGCCCACCCATGACAGTGACAAAATGGTCAGTGAGTTGCTGAAATTCATCCCTGCCAGGGAGAATGTGTTGACATGGCTTTAATTCAGCTTGCCATATGACACTGTGCCTGGTTCTCCTCTCCGGGTGGACACGGATATAGGCTGTCAGGCTCGCATAGCATGTTGAAAAACTGTGTACATCAAACAATCAATCAAGATTATTTGTCATATGAAATCATATAGGGTACAGTTTCAGTGAGGGAGGGTGCGGTGGAGAGCTGGACACTTAACTTCACTGTGTATTACTGTGTATCCAAACACTCATATTTAACACTTATATAATTTACAAGGCGCTGCAGTGTGCGAACAGGCTGGAATTACTGTTAGTCGCTAAACAGTATATGCCCTTTTAATCAGGAAAATAAACCCTTTAAATTGTCTGTAAACAAGAAATATTATTTATAGCCCTGCAGCTGACACCATGTTGCTGCTGTGTCTGTACACAATAGTAGAAATTAAGCTTTTCATGACTAGAAAAATACATAATAAACATTAATGCATCACAGTAATGCCACTCCATGCGCAGCACCCATCTCATTTACATGTCATTAATCTTGAGATTAAGTCAAGTCTGAAGTCATTTGAGCACCAATTACTCAGCGCACTTAATGCTGTGTTATTTTGAGATGTAAATCCATGTCCCCTCTGCAGGATATATCAAGTTACGGTACAGCTAATGTCTTGAAATGTGTAACAGAAAATATTCCTGACACACCAGATGTCACAGTGGTTTATTTAACAGTATTTCACCTGTTCTTGATAAGACAGGTTTTATTCTAGTGTGCAGGGTTTTTATTTATTCAATATATATCCTTACAATATTTGTCAAGAAGCATGCCAGCACAGTGAGAT
Source organism: Chaetodon striatus (assembly GCA_029783705.1). Lineage (NCBI taxonomy): Eukaryota > Metazoa > Chordata > Actinopteri > Chaetodontiformes > Chaetodontidae > Chaetodon > Chaetodon striatus. The sequence continues at coordinate 34,615,718 of JAPZEB010000001.1, forward strand.
GTGCCAACATCGCTGTCTAGTTACCAGTTGTGAAAGTAAAAGTAAAAGTGACTCATTTGTACTGTGCCATGGATCATGTCTGTATAACCGTCCAGTAAGTTGAGTGTGTTTGTCTGTGTACAGTCTCCTCTTACCAATTCCTAGAATGATCAGCTGACATATACTGTCAGGAAGTGTCAGGAAACGAGTGTGTGTGTGTGTGTGTTGGAGAGCATGAGTGTGAACATGGGCTTGCACATGTATGAGGCTTGTAAATGTCTGTGCATGAATCAGAGAGCGAGAGGCTGGTCTGGAGTCAGACACAGTGGACACACTATCTCTCTGCTGACAAGTGTCATCAACTCCAGCTGCTTGGGGGTCTCTGCTGTCGTACGGGTTAGAGGGGGCAGACAGGAGTGCTAGTGCTGAGCTGGAGGGAGATTGGGAGCAGGCAGCGGGGGAGGTTGGCAGTCAAACGGTTGGGGGAGGTGACAACACGGCCATGCTGAGTGCAACCAGCAGGCCCCCATTGGCAATCCAAGTTTCACCCCAAGCGCCCAAGCGTCCACCTGTCTTTTCCTCTTAAACCCCCCCTCAACCCCCTCTTACTCCCCTTCAGAGAACAGCAGAGGGAGGGTGGCCAACACGGAGCACGGCAGTCCTCGTTAAAGGCCACTGGTACAAACCTAAAATGAGGCCCGACATAACTGTGGCATGTTTGCTTGGATTAGATTTGCATTGTCAGATGTTTTGAGGCTGACCAATGCAAAGCATTTACACCTCTATATATAGGCAGAGTGCAGGCTCCACCGCAAGTCACAGACAGATGCAATTTGTTTCATCCGCTTTTACAGCTATCATGCTTACCTATAAAAGTGCCACACTGTGTACTTTGTGCATTGCAGCCTAACCCTGTTTAACAGTGCTGACGAAGCAGGGCGCAGCGTGGGGATCCAGTGCAGTGTGGTCTCCTTGGGTGGCGTTATTAATAATCTCATTTTTGCTACTCTGATTAAATCAGCAGTCAGGCTGGTGCATGATCTGGACAGCTGCCATGTTTTCTCCTGTTAATTAATGGATGGCTAATTGTGATCTCTCTTTATAAATAACACTGATGTGCTCTGTGTTGTCTTCACTGACTCACTGCGCAGGTTGACAACAGACCTTGTCTGAACACGCAACCTTTACCTTGACAAAAACAAGGGTCGATGGAGTGCCAGTTAAACCTAGCTTCAGTCCACACACCTTTCATCTAGCCCCCCATAAATCTGCTCGCGTCCGTCAACAATGAAATGCAGCTGGCTCACACATATCACACACACCCTCTTGCACACTTGCACCGGGAGTCGGGTTTGCTCGAAGTGTGAAAATAAGATCTGCCAGCTTCAATAAATGCCTCATAGCAGCGCGATCAGTCAGAGGCTTTCCAGTTATGTGTGGCCTTCTCTGGCTAAACCGTCTCATTAGCAACAGGGGACCTCGTATTTGCAGCGCAGTTTAACACCATTTAGATTTACACTTAGAAGGCCGCCTGCCTGGCCAGATCAGAGCCCCCGGTCACTTATCGGGTATTGAGAGGAGTCCAGGACCATTTGCCTTGAAGTAGAATACATGTGTGTGTGTGTGTGTGTGTGTGTGTGGTACTAAGTATAAGCTGAGCCCCCCTGCGCCGACGACGTGTCGGAAGCATAATGCGTAATGAACCCCGACACATGATCTCAGGCCACTGTGGTGTCACTCTAGATGTCCATCCTGAAGTGTTGAGACATTCTGGGAAAACCTCCAGCTCTATCAGACACTTTATAAAAAGGTCCGTCATAAATCCGTCTTTACAGCCACTTGTATCAGATTGGATCTGAGCTATAGAAAGTGTAGAAGTTCTCTGTTAAAGCAAGACTAGTGTTAGTATTTAATAATACTGCGATTAAATAGATATTTTATGTGTGAGTCAGAAAAACATGCTATGCTAAATGACAGGTTGGTTTGATGTAATCAATCTCTTAAAACAAACAGCAGGCCTGTCTGTAAACAAGACTAAAGAATGTCAGTCAGAAAGCTGTTGTGTGCTTTACAAAGATGTGACTGAAAATGTTGTCACTGTTTATTTTGCTGTGGGATCTGGCAGCAGGGTCTATAAGGAAATGTTGTGGTTAGAAATGATTAGATGCAGTTATTTTTCTGCAACCTGTCTCTCTTTGAGTCAGTTCATTCTTTTTTCTTCAGACATTTTCAGATCCATCGCAGCTTGAAGCCTTTTTGTTTTATTTTCAAACTTTTGCAGGTCTTCATAAAAGATTTAATAAGGTATTTAATTTGCCTGACTTGTGCATTAGTTTTTTGAATCTCTGTAAACAATGGAACAAGATTTTAGTGTTGGTAGTGTTCTGATTTCTGTTTGTAGTTCAACTAATATTGACCAATCATATGTTAACAGTAGGTAAACAGTCCGTGTGGCAAGCCAGGACACATTGATTGAAATGCAGTTTTGGCACCTATAACCTACCGATGAAGCAGCTATAAATTAGCCTTTTAAAAATGTATCTGCATTCATATGGAGATATCTGATTTTTAGAGTTTAGCTGAAATGGCCATCGCACAGAAGAGGATGTTTTGGCCTGGATATCTGCTGCCTACACCAGATCAGCCCCAAATATTGGCCCTCGTCCCCAGATGCATATCATCGTCAAACCAAGATTGAGTCACAGGTATTTGTAATGAAATAAATAAAAGTATGTGATACCTAGGGCTGCGCGATATATTGTTTTGCCGTTGCAATGTGTGAGTGCACAATAGCTGTCAAGTAAAGCAAATTAACTCAAACATGTCATGTTGCAGCTTTTTTGCTGCTTAATATAAGAGCAAAACTAGCACGGTTATCATTTTCCAAGCCCACGTGCTACGCGTGTATGTGACTCAGTTTGGCGGTGTTTGTTATGAGAAGTGAGTCTCTCCTCTGTGTGTGTGTGTGTGTGTGTGTGGTGTGTAGAAAAGTACTGTAACCAGGCCGGCAAGTGCCACAGTGCAACATAAGGAAGCCTCCTTATTTTAGGGATAGCAATATACATTATGAATATGACATGTTAGATCACAGACTTTAGCCTGGATTGATAGAAGAGTATGATATGAGTACAGTGGTGTCATAATGTGTCAGCCAGTATGTTAAATGACCTAATCCGCCCCTCAGAAAAATCTTAAGTCTCCAAAAAGCAGTTTTTCAGCTTTTATTTTCTATGCAAAAAAAATGCACCAATAATTTTAGAATGATTGGTTATTACCAAGTAATCTTATAAAAATTCTTGTATTTTTTCATATCACAATATATATCCTTGAAAAAAGTATTGCAATGTTTTTCTCCAAAATCATGCAGCCTTAATTATACCTGCTCTTTGTATGTTTTTGTTTTATTTGATAACTTTTATTTTTCTCAAATAGCTTCTAGTTTTGTTAATAAGCAAACATTATTAAATCCTGAGGCATCTGAAACACAGGCACAGCTGAAAGTGGCATAATATATACAATATTATGCACAGGCTAACAGAGACATATGGCTTTGGATTCAAGAGCTAGAAATTTCCAGGCTAACACCAGCAGTTATCTCCAATGAGGACTCTGTGATGAGTGCAGGCACGCAGCACTGGCCAGGTGGCTCTTTGGAAGATAGTGCCAAAAGATGAAACCACCTCAGTGTCAGCATTTTAATTTGATCTGCCATGTGCACATATGTCTTTAAAGTCTGCGGGGAGTCGCTTAGCCATTGATGTGCTTCGCCAACGGTCTGCAGTCGTACAGGTTAGCACTGCAGGCTAATCTGTAGTGAGTCGCTCCCAAAAGCCTGCGCCAAGTTGGTGGCAGGATGAGTGATCTCCTCTCCTCTGATCCCCGGCCCTCGGATGCCCACTGTGTGCCAACTATTCAGCTCCTTTGTAATAGGTGCCAACATGCCCAGACGGGTAGAGGAGGAGCAAAGAGACCCAAACAGGATTTGAGCAGCAGTAGTTCTATAGTGCTAGATATTAGGCTGTGGGCACAGCCATTCCAGGACTGGCAAAATGTTATTGGGGCAGCAGCCATCCTGCATCTTGATTTACAAAAAAAAATGAGAGGGGAGGTGGGGGTGTTGACTGGCACATTGGCAGAGCCTCCAGCAGCTCCATAAATCAGTATGATGTGTCACTATCTCACTGATGGAGATAAATTGAGTGCTGCATGATTATAGTGGTGATTATGATCATATGCAAATTGATAGATGCTATTTTAAGAATTAACACACACCATAAAACTAAACAACAGCACATCATTCCTCTCCATAGCAGCAAAGTCATTATAAAACTTTAGTGTGTCATTTCCTGCCACTCAAGCCAGACATTATTTTTTGAACATAATGAACTACAGATGCAACTGAGCTGTCTGATCACGTTCTAAGGTAAACATGTTCAACACTGTACTTGCAAATATAATTAGAGCACCATGACACAGAGATAACAGCCCAGCAAGACCGAGTGGCAATCACCGTGGCTGGAAAATAAAGCCAGCGTTCATGTGCCAAAACCTGCAGTTCCACAAATGGCCACTTGAGGCTTTCTTCAAAAGTGAGTTGATTTCAGTTGACACAGGTGTTAAAATACTCAACTTTACAGCAGAAATAAACATGTTTACAGCCTGGTAAAAACAGTTTTGGTCTCTATAGCTGACTCTGTCTCCCAGAAATCACATTTCCCACTGTGATCCCACCGCACAAAAAAACACTAACACCCGTTCACATTAAGCTTTTAAACACAATGGGAACGGTTTTAATCGGCAATTACGCTCAGGTCAGATGACTCTGCAGTAGTAGTATTTATCACCTCCAGCTCCAATCGGCATTTTTGGGAACACAACACCTGGGTGAACATGCGTATTTTAGCCCCTTAACTGGTTAGATGCGATGACATGGCGTCACAAAATACTGTCTGTCTCCGCCCAAGCAGCACTTAAAAACGGATCCTTATTAGTCTGCACCAAGTTTAAAAGAGAGACCAATTAAGTAAGAGTGTCGTGGACACATCTTTACTCTCCTAGCTGTAAAGGAGTCTGTAAAGGAGTTTGTAGCGATCTGTAGCGTAATTTTAGCAGGTTTTTTTTGTTCCTTAAAACCCTGTGTACACATGCTAATTTTGGTGGAAACTGGGTATAAATTATGTTGTTGTGGCAACTTAATCGCCACCTGGATTATGTTTAGAGATGTTTCTTTCAGGTAGGGAAACATTACATTCATGCACCACTCAAGCTTCGGCAGGCAGTGGTTGGGGAGGATGGTGGGCGTATAAATTGCAGGACCTTGGCACCAGAACTTTTGGGTCACGTCCAGACTTATGTCTTAGCTTTAAGCAACAAAAGGACTTTGGATAAGGTGGGACAGATCGTGATTTTGGTTACATTTTAATAACACATGAAATAACAAAGACTGTTGTCTTAGATTTAGGGATCAAATACAAATGCAAGGTAATGTGTGCTTCAGATGATTTGTATGATTTAAATGAAAGTTATCTGATGTAAGGCAGCTTTACTCCTCTTTAGGGGCATTATAAGATTGCTGGTTATAGAATAACATTAAGTGCTTTCTCTGTTTTGCTAGCAAGTATGGTCGGTGTTATGGTGTCGTGGACGATTAATCGCCTTTTTCCTGCTCCAAACTATCATTATTATATTGGCCATTAAAATGCACAGATAATCATCGGTTGACCTTTAGCTGCTATAACTAGTTTCAATGTTTATGACAGCTGTAGAGGAAGTTAATTTATATATAATTCATCTGTTATTAAGGCTCACCATTTATTAAGGCTTAAAATGACACATAATTAAGGGCGTGATCACTTTAAATGACAGGTTGTCTTCAAAGTGTCATGAGTCTATGAGTCAGACTAAATACAATAGATCTTAGTTGTCATTGCGCTCAGAATAATTATAATCAGATCCACTCCTTTCTCCTTCCAAATATGGTCACTTCTGGCTCCAAAAATCCAAGATGGCAACGGCCAAACACGGGTGACATCCTGGCCAAACATGGGTGACATCACGGTAGCATTATTTTCATACAGTCTATGATCAAGATATAACACTGCTTACTTTGTTTGCACTTAACGGTCTCTGATAACACACACGTCTGTCTGAGCTGGAATTGTTGTATCTTAACTGAATAATCTGCTGAAAATCAGGTGTAGTTCATCACATCACCTCTTGGGACAGACCTGTCAACACTGGCATTTGATAAACTTACAACTTTGGTTCAGACACATTAGCATTTCTCTTTTTTATTGGGCATGTTGTGAGGTGCTATGAGCTAGTTGTAGTGATACTGATGAATGGATCTAGTTTGGTTTGCTGCTGTTGTGTGTCAAACCATCAGCTGGCCAGAAGACCTCTGATTCAAAGGACTTTATGTCCATGCATCAAAACCACAGCTGGTGAGTAACCTGCTCTCATAAACACTTAATAATTCCCTGACTGCATCAGATTCTAAATATATAACAGCACCTTCTATATACATTAAACGCAGCATCTGATGGAGACAGACAACCTAAAGGAAACCATCTATTTCCTTTGCTTTGAAAATGTTTCAATGAAAAAAACTCTCTCTACCCAGCAATGAACCTAACTACATTTTTAGAGTGAGTCATGCCCGTGAAACACAGCATCTCATATATCCATTCAGTGTCAGAACAATTCCACCATTAGAGCCCTGTGAAGAGCCCTTGAGAGCGCTACATTGGCGATGGAGTTCTCGCTCCTCCTTTCTCCTCCACTCCACAGCCTGCCCACATTAACTCTCCAGCCCATTCAGCTGTGATTAGAAAAGCCTCTCGGCTTCCAGAGTTTGCAATCATTTGACCATAATGAATTCCAATCACTCCCTCCTCCTACCCTCTGCTCCCACTTGTACTCGACAAGTTATAAGGAGGAGAGTGCAGAATGGAGAGCGCAAGGCAGTCATAGAGAGAGAAGTGTTCAGCGAGAGAATCATACATAGAGAATTAAGCCTGAAAAAGGGCTGTGTCTGAGAGTAAGGGATAAAATACAGAAATCAGAGGAACAAAAATAGCTCGTATATATCAAAGGATGGCAACGTATTAAATGTGTCGCATGTAAACAATATAATTAAGATAACTGACAATAAGAAGGAAATCTACAGTTATGAATGTTTAGAGGATGATACAGTGACAAATACAACACTTAAAAGACGAACCTAGTATATGTGACTTGTGTTGGCTGAGTTAAGCCATCAAAACAAGACAACAGTTGGTGCACCTTAAAGGGTAAACTGAATGAGAATGTCATTTTAAGGACAGGTTTACCAGTTTGTTATCACCCATCGTTACTCATATTACCTAATTGCCAAGGTAAAACAAACCTTTACCCGTAGGAACCAGGTTAGCCATATCACTGTTGACAATATAAGCCTCTGTTTTAATCTGCTCTCCAAATGTCATAAACACATCCTGCATGTGTACGTGTACTTAGTGCAAACACATGATCAGTTTAAATCATAATGCATCTTCATGTTCAGTGTTGACCTATAAAATGGGCCATTTATGGAGCAATGTTAATGTATAGTTCCATTTGATTCAATTCAAATAAGTTCAATATAATTCAGTTCTATTCAACTCAATTTAATTCAACTCTGTCCAGTTCAATTTAATTCAATTTAATTCAACTCAGTTCAGTTCAGTTCATTTCAGTTCAATTCAGTTCAATTCAATTCAAGTCAACTTAGTCCAGTCCAGATCAGATCAGAACACATCAGTTCAATTAAATCCAGTTCAATTCAATTCAATTTAGGTCACTTCAGTTCAGTTTAATTCAGGTCAGTTCACTTCAGTTCAATTCAATTCAGGTCAGGTCAGTTTTACATATTGTTGCTTTTTAAGTGGCAAAGATGACGCAGTTTGAAACCAAATTAAATACTTTTATATTGTTAAATATATTTATTCTTCTCCACATTCTTCTCCATTGTTGTAGCTGTTCAGTGATATGATAGTTGGTCTTTGTGGTGTTTGTCTTTACCCTCCTCCTTTTTCAACTCTCAGCGACCAGAAGAAAACAGCAAACACTCAGTGCCTCGTTATGCTGCTGCCATTTGCAACAGAGAGTAAATCAAATGGCTCTTGTGAAAAAATAAGAAAAACCATGAAGAAAGCAGTTGTGGCCGGTGATCGCTGTCCCTTGCGGTTAGATTTTCAATCGTGCAGTATTGCAATATTGCGATTATTCTGAAAATCATTCAGATTTCACAATAAAGGCATGAAGAGTTGCTCTTTCCATCAGTCAAACATTGTTTGCACAGCAGAGCACACTCGGATTCTTTTTTATTTATTTATCTTTTTTTTTTCATTGACTGATTTCCTCCTCTGGTGTTTCTAAACTAACTGATTGGAGCACTAATGCTATTTGATTAACAGCTTATTATGATCATCAGATGCTGTTGGCTGTTCATTATTTTTATTGTACAATAATTTATGATTGTTTAATTTTTTGGATGTTATATCCACGTGCCTTTGGCCACAGCAGTTCTCAGAAAAAAAAAAAAGAAAAACCCAAGCTGTGTGAATGTGCTCCAGTCTCCCTGTTGTTCTCTACGGCTCTTTCATCACTGTGTCACAGTGATGATGCTGACAGTGCCGTGGTGATGACCTTTCCCCATTGCCATGCCAACATTCCCAGGTCCCTCTGGCCAGCAGTGTCCCTGTCACCTATAATCAGCACCACAGTCTGGCCACCAAGCTGCCCTCTGAGTAGGACCAGTTGAGACACAAAGACAAGTCCGGAGAGTTGCTGAGTTTGTCCATGAATATAAGCAGGCAGGCTGTGAATACATCTTTATTCACTAGATTAATATTAGAGCTAATAACAATAAGCAAGAAATTAAATTCACACATTTATATGATTGCATAAGCACATGCTATTGGCTTCCATTTTTTTTGTTTAAGCAATGTGACAAAGGATCCTATGGTCATATGATGGCTGTGTTTAAATACTAATCTTGCTATTTGCCACACGGTGGTTTAGGCTGGTTATTGTTTAATTGTTTGGATGAAACTTACTGTAGATACCATGCAGTACATTGTCCTTGTTGCCATGAATGAACCAATCAGCAGTGTTTTTCTACAGTCAGCCAGAAGAAAACGTATGAAATGCAGTGGGTAACATTTCTCTTTGACAGAGCTGTATGTTTCCTCTGATACAGGTGAAAGAAATGACAAACCAAATATTAACAGTAGCGGTCAGCACTTGCTGCTCCCCTGTTTCTTTCTGCCGTTGCTGACTTCTACAGATAATGCTATGTATGTGTGTGTAAGTTTAAGTTTTTGCAGACAGCACAAACCAATAGTAAAAGCAGTGATGTTGCAGTTGATCGAGTTTGTCTTAATAAGAGTAAAACGTTACCCAAATTGTTCTGATATTTACACGTATCCATCCAAAACTGGGTCACTTGGACAAAGTAAATCCAATAGAACCGGCTTTATATCGCCCTGTTGATGTTTTTGACCTTTAAAATATATTTCTAATTAATAAAAGTATCAGTACGTCTGGATTCTGTTCAGGTGTATCACTGCCAGGAGCCTTGATATTGGGCATGTTGGCTCAGTTTAACATCTTCTTGGCACACCTAAATGAAACTGAGCCATCATTAATGTTATTGGGTGTATCTGTGCTCCTCCTGCTGTGACATGTTGAGATATCTACCATGGGAAAGATCTATTAGCAGTGCTGACACGGCCATGTCTCTTGTTCTGACAATAATGTATGGTGCAATAGACAGAGACTGTGTGTGTGTGTGTGTGTGTGTGTGTGTGTGTGTGTGTGTGTGTG
>JAPZEB010000001.1:34657156-34670933 GCA_029783705.1 Chaetodon striatus
GCTATAACATGACAGTGATTACTTTTATTTTCTTTGTCAGGAGCAGAGAATACTGGTGTATTGATGCTGCAGAAAATCAGTATTGAAACCATTTTAGATATTCAGAAGTTATATATCTATCGATTGATCATTGTTGACAGCACTCGTAGTAAGGAACATGTTTACAATTGAATAAGGTTTAATATTAACGTCAATTTAGATTTTAAGTTCTGTAGTACAAACAGTTAACGTAAGGTCACTTAACCCAATACCTGCCACCAAAATCGTCCTTTTTTTTCTGTTTACAGTTCCTCTCAGTATAGATGCTAATATATTAGAATACATTAAAGTGAGACTATAGGACTTTTGCTGAACAGCAGCCACTGTGGCCACAAACAACAAATAAGGGACAATTCTGAATGCTAAAATGTAGTGTAACAGTAGAACATGTGGAGAGTAATCTTTAAAGGCTACATTCAGTGTATTAATATATCAGCAAAAAGCTATTTAAAGATGCTATGCTATTTGCAGTTTAAAGATATAGTGGGGTAATGGCGCCCTGAGTAGAGAAATTACGCTACCTCTATGTCTGTTGTAATCCGAGCCTTTCTGTGGTTTGTTTGTGCAGCTGTGCATGCATATTAATGCACGTGAGTATGCTGCTGGCTAGCTCATCGTCTTTGTTTTGCACTATACTCACTGTACAGTGGTTAGCGCTGATACCGAGACGGCAGTGTCACAGGAGCATAGCGCCCACTCTCTGCCCCCCCCTGAATTTAGAGCCCCTTTAAGGTCAGATATATAGTGATATTTACACTCATAGCAGACCAAGTTATGCTGTAGCTGCCAAAGTCATGAGTGTTGAATTACCGTAAAGCTTCAATTAATTTATTTAGTTACATGACTGATATCAACAGGCCTTTATTTGGGACAGGCCTTTAATTCACTTCACACAAAACTGTTGCTCAGCAAAGATAGGAAATATAATCACATTGTTTATTCAAAGCAGTATGAATATTACTTGTTTAAAGATGAGGCTTCACATAATATATTAATTAAGAATAATTAATTTGATCTAGCTCCAACAGACAGAGCATCAGTTGTGGCACTCGAGGATTACAGCACCCAGCATACCGACACAACACCACTGCATCTTATTAAAACAATCCTCACAACTTGGATTAATATTTATGAAAAACCATTTTGTTCTGAGGACTCTTACAGACTAAAGTAATATGAATAACTTACATGGTAATTGAGGAGTGGACACATAATTTAAGGCAGCCAACTTTTAAGAAAAATGAAGTGCTTGGCAACCAGACCAGGCTTCTAATTGAGACGGGCGTTTATTTGTCAAAATGTGTAGCCGCACCAGGCTAGTAAAAGGGACTGGGCGTTTAATTGGGACTAGGCTTTTAACTGAAGTTTCACAATAAACAGTGGCACATCTTTTTGTTTTTGAACTCAATTTTTCATTTGTGGCAAAAAGAAAGTCTTTTTTCAGTCTTTTTAAATGTTACTCTGAGTAGGCTGATCAAAGGTGACTCTGTTTATCCAGAGTATGAATTCAGTTATCAAAAGTTGGAAAAAAAGAGCCGAAAGTTAAATTAGAACCTCCAGCTTCTGTTCTAGAAGTAATAAAGCCTCATTCAAAAATCACATCGACATTTTGTAGTAGTGAAAATGAACAAATTTTCAGCTTTAAACCAACCTGAACTACCTCAACAGTTGTGTTACACCTATAGAAAAGGAGGGTTTTAAAAAAGCTCAATCATTTGTTTGTATTTAACATTTCTGTGTTTATCCACCTTTAACAAACTTCATCTCCCATAAGATCTAGATCATCACTGGATAAACATCACCCAGAGTCCATGGGCTAGTTTAGTCCTGAACATGAGTACAGTCAGAGTAACAGGCAGATAAACACAGGTATATATACACATAATAACATTTATGACGACTCAGTTCCATTTAAATGTCCCAGTAGCTGTGGCTATGTGCCAGCATTTATTTTTACACTTTATTCTCACCTGTGTTATCTGTATTTATGCTATGCATCTTGATAAATAGTTGAGATATTGTCAGCCGTAGGTAAATGTAATAATCTGTGATAACGTTACAGTATGTACAGTATGTACAGTGTGCTTTGCTTGTTTGAGTCAGGTCGACCTGGAAGTGGTGACCACACGAACACGATTACAAAGCAAACAAAATTAAATAAGGTTTTTCGTGTTTAGCATTTTGAATCACCATTAAAGTGTAATACAAATAAAATGAGACTTCTGGGGGGAAACACAAACACTGAACGAGACTGAACGAAGGAAATAAGCATTTAATGTTCCAGATATTTGAAGCAGCCACTTAAGACCAGCTGTTTCTCATGAACCTGATCATTAACACTAACCCAGCCAGACGACTGGAGAGCAGTATTCCCAGTCTCGGTGCCCTGTCGTCTCCTTGCTCTCATACTTCTGATTGGCCGTGAAGATGTCGTCCTGCTGCTGAGCAAGGGGAAAGAGTCCACCTGAGGCTACGCTACCTGGCATCCCTCCATGATGTGTCCTCCCCAAGGACTTCGCCACTGAACCGTAGATGACCAAGCCGCACCTGTCGGAAATGCTCCACTGGTGTTAGTGAGTGGGACGACAGCATTGTGTGTGTGTGTGTGTGTGTGTGTGTTTAAATGTTGATCTTTTTCACATTTTGTTTCTTTTAATGCGCTTTCCATTTCTCTAAAGACTTTTTTGTGTCATGAACTCTTGTGCATCAGTAGTCGAGTAGTTCCCAGCATAATTATTAAGTGTCTTAACTTTCTTCCCTAATGTGTTTGAGCTGAGGTTAGTTTTTTAATAATTCATATACAGTAAATTGGATTAAGACCTAAGTGGTTTGAATAGCAAATAAAGGACATTTTTTGGTGAATTATTTTAATGTTACAGTCACAGTATACATGACAACTTTCCTCTTAGATTCTAAAATCTGGTAAAAACATCGCTAATAATCTCTGTTTAGTCGGTATCTTCTCACAGAGATAATAATGGGTTGTGTGCGTGTGTTTGAATTTTTCATCGTTATTCAAGAGTTGGTTTGTCTTTGATCCGAGAACCTCCACAGTATTGTTCTAGAGTGTTTGCACTTTGATTGCAAATGAATGTCGTCTGAAATTTTTAAATAAATTTGTAGTTGTATTTGTTTTAAATATTGAAATGCGTCAAAATTAACATGATGAGTAATGAGTCCAGGCATCATCTAACAAAGGTTTGGAGCAACACGCAGCCTGTGTTTTGTAAGTAGCAAATATACATGCCACCAACTGTGCACCCATGCATATGTAGGTATTAAAATGGGGTGTTATCAGGCGCATGGTTAGCATATTGCTATTTTGAGGCAGCAGAAAGCGATTGCACCGCTGACCAACACATTTTCTCAATGCATTATTCAAACAGTAAGATGAACCTATGTAGATGGGTTAATAATGAGCTGCTGTGTGTGTGTGCGGTGTGTTTGACTGTGCATAACAGCAGCCTTTTGATGGTCATTTACACACTGTCCGTGTGTGATCACAGTAAACACACAAGCTGTAACCGTGACAACAATAACTATGTCAGGTAACAAACTGCGTCGGGCTGAGGTCGGGTCTGGACTTAAAAATCAGAAAGTCTGTCGGGGTGGGGCCGGGCCCGGTCAGAACTGTCTCGGACTCGGATCGGGTTCAGTCAGAAAAAATGCGCCCCAAGCTGCGCTCTAACTTCAGACTATGCACTATAGATCGTTTAAACGGGGCCCTTCATGTTGAAAGTCTGATTTTAAAGGTTTATTTCTCATTTATCTTTAGGTGCCTCAGTTTTCCTTTCACACCTATAATCAGCCATCAGAGCCTGGAGAATAAACGCCACTCAATAGAAGCAGATTATTTACTCTCTTTGTAAGCAAGCAGCTCTCAAGCTCACACATAAATCATTAATACACTTCTAAACCACTTGTAAACCCATCTGATGCAGCCGCGAAAAAATCTGAATAAGTGTGAAAAAGAGAAGAGGGCATCAATTATTCACTTTTCTCCACATAATAGGATTTCAATACGTCTGCTGTTTGCTGTTTTTTGCATGAAGTGAATTCATTGATCCATTTTTCCTTGATAACTCATTCTCTTTATTCTTTTGATATGGCGCTGCTGTCACTCCCTTCACCCACTCTCTCTTTTCTCTATCCGCTGGCAGTCTTTTCTCTCCTCTCTGTTTGTCTGTCTGTCTCTCTCCCTTTCTCTTCCTCTCTCTTGCTCCAAAGATCAGAGGAAAAAGATAAAACAGGCATCCCCAACACAGCATCCTGTCATGCTTTCCCATTCAGTTTACATCAAAAGCATAAGTGTGCTACATAATATTACCGATGATCTCCTACAGATTTTGGATATGCTTTTTGAATGATAAAAGCTTCCCAGACTGGCAAACATAGCAGCAGTGAATCTACTGAAAGCAAACTCAGCTTTTAACAATTTAACTTTATTTTCGAACAGTTTCACACTTGATGTCGATACACTAGGGGTAAGAACAGGTTTTAGGTCTGATAAAAGTGTATTTAAATATTGATGAGGAAAGTGTGTTTGTGTACACAGAGCCAAGACAGTGTTTAGTGCCAGGGCTTTGTCTTCACCCTCTGCTCCCAGAGGCCAAAGGATAATGTTTCGAACCAGGGGAGGAAGCGTCAGCCTGAGGACGGAGTTAGAGAAAGAGAGAGATAAAGAAAGCTTCTTGTGTGTCTGTGTGTGTGCACAGTAGGTTAGGTGTTAAGTATAAACAGTTTGAGAGATTCTTTTACTCTTAAGTCTGTATTCACAGCTCCGGCATGTATGGTTAATTCTTTACACAGAAGACTTTGAGAGCAGACACCAACCCATCAATCGTAGCCAAGGAGGATGTGGTCTGGGTTGCCTCAGCTGGCATCTGCCTGCAGCAGTTGGCAGACACTTTCACCTTGCTGTGTGTCTTTGCCCTGTTGATACAGCTTGTGCTCAGTCTGTATAGAGTTCAACTAGAGAGAAAGATTAGTTACAGATACATGAGAGTGTCTGTTTTAATCCTGCAGAAGAGAAAGCCAGGGATAAGACTAAAAAATCAGGAAGGATTGGTGGTAGTTACGGTATTTGTTTAGGCGACTGTGTATCAACAGTATGTTTCCAAAATGAAGGAAGTGCCACTAAGATGTCTAATACCAACATTTTTCTCAGTACAGAGTGAGTCAACTTCAACCTTGTGTCCTTGGGAGTTTAAACTCCTGAAAACAGGCAGGCACAGAGCTCTCACTTTGCAATAAGATCATCATTCTTGCTGATGTTGCCAGAGCAGACGGGCGCCACATCAACAGGACTGTCGACACCAGTTGTGTGACGCAAGAAAAACTTAACCAGCATTTTTAGCACTCTCAGCCACATTGACTCTGAAATGTTGTGGTCAGCAGACACACTTGTTACCCGCACTGAACAATTTAAATGGTTGTAAACGAAATTTTACATCACACACTACACTGATAATTTCTCATATGTATAATTTTAGGGCCCAGAGCGAGTGCAAGGAGCGAGGACTCCATTGAAATGCAAGGAATTTTTCTTCTTCTTCTTCCTCCAGATGAATCTCATTTTTGAGGGCCTGAAGGTGCTCGAAAAGTCATGAAACTTTGCACACATGCAACAATCTACTCAGGCGCAAAAAAAGAAATGGCTCAGTAGCGCCCCCTACAAAATTTCTATAAGGCAGCCCCCGAAGTTTGTTTCACCTACATGTACAAATATTGGTAGGCACATGAAATGTTCCAATAAGAACAACAAAGCCTCTAAACCCACAGGAAGTCAGCCATTTTGAATTTACTGTAAAATTTTGGTGTATATTTGGCCATTTTCAGGGGTCGTACTTTAACGAACTCCTCCTACAACATTTATTCGATTGACTTCAAATTTGGTTTGTCCCATCTTAAGAGTGAGTTGAGTTTTTGTCTAACCGTGTGACCGTGGCAAGGCGTCAAACTTCCATGTTTCGCCACCAAACACAAAGTGATTGTGATTGTGTCACATGCTTGACACAATCAGAGTTCTAGTACAAAAAGTGATAACAGTTGTCAGTCTGGCTCATATCATTGGCCACTGCTCCTGGTTGATGTTTAATGCATTAAATCCAAAACACAGAAGACCACAGATTGAGGACAGCCCCTGCCACATTCAGCCCACTGAGGCAAATTTGTGATTCATAAATAAAACTGACTTGACTTGAAAGGCCTAATATAATTGCTGCCATTTCCACAAAGCCACTCAAACCTTAAGTGGCAGTGTTAACTATGGCTGAGTGAATTGATCCACGCTCGTGACCAAAGAGTCCAAATAATAAAAACCTCCATGAAATCTCACAAACTTCACAAATCAAACTGTTGGCTGAAAATTTAAGCATGTAGCTGAGCATAAAAATTAGAGCGAATCGGGCTGTAATGCCAACTTAATGACATCATTATATTCCATATTTTCTGTCACAAGCATTTGTTTATCTAAGCTGAAAATACATAATTGGGAACAAAAATGACTGCATGAGTGGGCCCTCAGAGAAAAGTCAGTGACATAAAATCACTCTGCCTTACACTGTGTGAAAATCTCCTCCATGCAGTCTTCATTATGAGATTAAAACAGGTTCTTCATACAGAGGGATTATTGGTTCAGTAACACTGGATGGCAGCTTGTACACAGTTTGTTCTCTACTTCTACTGGGAGTTCTGGGTGCTGTGGAAATATGCACCATTACTTAAACTGTGTGATAATACATTCAGTTTAAAAAGTGATGATCAGTGGTGCCTGTACTTCAGATGAAATTAGTTGTGCTGAAATCACTGTACAAACAGATGCATAAATCCATATCCATAATATTCTTGTCTGTTACCTGTATTGCAAAGCCCTGGTGGTGAAGCTAGGCCTCAGAGGGAAGATAAGCTCTATGCTACGCTATTAATCCTGGCCCTGTTTTTTCCTGTTGTCAAAGCTCCCATGTTTGAACAATGCTGTTGTCTTCTCTGTGTTTGCTCATTTAGGAACAAACATTTGCCCGAGCGCACTGCTGCTGCCGCAAACAAGCTCTCCTAGGAAGTGTTATTAATAGGATAATTAAGCAGACGGTAATGAGCTGGATTATGCCTAATTATGACAAGATTTGTTTTGGCATTTTGTCTTGTGAGGAGCCAGTGAAGTGGTAAAGTCTACCTTGGAGTTCATTATGCTGATGTGCGTGCACCTGAGTGCACAGGACAGGCAGCAGGGACCCAGGTGGGGGGAGAGGGGGGCACGTGTGCCAGTACAGATAGCAGGGCAGCGGACATCGGTGCTGTCTGGCTGCCTCCCTAACTGGCTGGTTGGCAGTGCAACAAGGTTTGACCCCCGAGGTGCTGCCAGGCCAAGAGACCTACGTGTTCCAAGTGCTAACCTGCAGCTGTCAGACTGTCTTTTTAAACCTGCTCATAGTTGGTGGTGTTCAGGAAGCAGTCTTACCCATCGGAAATCTTTCCTCAGATACAGAAGCTCAAATTACGACTCCTAATGAGGAAGGATGAGTGTTTAATGTCTGAACAATTCAGGTTTACTGCTGCAGTGTAACAACTTGACACATGACACATTAACTGGCAGCTATTAGTAATCCATTTTTTTCACCTTTTGGTGTGATATTGATGATTATTGTTAACATTTGAATTGTTAAATTCAGGTATTAAAGGTTCAGTGTGTACGATTTAGGGGGATTTAGAGGCATCTAGAGGTGAGAACTGCAGATTGCAACCAGCTGAAACTCCTCCAGGCTAGGATTCCTTTAGTGATTTGTTCAGAAGGTTTTTACCGTGAGCCAAATTATTCACAGAGGTCACTCCTCCAAAACAAACATACCTGTACGGCTGTACACATGCCACGTCTTTTGCCGCCTGGGAAATACAAGGTCAGGTGCTGGGCGCTACTTTTGTGCCTTTTTTTGAGACAGCTTTCAAGAGCTCAGCGACAGATTGCGTCTGAGGTTGCAAAGCAACCTTAACAAGCCTTGTATAGCCTATTTACTTGAAATCCTGAGTGCAGAGCTGATCTTCTCCCAGGAGCTGTTTGTAAGTGTGTAGACCTATCATTCGTGGAACAGATGTAAAGCTCTGCACTAATATGATCAACTTTTCCATGTTTATCACAGACTGATATTTACGAAATACGGGAAAGATATCTGTTAGCTGTGATTGGTTGTTCCTCATCACATGACACATGGTGTGTGCTGCTGCATTCCAGAAGTTGCACCCAGTTTATCTCTGAGTGCATTCATCACACCCTGAAAAATGGGTGTTCGGGAATGCATGCACGCCACGATGGTGTCTTTCTGGCGTTTGAGCGCACCTGCTGTGCATCTCTGTAAAACAATGGATATGAGGGCCCAAAAAGTGGCATGTACAGGGCCCCTAATGCAGTTTCACATTACAAGTACATGTTTCTCCAACACTGGTTGGCATGTCACAGATGGACAGCTAGCCCAGAACCTGCTAATGTGAGCTCATCTTTTATCTCCAATAACTTAACATCCAGATGTTCAGGAGGTTTTTGGCAGGAGCCAAATTATCTGCAGAGATCTCCTCCTCAAAACAAACAAACCAGGTTATATAAACCAGTAAAAACACTGCGTAAGCAACAGCGTTCTTGTTGCAGAGGGGCTGCTAAATACGTTAGCTGATGCAAAAACATGAATGGCCCTATTGAGAGCTAGCATTTGATTTGTGAATTCCAGACTACTGTAGAAACATGGTGGTGCAACATGGCAATCTCTGTAGATGAGGACCTGCTCCCTGTGTAGATATAAACAGCTCATTCTAAGGTAACAAAAACACAATGATTCCTATTTTCAGATCATTAAATGCTCAAGAAAACATACTTATTATATTATATTTCTGCCAGTATATCCTGTTCAAACCTACACACTGGACCTTTAAAGTTATTAAACCTGTCCTTGTCATCACCTTAGTAATTAAAAAAGTTTTAATCCCTTAATAAGTAATAAAAGTGCAATAATGTGATTTCATTATAGAAGTGTTTTTTATATTAACAGGTTTTATGATATTTAAAAAAAATAGAGCAATGAAAGCTGTCACATTTTCTTAATATTAACAGTTCACACTAATAATGAACCTTACTAAGTCCCTTTTCTGTTGAGGGTTAAATATAGCAAACACATCAAGCTGTATATTTTTTAAATACACTGATGTGTGCAGCCACACTGCAGAAATAATGGCATCCCACCATGCACAGCTGCTGTGTGACAGCACAGTACGTTCTCCCTCACACCTAAATACCTGGAGCTTAATGTAAATCTGTATAAGCAGTTTGTTTGGCAGTGATTAAAGTGACAATCTTTTTGATGCACCAGATGTGTTAAATGCAGTTTGTTGGTAACAGACAACCACTAAGAGAATTACAGGACCTTTAGCTGGCTTTAAATTGATACAGTTTCCTGTTTACTTTCTATTGTTTAGCCATGTTTTGAATGATTTCAAAGCAGAACCTCTGTGGTCGTGTATTAAATAACGTAGATACCCTTCAGTATGTGATGTGTCACTTTTTATTCAAATTTCGAGGTTATGATCTAACATGGGAAACACATATTTGAACTATAATGACCTGTTTGATTTCAGAATTCACAGTATGAACACAACAGACATTTTCAAGTTTGCCTAGCTTGATCAGATTTGATTGACAGTGGCCAGACAACATAAGCAATCAACCCAACTGTCATCATGTTTTGTTTCAAATATTGCTAATGTAGGGAACAGCATCGCCTCAGTGATGGCCATTTCAGTCACTGGGTATCCAGCGACCGCTACCACCACTTTCTCCTCCAGTGTTTACCAACTGTAAACTTGTTGTCCTGACCACCACAAAAGGCCCGCCTCTTTAATCATCTGATTGGACAATGGGAAAAAGCGGAGATGATGTGATGCGTTTTTCCACCCTGAGTTGAAGTTCTTTCAGCTCGAGGAGTTCAGAGTGCTCCGGCAAAAATGCCTAGAGCGCAGAAATGTGAGACTCGTAGCAACACAAAACAGCAAGTAAAAGCTTCATTCTCATTTAAAGCAATTACAAAAAGCTGCCTCCAGCTGCTAAAACGCATTCTGTGTGATCAGGGCCTTGCACATAACAACTGCTCAAGTAAAAGTGAGAATTCTCATTTGAGTAATCTACTTTAATAAAAGTTAAAAAGTACCAGATTAAAAAATTACTTAAAGAACAATTACTTAATATTGTAATGTGTTACCACCCGTCTCTGTGTATCTCATGTAAAATAACTAATACTGTTCAAGTTTTGGCAGAAAATTTTGTTTTCGTGTAAGACCCCATGGCTCATTGTAAGAGGTAGATTGAGAACATAAGTTTTCATGGTATTTAAGATGAGGGAAATAAAGCTACAACTTAAGGTTAGGGAAAGGTCACTGTAGTGTTTAAAAGAAACTAATCTTGACTGATGCTAGCAGATTGGTTGGGAACAGTGGTCTCCAGCATTATTGTCAAGTTTGTGCAATCAGTCTTCGAGCTTGACCTCCTCCCTGTGTTACTGTGGTATAACAACTTCAAGGTTCTTCCACTTTTACGCGAAGTGAGGACGGTCATTGTTTGCATGACCACAAGAGGGTGCTTGTCAAGAAACATATGTCGTTTCAAGGATTCGAACACATAAGCGATGCTGTCGTTTTCCCAGTGAGGTCAGCCTCACAGATGTAGACTGTAAACTGTAATCTCTCAGAGTGAGCTGAATCACCAACAAGCCTTTTTCATATAATGCCTGCTGATAAACCGGGATGACATCTTGGTTAGAGGACACGACAACAGATACACTGCTCAGCTCATGTGTGATAAACAACTCAAATTCAAATCTCTGCATGATGGATTTCTGTGTTCTGAAATACCGCCACTGACAGCAGGATGACAGCGCGTCGTCAATCAAATTTATTAGAGCTGAGTGTCTTAATTCTTTATAAAAGGGTTTAAGCTTAACAGGGCCTATGCAGCGCTTATGAAATTGTGCCGGTGTGGAGGAAAAAGGAGTCTTAATGCATTTGCATTTACAACCCAGACAACACTCTCACACACACACACATATACACACACACACATACACAGCAATGCACACATCTTCTATTAAAGCGCTCCATTCGCTCCTGCAGCTTTCGATAAGAAAGCTAAGTCTGGGATTTAGAGCTTTAGCTTATCATCATCTTTACGAAGCTTTCTCTGCAAAGTGCAGTAAGCATGGGCCAGCAATCTGCATAGAATTTACAGTGAATGAAGGGGGGAGGGGGGTGCTTGGGAGAGGAGGGAGGTGATTGTGGTGTCGGGTTAGGAGGGGGGGGTGACAATAAATACATTCGTCTGAAAACCCGACTGTTCAGAAACAGGTGGATTTACATTCCTCAGAAATCAAAGCCGGCTCGGTGGGTAAAACCTTACCCAAGCCTTATTTATGAACTAGCGAGCACATTGTGTGTGTGTGTTGGAGAGCGTCGGGGAGAGGGAGTACACATTCATACGGCACACAATACACAGTTAATTCTTCAACACACACACACTCACAGAGGGAGAGGGAGCTCAGTTCTGTAACAGGGGACTTTTCATTTACTCAGGGGAGAAAAAAAGCAAAAAGATGAGATTATGGAGAAAGCTCATTTCCTGCTAAACTTGGACTCTGGTTTCCCAAATAAAATTGCTTTTATTCTTCACAACATGTGTTCCCGGAGATTAAGGCCCTGTAATCTTGCAAGGGCTTAATAAGACTCAGTATGCGGAGTGCAGGCTAAAACAGAAAATGTGGAACGAGCCTCGCTTAGCTCTGTTCTACCCAATGACTTTAATCCTGTTTATTAAATTATAAAGAACCTTAAAGGATAAAGATAAAGAATATTGAGTCGAGGATTTAAATGATTCAGGGTTATTTTTTTTCCCCTCCTGTCTTAGCGCGAGTTATTTGATAGCACTGGATCATGTTTAAAGATGGCAGCAGGCAAGAGCTGTGACAGACTTTGTTTTTACAAATGGAGCTCACTCCCCTCTAAGTACAAACCTGCATTAAGTGTGGACTCAGCCTTGGCTGGGTTCTGTTTCTTGGGTATTAAAGTGTAAAGTGTTTCCCACGTGTTGGTAATCCTGAGTGTCACTGATCCCTGTGACAACTTATAAAGGGTGACATAAGAAAAAAAGCACGCTGAGATGTTTTTGCTCTCAATTACGCAGACAGCATCCAGCTGATACATTAAAACAAGACAGCACTGACCCCTAACGTGCAGCGTCATAGCCGACTTGTTTACAATATCACCCCAAGATGTATGCACAAAACTGTCAGAGCCAGATATAAGCAGATTACCTTTAAGCTGTGAGAGTTAATGGCCAAGAGAGGGAGTCTATGCAAGCTATGTGGACTTGTGAACTTGTCACTGAGAAGTTCTACTGAGCTATTGGGCTAAGAGGATTGCAGGCCACTAATCCAAATCAAAAGACATACCATGTGAATTATTACATTCTGAGACAGATTATTTTACCCTCAGATTAAGGATTCATGCCAGCCAAATCTTCTCATGTCTTGCCTGCCTGATGAGGAATGGAATATGCCCATTTGGAAAATCGGCCTGCCTTTCTAAATGTTGTTGTTGCTGTCGCTGAGGCCATCGCATTTAGAGCGATCACTATGATCCCCATAATATCTCCTTACATACAAGTCTTCTGCGTTTTGGAAGGCACATTACTCACACACACAAACACACTCAAATTACTCAAATCCTCACACAAACACACACAGACCTGCTGTGATGCTCTGCCTTACCTTCAGTTCAACTGCTTTTTTAATGCATTCACAATGATGTCTCACAGTTTGTTTTTCTAACAACTCCAGTCTTAGCTCTTATTTGGATTAATGCCTTAAACTCCACTCTCCACTGTTAGCAACCAAAAGAGCAGTCCTACACAGAGCTGTAGTGCACCACTTAAATTGCAGATGGAGATTGAGACCAAATGGGGGTTGAGTCTGAGTCCAGATGGATTTCAAACAGGCTTGAGACGGGGCCCCCACAACATGTGCCAGGCTTTGAAGCCAATTTTTGTCGTGGCCAAACAGTTGAATTACTTCGGTCATGTGATGCCATGTGGCCCAAAAAGACTTTTTCCCATAGACTTATATAGCAAAAGAGACATCTGTGAATCAGTGGATAAATTGTCAATGTGTCACTACCCTGCGATTTGATCCATTCGGTCCAGTAACATTTTAAAAGTCTAGAAAGGCTGCAAGATTGAATCAAGTTATGCCCATTTAAAGGGGAATGACGGTGTGAAATGGATTTGGAATATATTGTACATGATCACGAGTTCGAATCTTCTGTTGGGTACAAAACCACGCTGATGTGATGCTTTCTAAACTAGGCTGTTTTTAGCTGATTCCTCCAAAAGGCTAATGCTACTAGCACTCAGGACATGAAACAAAATAGCTGCCATTAAACCACTTACAAGGCTCAAAGTAGCCCCACACTTTGTTAGTAGTATAACGAGGGTCCAACCATTGAAAACAGGGTATTCACAACTTTGTAAGTGCACAGATAGTTTATTAAAAATGACTGTTTACAAAGACAGTACCTTGAGGTAGTTTTCCGGTCGCCACCATTTTGAATTTACGTCAAAACAAGTCGATTGCTGAACACAAATCTCAGGTGTTGTTGACAGAAGAGGGCTGACCATGGGCTGTACACGTGAACAAGGGGTGACCGGGATATGTGT
>JAPZEB010000001.1:34676975-34690018 GCA_029783705.1 Chaetodon striatus
AGATGAACTGTACTAAAATATGCCAAAATAATAAAAATAACTAGCAGCAATCAATAAGTCAGTGAGAATGTGTGTGTGTGTGTGAGGAGGCATAAGCATATATAGAAAGCAACAGACAGAAATAGAGGGCTCGGCGGGGATAGCAAACACGCTGTCTGTGGTCATTTTGACTTGGCCAGTGGACTTTACTACAAGCTGATTGGCTGCAGAAACAGGTGATGTGCTTTACATTCTTAAACCAGCCGCCAGTGATTTGACCAGCTGAGTCACAAGTGACATCATTAGCCGGCTTAAGTCGAGCTCAAAAGGTTAGTTCACACTGCTACAACTTTTCTCTGCGACATTCTATAACGGCATTGTCTCGTTGTGAATCTGTGGTCTGAGCTGGGCTTATGATTGTAGGGATTTGTGCATTTGTTAGTAGACCTTTGTGTTGTGTCACATGTAGTAAACTACTTAAATCCCCATGTGGCTGGAGGTAAAACATCGAGTTAAGGTATAAGACCCAAACTGACATCAAAGAAGTAGTTGTGACAAAGTGTCTGTGTCTCGTCCAAAAAGTTGCACTAAACACCACAAAGATTACAGCCAACAGTCAACCAACAGTTACTTCCGGCCTACATAAGAGGAAATGACTGTTCATACCAGCAGATTGTCTTTTCTTCTGTCTTTGGTTGATGGTCCTACCATCATGTGAGCTTGTGGATTTTCTTATGTAAAAAATGGTTCCACCAATGACCAGGTTGTTATTCATGCAGAATCCAACAAGGCGTTCACCATTGTTGTTTCTTTCTCCACATCCGTGGGTGTCTTAGTTAGAATTTTCAGTTCCCACTTTCATGTCACCGGGTATATCAGAAGCATGTCGTGTTAGGGTACCTTAGAAACCGCCATTTGTTGCTGTTCATACCAGTCCTCTTCTTCAATCTCATTTGTTGGTCCATAGCACTGCAAGATGGTGAGTGTCCCTCAAAGTGATATCCATCAATGGCGGGACCTGTCGGCTCTGTCGCCAATTCAGCATGCTGAATCACCCAATAAACAGGCAACATTTGTTGACCAGCAACAGTGGTCCAAGACACACTGCAAAAAATAGGGCAACAGATGCTCCCCAGCGGCCCACCATCGACTTGGTGTGTCAGGGCACATAAAACTTAGTGTTGAACTCACTCTGCCTTCATGAAAAGAGTTTAACATTTTTACAGTAATTGGAAGTTGTACGTGTAAAATTTTTTTAGATATTCCCCTTTACATTTGATCAAAACATGTATTTCAATTAATCATACATTGGGAAATTTTTGGCAGTAGTGGCCTAAAGGTTAGAAAAGCAGGCTTTGCCGGTTCAATAAATCTGTAGCAACACTTGTCTCTTCGTCTTTACCACCACCGAGGTGCCCTTGAGCAAGGAGCTCAACCCTCAGCTGCTTCATTGGAGCTATGCAATGGCCAACAATTTAGAAAGTGAAAGCATGTGCCTCAAAATCCCTTTTCCGTATCACAGAAAATAGTCAAGCAATTTTTAAGAGCAGAAAATTCATCTGGGAAACATGGAGCTCATGTTTGAAGATTAAGTACTCATAGATTAAATTATCCGCTTCTCAGATGACAGCAAAGAGCGATGTGCTACTTGGAGTTCATGTTTAGTCTGTAGGTTTGGGTTGTGGATGTTTGCATTTCATAAGTATTCTAATTCACTTTTTTGGTGCCAACAAACTGTCATGGGTGAAATGGCTCCCTGCAGGGACAGAGAGCAGAGAAATCACACAGGGAAGATTTGTTTACGACTGAACCTTTGTCATATTGTGTTATACATCACTGTGTCTTGGCGGTGGGGAAGGGTTGATTTATTGTTTTTTAAATATAGCATTAAACTCTAATAGCATCGATGCTTTACAAGAGATCCTAACAGTAAAGTATCGACAGAGAAAGGCCCAAAACATTTGAGATTTTAATGCTTATTTTTAATGAGGAAAGTTTTCATCGACATAACTGATATTTTGTTCCACTACAGCACAGATTTGGCATCAGTTTCTCCTTTTAGGGATGTCCGAGATCATTTTGTTGGGTTATGGTGGAGATGGGAGGAAGAGGAGGGACGTGGACTGCCTTCTCAATAAATCACTGTAATCAGAGTGAGATGGCAGGTAGCTTTGGATGGCATAGACGTGGAGTCAGCATTGTGTTTTTTTCTGGAGCCTCCTCTCTGCTGTGACTTAATGCAGGCTGGCAGGTAGAATGGGTTGTACCTGTCTGTAGAGGGATTTAAGTGATGTGTGCATTGTGGAGTGTGGATCCTGGTAATATTTGTTCTGTGGAAAGGCTGATCATTTCAAGAAGGTATTAGCTTTAGTGACTGTCACTGACGAGCAGGGTTTGTTTCTGTTATGTTTCTGCCAATATCACAACCTGTCGGCTATTGTCTGATAATGAATGGTCGGCAGATCTGGCGTAGCTAGCCGATATCTGGGCCAAGACTTTCTCTTCTGTGTGCTGATGTTTAATTGGCAACCTGAGACAAGTCAAGACATTATTTTGACTTATATTTGTAAACAGATATGAATTCTGATAAATCTGAAAAAAGCAAATGACAAGCTAACTTGTTGTCACCTGATAGCCAGTTGGGTCTCAGATTGCATTTCGGCCAATGCGTTCCACCTCTTTTGCTCTCCACAAGATCTGTTATCCTCAGAGTCAGATCAGATATCAGACATACTTTATTGATCCCTAGAGAGAAATTAGGACAGCTTACAGTTGCTCTCATACTCTCATAGGCATAAAGAAATTGCAGGAAAACAATAGGGCTGTGTACGACTCAGAGTTATGTCAGTTGAATCAGATTTGCCTATTTAATACAAATGTTCAATGATTTTTTTTTTTTCATTTAAAGTTTAAAAGTTTGAACAGGGCTCAGCGGGACATTCAGTGTGAAAGCAGCATTCATGTACTGTAGTGAACAAGCCAACGTGGCTAACTACAGATCGAAATTGCGCAACTTTTTTGCCGAAACTATCAAACACAGGCCAGAGCCTGTGTTGTGTTAAGTTGCTGTGAGCTGTAAATTCACCCCCTCTAGGCAGAAGAGAGAAGATAACTTGATCTCTTTAGCTTTACAGTGGAATATTTCTCCTCCTACATGCTGCTGCACCACGTCTGCAGCTCTCGTTGCCAAAAAGTGGCATGTAGGTCAAGAGCGCAAGTCTTGGGACCAGAAAGAAGCAGCAAAAAAAAACAAAACAACAACAACAACTGCTCAGTTTAAAGCAATTGGGGCCGACTGCAGGGTCTCCAACTGATGATTCAAATGTCCGACTTTCAAGGAGTAGCCCTCAAAAATAGAGATATAATAATATAGATATATAATAATAATAATAATAATAATAATAGAATAATAATATAGAAATTAAATGTAAGTATTCAAGCAAAAAAGGTGCTTAATGCCACAATATGTAACACCATGTATACATATAAATATAATAATAAGAAATTAGATATTAGATATGTTGTTTAGGCAATATTTAAATATGTACAAATATGTGCAGCGCACTACAAGTGTACTAAATATAAATGCAAGAATAGAACAGGGAAGATTAATAAAAGTGGTATTGTACATATGAAATATTGAACAGTTAGTCACTCGAAAGTGATTGGTCAGTACCAAAATCTTGATACCAAAATCTTGTCCTGTTGCCCACAGATTCTGCAGATATCTGTTTATAGAGTTTATGTTTCTGCATGCTGTATTGCAGGATTGTTGGTTCAGTGAAGCACCTGTTCACACGCCGTAGTGTCCCTGAACATGGCGGCTGTGGCTCAGGAGGTAGAGCGCGTCGTACACTGACTCCTCCAGTCTGCATGTCGCAGTAGTCTTGAGCAAAGTACTGAGCCCCAGTATGCTCCCATGGCTGTTCCATCGGTGTGTGAGTGTGTTAAAAAACTGAGTGGCAGGTGGCACCTTGTATGGTAGCCTTGGCCACCAGTATATGAGTGTGTGAATGTGACATGCAGTGGTCAGATAACTAGAAAGGTGCTAAACAAGTGCAGTCCATTTACAACATTTACATGGATAACAACTTATATACTAATAGTTGGTATATGAGTTGATATACTACAACAAATATTCAATGTAAATTTGCATTCATTATTTAGTTAAAATGGTTAATTAATGTTTAAAAATGATTGTGATGTAATGTTTTTGTATTGTTATTAATACAACTTTCCTAAATTAGTAAATTAAAGGGCTAATAACTGGACATTAAATGTTGGGCTGCACTTTACAGATTTCTCATGTAATCTGCCGTCTGAAGTAAAGTCTGATCCAGTGGAAACTCTCCAGTGATGGCTCAGACCGGCACTTTGTTTGGTGGCCCCGCCTCAGTCTCTGGTGTCACTTAGTTTAATCACGGTGCCTGTCTGTGCTGCTTAATTACCAGGACCAGCGTGGTGTCCACAAGGTGTCTGAGGTGAAACCGGCATGGAGCAGTGGCCGACAGCCAGGCACAGGGATTTGGCCATGACGCTCTCTCTGTTTCATTCCAAAGTCTTTGTTTATGTAAAAACAGTAGTGAGCCCTTTACCCCCAGATAACTCCCTGCTGGGAGGATAAAGATACACACACACAGCCTGGGAACGGGCTCTGGGCCAGGGCCAGCTCAGTCCAGGGATAAAGAGATTGAGGCACAGAGACAAGAGGCTTGACTACAAACCATCTAACCTTTGCCACAAGGTCTGCACTTGTTTGCTCTCAGTTTGAATACTGCGGCATACAAGTGTGTGTGCTACGAAGCACTTCATATTCACAATACGATGCTGAATGGAAGAAAAAAAGCTGCAAAAATAAAACTATTTAAAGTTATTCAAACTGTAGAAATGAGAGCTGATGGTGCACCCTGTTGAGAAGAAAGTAATGAAATTGAGTCATGTTTGCAGTCTCAGTGATGTTTAAAATATAACTCTTTTTCTACCCTACTTTCATGAAACTATGTTTCTGCTAGATTTTTTTTTCAGTTGTGACCATTAGAGATGGCAAAGACATCAAACATCAAAGCAGTTCAAGAAAGGCATCGCATCAGAACATTTTCTTTCTCTTACTTTTACTGACATGACTCATTAATAAGTGAACTATCGACGTGTTTAAGAGGATCTGTTTGGCTACTTTTCAGGTTCATACTTGCACTTGAGGGTTCTGCTACAACATGTTTACATGCTTTAATGGTCAAAAACACTTCTTGTTCCTCTTAATTCCTCATACAACACCTTTCTCTTTAAGCACCCCCTCCTGAAAAGTAAGTAAGTCAACTTTTATTTACACAGCACCTTTTAAAACCTAGGTCACAAAGTGCTGTACAAAAGGAAAGAGATTTAAAGAACAAAGTATGAGTGATAACGTCACAAGAGGAGAAAATAGCACCAAAGAAAACAAACAACAAAAAGCTCAGTCTGCTCTGATTGGTCAGCGTGTCGTCCAGATCTCTGCGTCTCTGCACCATTATTGCAGTTGCAGTTTTTACTGTGAGCTCGTAAACACAACCAGACACGTTTGAGCAGGAATAGGATCGAGATCAGCAAACAAGTTTACATGTTCCCTGGACGTTAGCATGTAGCTTCATGTAGCAGTGTGGGCTACGTAATGGAAACACTTACAGTATCGTGCCTGAGGCAGGTGACTGTAAGCAGTTGGCGCACTATTATGTCAAACTGTAGCCAGAGTACAAAAAAAAATTGTTGGTAACTGAGTATTCAAAAACATCTGAAGCCTGTGGTTTTGCTAACAGGGATTATCTCTACATACATTTACATCGTTATTGGAACTTTGGCCACATTTAATATGAACATCTGACATGGTTGTAAGAAAAAAACTGAACAGGTCCCCTTGAAAGAGGACATTGTTCAGGTGCTTTTAGGATCGATTTAGATCAAGCAATTCCTGGCAAGCACATTGTATATATACAGTAAATATCCCACACAATGTCAAAGCAAACATTGCTGAAGGCATTTCTTCAGCAGAGGGAACTCATTTAGCACCTTGGACAGTGCCCCTGTGCAGAAAGGGTGCTCACCCACTTTATCTAAAGAGCCAATTAAAACCAGAAAGCTGAGAAGAATTTCTGACCCTCATAGCTCCAAACTGCATGTTGCACATGTGACCACATCAGAATAGTTGATGTGGAAGCAGATATTCTGCCTTTGACAACACAAGCAAAACGTGCTCTGCAATGACAGATGTAGCCAAAGCTGCAGCCCCCCTTGTGAAGTGTCAGTGTCAGACAATGACGTGGACCAACTGGTGTTAAGAAATTTTACTTTTTGTGGATACTTGTCTAACAAACTAAAAAATATGTCTCCCATCAGCCTTTAACATCATCAAACCGACATATAAAATCAATAACTGCGATCTCAGATTTCAACACATTGCTGGGAGTGATGGACAGCAGATATCAGCATCATGTTTATTGCCAAAATGCCCAAATATATTTTTTAAAATCCAATTAATATCATGAGGCGCTTGAGGCCCACTAATTTATGAAAACTGTAACAGTATCAGGCAGATCACAGCACAATAAAACTTGACTGGTGTCTGGGTCAGTCCTGAGGACCAGTGTTACATTGCTGCACACTTGGTTAACATGTTATTAGTCTCTGTAAACGCAGCGTTGAGGTCAGAGGAAAACAAAAGTGTCTGCTCACCAACATCACAGCTTGAATAATGAGTGATGTGACTGCAATGAACTGAAGAGTTATTGATTGTGGGGGGAAAATATGCTTAAAGACTAATCCATCATTTTCAGAAAGCTGCCCCGTGCATTATTTAGCTCTGTCAGGTTGACAGCTTTCAAGATTGTGATTTCTGACTAACCGATACATAAACACCAGCCTCCCCTGTGCTGAAGAAGTACTTATGAGCCTTTAGTGAGAGATGAATCTCTGTTCAGCTCTTTAACATTCATCCATGCATGGAAATGATTTCAGCAGGTAGATTCTAATTCACAATTTCCACAGGCAGTAATTTCTCTTTAACTCAGCAGTAATGTGAATGTGAATGATGATGAGAAAAAATCAAAACTGAAACCTGGAGAACCACAATTTGACTTTGTTTTCTGCTCACCCATGTTTTTGTGACAGCTGATAAGAGAAACAAATGATCTGTCTGAGCGGCTTTAGAGAACTTGCCTAATTGATGTAAATGTACAGACGCCTCGGCCTTCAGTGTCTAACAAAGAACGAGATACTCACATCTCTTTTCTGCTGAGCATTTATATCAAAGCATACATATATCATAAAAATAGTGAGAGTCAGCATGAGATGTAATGGAGGCAGTGTCTGTAGGACTGCTGCTGTCACCACAGATATAATTTATCAAGCCAACATTCTGCAGGTGAGGAGTCGTATTCAGCAGACAAATATGTTTTGTTGATGTGAACTATATGATTAATTATTTTGATGTTAATATGATGTTTCTAACCCAGTTGCCATGATTAATGTTGGTAGAGTGTATGTTTCATATGTAGTGGACGTCAGGGTCGGGTATTGTCCACATTCGAACACATACCTGTACCTGGAATTTGACAACAGCACCCAACAGTACCTTTTTTCAATACTTCACTTTCTTTGTAATATCAAATATGTAATTTTTGAACAAGCTGCAGGCATGACGCAGTAAAACTAAAACACAACTCTGCTGTCATAGACTGTAAAAATTATGGTTGGAGTCACAGTGACGTCAGTCCCGTTTTGAAGCCTGGAGTTTGGCTTTTCAGCTGTCGCCATCTTGTTTTAGGGAAGCCAGAAGTGACCGTATTTTGGCGATAGCCTGGTGCTGTGGAGGAGCAAGAGGTAGATATGACTATTGGCCTGTCACTCAAAGTGGTCCCGCCCTTAATTATGCTGAACTTTTAGCCTTAATAAAATGTAAATGGATCTGTTACATAAAAATTCAAATTCATTGACAGGCATAATAAGCTACAGAGGCCAAACCATTTTTGCACCAGGCCATAAACTTGTTTATTTCTGCTGTCAAGAGGGACATCTTAACATGGGGGTCTGTAGGAATTGTCATCTACCGTAGAGCCAGCCTCAAGTGGCCATCAAAGGAACTGCAGTTTTTGACACATGCAATGGCCTCATTTTTCAGCCACGGAGTTTGCTGCTTGATGTGTGTGTGTGTTTGCTTGTCTATCAGTGACATCAGGCTATTGCTAAAATAATCTAAAAAATGAAATCGACTTGATGCTCAGATGTCAGATCCACGATGCAGTGATAGTTTTGGCTCACTGGGAGTCTGGCCAAGTGGCTGATGGAGCTCGGTGGCCGACTTTAGGGCACTGCTGCCTCCTGTGCAAAGTTGAACCCAGGAACTCAGAGGCCAGCAACAGAGCTCCATGGCTGACTTACAGGTTTCAGGGTGCTTCACGATCTGCTTCAGTGATCTGCTGCTTAGCAGACATCTTGCCTCAGTGTCAGGCCATCCACCATCCCCTCTTTCTCCTGATGAGAACTCAACTCATGTACATGTAATCTGAACCACGTCAGTTTAGAAATGTTGATATGATACATATGAAATGTACAAATGTGACATAGCCGCGGTTTAACAGAAACATACAGTGTCAACGCTTTATTCATATGTTTGCTGTTGGTCGACACTGAAGAGATTTTATTCTGTGAGTCGCTGTAGTTGGTCTAAGTTGTGTTTTACAGAATCTGTGAAGCATCCAGGGAGTTATTTTGTTATCAGGAATCCTGAGTAACTTTTCTTGCCGCACTAACTTTACTTTTACACTTAAGTTAATGTTGTTTTTTTGTATATTTCCCAAAAGAGCTTTTCCCTGACAGAATTTGTTGCTTTCACGTGTGTAGGCGGATTTAGTTTTAGCAAAGTGTATTGAGAGTTTCCAGTCAAGAGAGATGAGTTGTGCCCCTTTTGCAAAACACATCTTCAGGCTGCATTGAGTTACTGAGATGGTGTCTGTGCAGAGAATCATATTTCTGCCTACTCTGTTTGTTAACCATTTGCTGTTAACTGTTGCTGAAACCTGCTATTTACCGTAGATGCTGCCAGCACTGATAAACCTACATTGTAGACCCACTTTAAATGTCTAAATGTGACCTTGTTTTATTTAATTAGCTGTTTGTTAAAACATGATAAACACAAAAAAGAAAGGAGGCCAGAAATGCAATGCAAAGTGTGTCAGCTGTGTTTAGGTATTTTTTGGAGGAGTTTTTGCTTTGAAGTTGGAGCTGAATTTGTCTGGTATTAACATGTTATGACACAACATGTTAGCACGGAGCAGAAGCTACTGCTGATTTTTCCCGAATTAAACCCACTGAGTAGTATCTTCTGTCCACAGTGTGACTTATTATTATTGAGTTTTCATACAGAGGAAAGATATTATGACCCTCAGGTGGAAAATGTAGTCTTCATTAAGGGTAAGAGGAGACATTTTTGCAATAAACTCTAGCTACTACATTAAAGAAATGAAAAAGTACAGGCAGTGAAGGATTCATACTTTCGCACTGTTACAAAATTATAAAGCTTCAGGCTTCACTGAAAGTTTTATTTAGAGCTACACCAATATACCAGCTGATTTTAGCTTAAAGCTGTAGTTAGTAACTTTTATTAAGAAAAAATATGTTTGGCAGTGCATCACTGACTCCTGCTGATGATAGTTTGAGGTAAGAAATGTCCAAAAAGCTCCATAGCTGGTTAATATTTGAGATGTCATGAGGAGGTTTCCACTGCTGGACTTCAATCATCTTAGCGGGGGCCAGGCCTGCCAACCAGAGTTGGCATATTCTGTACGTAAGGGAAAGGTAGGAATCGTCGTTTAGAAGATATACAGCAGGACCCAAGGGTAATGTTCCATCGTTAGTTCTGCAATAATACTAATAACCTTCCCTCAAACCCAAAACCCCCTGGACATTCCCATACAACACTCCTCTTCAGTAGTCCCATTTGATCTCTAATTCTAGGTGTTAGATTTGCTCTATGACAAAATTTCTGTATTTACTGATGAATTGGGATTCCTTGAGGCACCAGTGACATTATCCCAAATTGCATCCCAGTTTAAAGAAGAACACCAGCTAAATTAAGAATTCCAATATGTTATTGCCATGGCCTGGATAAGTTTAAGTAGTATTTGTGAACATGAGCTCCTCTCACACCAGAGAGGTAAAGGGGGATTTATACTTGTGCAGCAGACCGTACGCACATGGCCCACGCCGTTGAGAGCATTTCTACTTGTGCGGTGGTGTGTTTGTGTCACTCTGCAGTTACACCTCCAAAATACTAGTTGGCAGCGCAGTTCCTGTGAGGTCCCGTAAAGTTTAGCTGGTTCAAAACACACATTAAACACACATTAAACATGGCTTCGTAGAGACAGTTTCAAACACCAGTACACAAATTAGCTTCATTATGACTCACAGCATTCACAGACAAACACATTTTCCCCACAAATACAACATGTTAATGTTATTAGCACAAGCCTATGGCATTTTACATTGTATAACTTAGCCTAGCAGCTAGCAGATTTTTTTCCTCTACTCATATGAAACCAGGGACAACAGCAACATTTAACAGAGGTAACACTGACAAAACAACTGTCATATACTAAATGTGTTTTCCAACCAAATATAAAATGCTAATGTTATTAGCACAAGCCTATGGCATTTTACATTGTATAAATTAGCCAAGCGACAAGCAGAGATTTCATATGAAGCCAGAATAAATCACACACAAGACATAAAATGCTATTTTGTGGAGGCTTTGGTGTCTTCTTAGTAGAAAATGAAAAGCTTCGATTCCACTGAGGGAAATGGTTTCAGCTTACAAAAATAAACAGGTCTGCGTCGCTGCGACGTGTAGTTACATTTCTTGGGAGGTGCACGTCAAGCTACGGCATAGGGTACGGCATCGATTTGACACAGAAGTATAAATCCAGCATAAGTCTGAAATTTGTGATGTCATAGGGTATAAAGTTGTTCACGTTTACTAATACTTTTGGACTGTCTTGGACTACAGGAACAACATGTATGGATTATGAAAATGGGTGTAGTTCCCATTTAAGTCTAAGCCATATTTGGATGCTTTGAATTTAATTTATCACAGATACATGACACTGTCTGTCTTGAAGCGTTCTGAATCCAACTTAAAATAGGATGGTCTTTTAAATCTGACCCCCAGGGGAACCTCTTCTTTCTGGTTTTAAACATTCAAATGTCAAAACAGGACTCTCGTCTTGACAGTACTGCGCACCTGCCTCCCTCTCTTCACTTGCTCATCTCCCACCATGCTACACTTCACCCAGCTAATCTGGAGCCGACACTTTATATCTCTCCAGTCCTCCATCTAACAGCACCTTGTCTGATACCTGAGGGACATGCGGCACGACTCGACCTCCCCTACTTCTCAGACACGACAAAGCTAGTCCATGTGGCCTCCAGTCTACCTCTTAATCCACCTATATAATTACAAATACCTCTCCCCTCAGACGTCCTAGCAATCTCCCAGCAAACACACATGATGGTGGCAGAAACCAGATCAGGAGGCCTCTCAGCTTCATCAAGTGTTTCCCTATCAGACACCAAAGACATTTAACCAGTGCACGGACACACACACGTCCAACACAGTACGCTCTCTCTCCCAGATAGATTAACAAAGACACACACACACACACATTACCAACAACTGAACAAAGGATGAAGAGGAAGGAGTTAAAATAAATGAATAATTCTGTTCAACAGCGCACCGACAGTTTTGATGATGATTGTCGGCGGTGCTGATTGACCGATAAATTCATGCAAATCAAAACCTTTTTCTGACTGCCATTTAAATTGCTGTTTATCTCTCCCACTGGGATGGAGCGATGGAAGGAGGGTTCCCAATCACCCACCCATCCATGCTTGAAGCCTCTGGAGGGAAGATAAAAAAAGAGGGGGAGGCTTAAGTAAACAGAAGAGAACAAATGAGCTCTGTGACGGCTCAGCAAGCACTGCCTCCCTCCTTGCCTGTCTGAATGCCTGTCCTTTGTTGATGGCTGAATAGGGGGCTAAATATCCCTTGAAATCAGAGCCAGAGCCACCTCTCTGGATGCTATATTCTGTGGCTAAAGGCTTTCATATGCAAATAGTAACTGGGTTAGGATTGGTTCTACCCCACTGGTTGGTGTGCTATAATGGACATCACATTTGGGGTCAGAGGATGAGTAATGGGGCAATATTTGGGCTTCTCATCTTCAGTTAGCTTCTGGAGTCTTTGGGTTTTTAGCGCTGTGTGCTTATTCACGCTGCTTTGACAAGATCTCCATTTTCCGAAGCGAGGAGAGCAGATGGCGTCCCATGAACTGGTGTTTAGCATGGCAGGGAGAAGGGTTTGGGGTGAGAGCAATGCTTAGTTACAATTCACTGAAGGATTAGTGTGTGTGTGTGAGTGTGTGTGTGTTTGATGAGGACACATCTCTGTGTGTGTGAGGCTTGGCAACCCATTCATTGGGACCTAAATCACCAACTAATACCCTCTGAATTCCCTAAATTGGTTGGGTCCTCACAGCACAAGCACACAATCTGTGGTGACTTTGGATCTGACGTTGTTAAAAGCCAGCGGACATTTACACTGAACACACACACACAGGCTTAAATACACACTCTGAAAAGCTAGAATTACACCTACTGTACCACCTTCTCCCGAGGCCATTTCCACACTGAGGTGGAGACACTGTTTACATGTGAAAATGACTTCCATCCAAGACAGAATTTTGCTTTTGTGAAGCGTTAATGGGGAAATTGGCGAAGTATCTTCCTCTTCCACTTGGGTTGGTGAACATTGAAAACTTGGATGATTGTTTGTAAATGCCACCTATTAAAGCTGAGGTGTGTAAAAATCTGGAAAAGGCAAAACAAAGGCTGAATTTGAAAATGCGCTCTTCTCCTGCAGCTCCCACCCTTACCCTCTGTGTCCTAAGCCCCTCCCACCAGTTGACCACGAGCATATGTACAGACTTCATACGGTTACCAGTGTTTCCCATACATTGATTTATTTTATCTTATTTCTTTGT
>JAPZEB010000001.1:34713788-34727329 GCA_029783705.1 Chaetodon striatus
AAGTCATAGTATAGCATGTCGTCCAAAATCATGAAAAAAAGTCATAGTATAGCATGTCGTCCAAAATCATGAAAAAAGTCATAGTATAGCATGTCGTCCAAAATCATGAAAAAAAAAGTCATAGTATAGCATGTCGTCCAAAATCATGAAAAAACGTCATAGTATAGCATGTCGTCCAAAATCATCAAAAAAAGTCATAGTATAGCATGTCGTCTAAAATCATGAAAAAAAGTCATAGTGTAGCATGTCTTCAAATATCATGAAAAAAGTCATAGTATAGCATGTCGTCCAACATCATGAAAAAAACTCATAGTATAGCATGTCGTCCAAAATCATGAAAAAAAACTCATAGTATAGCATGTCGTCCAAAATCATGAAAAAAAACGTCATAGTAAAGTATGTTCTGAAAAATGTCAATACAGTATGTCCAAAATGTCATAGTAATAATATAGTATGTCTTTATGTGCCGACGTCATTTCTGTGGTTCCCTCCCAATTACTTACCTTTGGAAGTTTTTTCAAAAGATGTCACATTCAAGTCATATGTTTTTTTTCTGTAAATATTGGGTGAACCTGAAGATCCAAATCACAAAATCCCAATTAATTTATTCTGTAGTTTGAAATAGTGGAATTACTAAATGTGTATGTGCATGTGCATGTCTCCAGCTTCATATGTCGTGCACAGAGTGGAATAGCAGGAAAGCAAATGAGCCAATATCCCAAAATATCACTGTTCATTGAATTGTTCGCTTGAAATTACTAAAACCACAAATCCCAAAATAATACAGGCCTTAAAAACCCTATATGAACACCATAAGTGTGTACTTTTTGCAGGTCAATCACAAGGAAATGGGCCATTCTACAAAAACTGTTTTATTGATTTATTAACAACTGTACATTTCTTTTCAGTGCTGACAGCATTTGCTACATACTTTGGTGTGATTCAGAGGGGCCGGCGTGTTTCACCCCTTTTTATTTACTTATGGGAAATGCTGACAGGATCAGGAGCACAGTGTACCAACCAGAATTATTCTCTGTTGTCTTACCACCAGCGTGGGACACACTTGATTTACTAATTTGTGTTTACATTTAAGTGCCGTCCCCTCCGTCCTCATGAGCATTTACACGTCCCTCTGCCAACCAAACATATTCCAGGAACATTTTCAGGATACAAAGGGCAGAAGGATTCCAATAGCGCAGATTGAGCTGTTTGAGTTTAGTCTGTAGCCAAGAAATCAATGGTGCAATTCCACGTCCATGTTACGTCACGTTAGCAAAAAGCACATTGTCATCCAGTTTGTGCCTGCTGCAGTGCTTCTGCTGCCAACTGAGGTCCAAGGGTTAGGCTAAACATTTAACGTTCCCTATCTCCCGTAATCTTACAAGGTAAAACAAA
The DNA here is from genome assembly GCA_029783705.1 of Chaetodon striatus. Classification (NCBI taxonomy): domain Eukaryota; kingdom Metazoa; phylum Chordata; class Actinopteri; order Chaetodontiformes; family Chaetodontidae; genus Chaetodon; species Chaetodon striatus. The sequence continues at coordinate 34,715,184 of JAPZEB010000001.1, forward strand.
CAGGGAGGAAGATAGCACAGACAGAGCAGTACATTTAAAAAGGTCTTTTTTATATATATGAATTAAATTTACATCCATCTCTTTTCCTGAATCATAGCGTCCCGCTCCGTCCAAACAGTGGTCCAAACCAGCCGAGGCTCTGCCGGAGTCAGACGACTCCACGTATTCATCGTCCGGTAAGAGCACTGTGACAAAAGGCCATTTTAAAATCCCCACAAAACGTCCTACTTACAAGTTTCATGCTCCTCTGTTTGATTTGTGAAAAGGTCAGCCCGCAGAGTGTGCTTTAAGAAAATCAAAGAGTACGTTTGTTAAAAAGTTCTAATCTATGTTCTGCTCTCCCACTCAGATATCATGGCATAAGACAGAGTGGGCAAAAAAAAAATCATCACAAGTACACCCAGGACATGAAAATATATATATTTTTTATAATATATATAAAATGTCTTTTATTTAATCCGATATGTACACTTTTCACAAGACGTCTGGTGGAGCGAGGTTCTCTGAAATGAAGCGCCGCTTCATCCGGTTACGCCCTCGAGGAAAAACAGGAAAAAATTCAGAAGTCACAAAAAAATGTGTAACCCAAAAAAATAAACCCTCCAAAACAAAAAGGACAGAAAAATTGTTCCAGCACAAAAATCCTTCGGCCAAGAGCTCCATAGATTTCCACCAGGTAAGATCCAAATCTGTAATTCGTCTCTGTTGTAGTCCACAGCCAGACGGATGGACGGTCGGGAGGGAAAGTTAAAGTCATCTCATCAGAAGTGCTGAAGCAGAGCGGGAGCCTCCGTCCTCTCTAGTAGATGACCTCATAGACGGTGGCCTTCTTGTCACCAGATCCTGTCACGATGTATTTGTCATCTGCTGAGATGTCACAGCTCAGGACGGAGGACGACTCCTTCGACTGTGGAGGTAAGGAAGACACTCGAGTTAGGGCAGTTTACGTCTGCATTGATTTGTGGTCATTACATAGTAGTTGGTCTTTAGAGGTGGACAGGTACATGTTTGTGTCCACAGCAGTTTGATTTGACACACAGCTCTTTTTGTGAATCAGCTAATGGTGTTAGCCCCATTTAAGAATGTGGAAGTTGAAGAACCCAGCAAGTATTTCTAATCACGAAAAGCAAAGTAACGTGACATGTTTTCAGTTTCACACAAGGTTTATAACATCTGAAATATCTGCATGATTTGTAAGACTTTTTATTCGGGGTGTCATTCAGTTAATTATGCTTTCAATAGCCCAACACCCTTTGAGCGGTGACTAACCAGTTAATTTTTAAGAAAAAGTGACACACTTCAAAAGTTTATCCACTGAGAGGTGGTAAAATTTAATGTTTTGCTTTTTATGTCTGTTGGCGAGCTACTTTCACACGTGCAAACACTGTGCCCACCCTCTGGTCTCCACTGGTTAGCTAATGTTTGCACAGAGTTAGCTAGTAGTGCTGCTCATTTGGAGATTACAGCTGCTAACGCCATCCCAGTGGCAGGGAGGTGTTGCTGCAGAAACATGGTGTCCACCCTCTGGTCTCCCCCCAGATCACCCAGGCGAGTAAGCAGCTGCTTTCTGAGCCGCAAACCCCCTTTAGCATTGTTAACTATGTTAGCAATAGCCATGCTAACTGTGGTAACAGAGCTAATGGGGGTTTGCTCATCAGGGCAACCTGAGGGAGACCAGAGGGCGGCCAGCATGTTTCTATAGCAACACTCTCCTGCCACCGGGATGCCATTACCAGCTGTAATCTCAGAATGAGCGGCGCCACTAGCTAGCTCCCACCTGACCTGGTTAGTGCACAATGCTAACGTTAGTGAACCAATGGAGACCAGAGGTGGACAGTGGGCACCATGTTTCTGCATGGTCAAACAGCTCGCTGCCTCTGGGGGACATCAGAGGGACATCAAAGCAACGCTCTTGGGTCAGGATGGCGTTACTAGCGGTAATGAGCAGCGCCGCTAGCTGGCTCCCACCAAACCTGGCTGGTGCACAGTGCAGTTACCTGAAGGATAGTAACACTAACAGAATTTCTCTGTGTCAGTCTATTAATTACAGACCCACTTGTGTAACCGATCAAAAATATTCTTGGCATATCTTAACATCCGTAGTTGGTATTGTGACCGCAGAGGTTCACTACAAAACAAAAAATAGTACTGTATTAGGGATGAAGAATAAAGGAAATTGTGCCTCCATTTTGTATCAGCTAAATTACCTCCTCTTGTTGATTGAAGGACAGCGGCCCTATGTGTATGCAAATTGAAATGTTATTACACACCTTTATGATGTGTGTGTGTGTGTTTACTGTAGTTACCTGGAATATGCTGGCACCATAAGGAGTCCTCCATGCGTTCAGCAGATTGTCCTTCCCTGTGCTCACAAACCATTTACCTGCAAACACAGTACAGATGTGTTGAGAATATAATCTGAAGGTACGTGCGCTCTCTCACACACACACACACACACACACACACACACACTCACACAGAGTCATGTTTGTCTTGTAACAGAGACTCACATTGTGCCTCCGGCCCGTAACAACAGCGAACATGTGACTCAGTAATAACCTTATCAATAGACATAAAAGCCTTATTGGATAAAACAGCATTACATTAACAATGATAAAATGCACATAATGAAGGAGACTCACACCATTTCCACTCTGATAATTATTTAAATCACCCTCTGATTAATTACCCAACTGACTAGTTGGCTAATGATTTAATTAGTGGCAGCAAGAGCTCTGAAGCAGTGAGCGCCATTTGAATTAACCAGTTCTGCAGTGGCAGTGATATGAGACGCTGCTGTGGGGGGTCTCGTGAGGAGAAATGAATCCTGACACTTCTGGGGGGGAGAAAAAGTGAGGCGATAGTGAGACCTCATTTGTCTGAGCCTTAAACTTGACACCAGCTGGTCTGCCCAGCAGGCACGATGATCTGAACTAAAAAGCAATGACAAATTTAATGAGCATATTTATAAAAATAACAGCTTCCTTGTTAATGCAGGCGGCTACAAGGCTTCGCTTTGTGCCGCTCAGACTGTACAGTGATGTTAGCGAGCGTCCATCTGACAGCTCAGACTCATTCTCACATATAAACAGCACTCACTCATCAGGAGTCCGCATAAAAAAAAGTTACAGAGCAGAAATAAACAGCATTTAATCGCACCCTGAAAGTGACTAAGCAACACTGGCTGGATGTTTGAGTCATTTCAACATCTACACAAACTGTTGCTTCCTCATTTGTTGGTGTAGAGAAGTTCTCCAGCCAAAGCTGAAGGCAACACCCACCACTAACCAACTGTGAGAGCTATATGTCCTGTTCAACACTGACGCTACTGCCACAGCTCATCTCGACTCCAGGCTCAGGGTTTATAGCACAGTGTCTGTCAAACTGAAACAGTCCCTCCAGGATTTGGTGATCACAACAGTTGATGCAATTTCAGCCGATCCCTGTGAATTCTGTGCAACTTCTTAATCACCACAACTTAACCACAAATTTGACCATTTAAACAGGTAAAATCTCATTTCAGCGCGGCCCTCCTTGCATCACACTTTCTGTGTTTGTCATGAGACTGCGGCTGCAGGAGTGTGAGCTCTGTACCTGAGACTAAGTCACACACATGGTGACAGGGCTAACTGTTAGCATCACACAGCTAACATTACCCGCTGGTTATTAACGGGTTTAACGGCTCTGTGTTGGCTGTTCACCCCTGCTGCTGTGTTAGCTTGGGCTAACCAGGAAGAGAGAACAGGAGAAGGGTGGCTCACGGAGAGGTCCTTCTGCACTACTCTGAAGGCTAACAGCTGATTGTCAGCGATTAGCTGTCGGCCCCCCCCAACCCCACCATCACAAATAGTTTCTGTATAAAATACTGAATACTCATATACAAGGCTCCGAATCTGAGACAGCATCACAACCATTTTCGTAATTTTCACATGCCACTGCAATTTTATGGCAAAAACCCACCTAAAAACACCGCAGCATGCGTCGCAATTCTTTAGAAAAGCTGCTGTGAAATCAGGAGTTTCAGGTGGCAACAATCTGAAAAGCAGCACGCGAAATCCTGGACGGACTGGTAAAAGAACTGGGAACATAGTCACCACATTTAACAGCAGGGCAGCAGCTAGCTTTTAGATCAGGAGTCGAGTATTCCCAAACAGCCCCCACCGACCACCTCTGGCATTTCCAAATTTATCCATTTATGCAACTATTCAATTCCATTTTTTTGTCACCGCATTACGGACTAAATATTTTAAAAATACCCCCTTTCCACCGATACTGGCTTGTATATTTTTTTAAACACGGAAAAACCTGCTAAAAATAGGCTTTAAACTCCTTTCTCATTGCCAGTACATAGAGGCCAAAACTGGGTTAGTAAACAGTAGAAAGCTGCATTGAGGCCTGTGAAAATGTTACAGTGGCTGCTTCTTTTTATTTAGTCTATCTTTCAAACTCATTTGGATCATTAAGCACTATTTGGAGGGGGACAGATGATATTTTGTGCGGATGCATTACTGCAATTCACTGTTAAAGGGGCTACAATTAGTGCATTCACACAGGTGTTGTTTCCATCAATGCCGATCAGAGCTTGGACCAACTACTCTCTGTGACCACTGCAGAATCATTTGACCAGGTGTTAATGCAGATTGTAACTTTTCCCAGCACACACAAAAGCCAAATCTTTGCAGGTGTTTTTTGTGCAGTGGTTAGGGGCTAAAGACTTGTCTGTGCTGCCAGGTGTTAGTCTGGTCAAATAATAAATCTCTTATTTTCTTTTTGCCCCAAAACAGTCATGTCTCAAAAATATTTAGTCTAAAAAACTTGGTTCAAGTACCTAAACATATAACATATAGGTGTAACTGTACAATGAACATTTCTCCTAATCATTAAAGCTCATAACCTTCACCTAAGACATGACCTCCATGATGTCCTCTTTCAGCTCTGCTCAACAGTCATTCAATAAATATCAAGTTGGTGGGACTAGTGCTCATTTGTTTTGCTCCCTAATGCCAAAATATGGCAACAGCGCCCTTTTGAAAAGTAAAGTGGCCAAGACTCCGAGATCTCTGTTCATGATGTCATCAAAGTTACACACAAATCCTGACAACCATGAATATCAACACCAAATTTCAGGCTGTTGGACATCCAGAGTGAGCACACTACCCCCTTGTTTTCCACTAAAAATACACTTTAATACACCCGACTCCTCGCTGTTAAATGCCTAAATAGTTTTTGTAATCCCCCATAGGTCTGTGTTAAGGAGCCTGTTGCTTACCACAGTAGGCGAACTTGAGTGAGAGGACGCAGCTTTCATGCAGGTGCAGCTGGTACTTGTCCGGCTTGGTGTGGTGAAGCACCTCCACGTTGCTGCTCTCCATGCCCACAGCCAGCCACTCTCCAGTGGGACAGTATCCTAGTGAGAAGATCTGCAACGAGGACACAACAGACGTCATCAGCAACGAGTGTCAACAGTATTTCAACCCAAGTTCACCTAAAACACACTGACTGCATTCATCTGTGTGGCTTCATGTTACTCTAGATGTAGCTGGAAGAGTGGCTTATCTACCTGTGAGGTAAAGTCGTGCTGCTGGAGCTGCCGTCCCTCCCTCAGATCCCAGGAGCGGACAGTGTTGTCGAGCCCTCCCGTCCACAGTTTGGTCCCGTCGTGGGAGATGTCGATACAGCTGGCTCCATCTGTGTGGCCCTGGAACTGCCTGAACATCACAATACACACAACACTCAGGAACACACTCCCAACAATGAGACTGTCTTACGCTGGTGGCCGAATATTTTGTTCTCCAACACAATGAGCTGAGTATTAAAGAATGTCTGTGAATCAAGTCTTTCAGTTCGCCTTAATGGTAGAAACACAAAGCACTGACCTGACGAGAGTCTGGTTATGGAGGTCCCACACGGCGATGTTTCCATCAGAGCAGCAGGAGAAGCAGACCTTGGCGTCGGGGCTTATGGCCAGTGCGTAGCAGGCCGGAGCAGAGGAAGTGAGCTCGGCCTTTATGCGGGGAGTCTGTGAGGCCAGGTCCCAGATGGTCAACGTGCTGGCCTCGCCACCCACTATTAGGGTGCGGCCGTCAGGCAACAGCTTGCAGGAGCGGATGTAATTGTCCCTGTTCTGGAACAGAAACAAGAATCGTCACGATCCTGATGACTGGATGTATCTGAAAATGTATCAGTGTGTTTTTGTTTAACAAAAAGTGATTAGCAGTGTAACTCCATCAGGATCACCTCTACTTAAACTTCAGGGGAGCTTGTCTTTGACAAGTGAAGTTTTTACACTGCTGCTGTCTCTCTCTCTTTCTCGTGTTATAGTGAAGATGAGGATGTCAGCTTTAACAAGAGATGCAGGGAGAGAGTGGGGCTGCAGCTGTTGGCCAGGCTCCAAGAGAGCAGGAAGACAGATCAATAGGACTGTGGAAGCTCTTGGTCGAATTAAAACAGCACCACGATGGCTTTATAAGACCCAATTGCACTCTGGACGCACCTTAAGGGTGTTGGAGGCCATATGAGTTGAACGGCATGAAGCCGCAGTATCAAAATGAGAAATGGGAGGCAGTTGGGAGGAAGTAATGAGCTGGGTAATGGCAGACAGGGTTGGCCAATCAGAACATCATTACTCAGCAGGCTTTTTTTTCTCACCAAGGATTATTTCAGCACAGCAGCGAGACACTTTACTGAATTATTCACATCTCTGTCTGTTGGGATCTGGGGGAAAGCTACGGTGGGATGTGGAGTCAGGCTGCATTTGATGCTAAAGAAAATCTTAATGAAGGAAGCCGGTTGCAGAGACCTCATGAAACACGAGTACATTATGTCTCTGTTCTGCTCGGACGCCTTGTTACCACTTTGAAACATCCACAGTATTAATAACACCGACCTGGAACTCTTGAACAAACACATTTCCTGTAACAAGACGGCGGCTAGTTACCAGGCAGTCGAGTTGGGACACCGGGCTCTTGCTGCCTGGTTGGCTGATGTCCCAGATCTTGACACAACCCTTGCCGCCAGTGTAGACGTGACGTGTGGGGTTGCTGATGGTGACAGCGCACACCACCTCCCCGTGGCTCAGTGTGTTGATCTGGCGAGCGTGGCGCGGGATGCCCGGGCCTATCAGTGCATCTGGAGGGAAGGGCACGGGCTGCATCTGACCATCTGCACTCACATGAAAAGAATAAGCTCTGCGGGAGACAGAGGACGGGAGAGATGGTCAGGCTGAGCTGAGACATATTGAATAAAACAAATAGCTGAATCCTAAACCGCTCATACTCACGGTTTTCCTCCAGAAATAGACGTGAGGCTGGCTGGCAGGCCCGGAGCTCTCATGTGAGGATGAGGGTCAAACCCCGCCTGCGTAAGCAAGAAGAGCAAAGAGTTAACAAACAACCGATAACCTGCAAAGATAAATGAGACTAAGCTAATATTCAAATTGAAAACGATGCCTCACTTTATCTGTTAACGCCCTGAGGAACTCTCGTACCATCGTTTCCAGGCAAATCCCTTGAAAGGCGCAGGCTCGGCTTGGTTGCATACAGAGGAGCTTTACACAAGGCTACAACATCCCACTTGCTAATGCTAATGAAAGCCTGGGAGATTTTCAAACATGGAGATGCATTTTGGGGGCGAGCCTTTCTTTTTTTTAAAGCCTTTAGAATGCTAACTAACCAACATCAAAGTAAAGGAGCTAGGCCGTCTTTGTACTTTCTCATTATGTACACACAACAAGCTGCAGCCAGCCGAGCAGAAATATTCATGAGTTAATGAGTTATGGAAATACAGGATGAATGCTTAAGTTTCTCAAAGTCATTTTGCAAACAGATTCTACAACCTACAGCCGCAGAGGATAATTCACACGGAGCTGGTGAGGGCTTGTTGTGTCAAACTGATGCATGAATATATGAATGAATATATGTGAGGAAGAGGAGCTTCCTTCATTCACTGGGTTCATATATTCTATGTAGGACTTACAATTGGTGAGCGTCCGTAGGCGGCAGCAGCTGCAGCGCTCATCTGTGGTGAAATGAGACCCGGATAGACGCCCGGGCTGGTGAGGGACCCGTTCATCTCATGATGACCCATCATAGCAAACGGTGAAGCGTAGGACCCTGCAATGGACAGAGGTGTGCGCAGCGCCGGGGCGGCTAGAGAAGAGGAAAGAGCATTTTAAGTGACTTTTAGAAACTTTACATTAAATAACATTTGGAAATACTTAACTATGGTTCATCATCATGAGTAAGAGGTTCCAACTAACAAGGATCTCCGTTTTATTCTCATTAGTGACAATTGGACGACTCCATCTGCTGAGGAAGATCCTGTGATATGACGAAAAGCTCCAGAACAGCTACTAATGGACTCAATGGTGAGATTGTTTTGGTAACTTTTGTTCCAAAGATCAAGAATAAACTTTCAGTCTCAGGATTATGTTATAATTATTGAATCTGCAGATTACATTCTTTATTAACTGTCTGGACCAGTGTTGGGCAGCACAGCTTTACAGTAAGAATATTACTTTGCTCTGTAAAGAACAGTGTAAGGAATTACAAATAAGATACCCTAAAAACAAGTAACTTGTTACAACCATACTTTTGTTATCACCTCCTCTTGATTTTAAATCCAACTATCAGTTATATCCCCAGATTTACTTCTGTAATTGTCGCGCATGTACGTCTCCACGTAGCGAGCTAGCTTGGAAGATGGAGAAGTTTACATTTAGATAAATATATTCCCATTACTTTGATTTTGTCGGGAGGAAAGATAAGAAGAACATCATTATTCCAGGTGGTGGTACTAAAACTTTTCCTACTGCGACAAACACATCCTCAAACCTCCTGAAACACCTACGGCCGACAGCACAACATGAAACTTGTGGAAAAACAGCCCACCAAAGATGAGCCCTCTGTGGCCGCAGAGGTCGGCTGTAGCCCTACACTGGCTAAACAACCAAAATGGATTTTAATCGTGGACGGCTGCAGGCAACAACTGACACAGAACTAATGAAGCATGTGGTTTGATATGTGGAGGATGAAATGTTGTCTATCTCCATGGCCGACGGTCACAAGCAACAGAAGAGCCCCGGGTATAGAATCACTTGCAAGCTATCTAGCGTTAGCTAAACTTATCATACGTTAACGTTACCCTGACATTAGCACAGAGGTGCACAAACAAAGTTTTAATTTGCAGGAGAAAGGATGCAATTACCAGTTTTTGGGGGTTTAAGCAAAAAGTAATAAAACAAGGTGTGTAACAAACTACTGTTGGCAGAGAGAAATGAGTTGCAGTAGTTGAAGGTTATGAGGGCATAAATAAGCTTTTGTTTCTGCTTTAGCCTTTCAGTCCTGGCTTAATACACAGACTGTTGATTTAGTTAATACTGTTTGTATTATGTGTGATGTCTGAATAAAACCATTACTGCTAGTTCTACAATATTTGTTTTCAAAAGTGTAATGAAAAATAAATCACATTTTCTTAAGCCTAACACTGGTCTGGACTATAAAATGTAACAAGATCGTTAAACATGACATCTCAATATCCTAAAGCCCAATTTGAAGCCATTAAAATGCTCATTTTGTCTGACCGCCACTCCAAAACTAAAAATATAGTTCGTTATCACATACTATAAAAAGAACAAAAGCACATCTTAGTCATCTTTACAGGAGCATAACTCAATTTTAAGTCATTTTTCAAGCACATCAATAAACCCTACTTTGAATCAATGAATGGCTTCAGCTCTATGTTAGTATAACAGTGAAGACGTGCACATGTGATGACGTACCCAGTGCCTCCATGCCGGGTGGTTTGCCCATTGTGAGAGGCCGTAGTCCTGGAGTGGTGCTGGTTCCTGGTGTCGGTGCCTCATTCCTCGGTGTGGGTGTGTTGGACTTCAGGCTCGGTGTGGACGACTTGTCATTCTGAAAAAGAAATATTCTTTTAACCTCTGGGTGAAACCTGATTTTGTATCCGCTTACGGAAAGTTGTGAGTTCACTTACTCTCACTGCCAGCTACAAACACAGCAGAGTTAAAAAATAAACCCCAGTGAGTCAAAAATACCCCCACGAGCAGGGAAATCCAGAGTGACAATCTGAGTGGACGGCTCAAGGTAATCCAATCTAACACTGACACTTCATTACAGCCACGGTGTGTGTGTGTGTGTGTTGGGGGCATAAACCTTTGCTTAGAAGTCAAGCTTGTTAAGAGCGGCTAGACAAGTAAGATGGTGTCCCAAACACTTCTCTCATAATTAATCCATCTCTGTCTTCCTTTGCAGATGGAGTTCAGAGGAGTGGGGGGGCTTTAGCCTGGTGACACACACTAATGAGGGAGGCAGAGAAGCTGGGTGTCACGGGAGGTGGAGGGTAGTGATGTGGGCTATAAATCTATCCTAATCCACAGTGAAATGGTTTATGTAAAACCGATGCAGGAGGATTGTTTTAGCCTGGTTAGCTTCAGTGTGAGGAGGAAATGGGGGAGAAGATGAGACGAAGCAAGAAAAAGAGGGAGACAGCAGTTCCCTCGCCGCCGTGTCTCAGGGTTATTTACAGCCTCAGGCCGAGGAAGGAATGACCATTTATTGGGTAAGCCATAAAGGAGATTGAGAGGAGTGAGCCACAGGGTTTGATTTCCTGAGAGTGCATCTTCAAGCCCCTCGTAGCAGCCAGCTGCTAAGCCTCCTGCGTATTAGTCCTTCACACCGACACTCACTTCACTTGACAAATGCCCTTTAGTCTATCAGTCTCCCCCCTCCACTGTAACCGCCTTATTTCATCTTCTCCCTAGTCTTTCAGTGCATCCCTCACACTCACATGGGCGTGGTCCTTTGCTTTGGAGGATGGCGTGCTGCCCGAGGAAGCGACGGAGGCGGGGCTGTTGGGGGCAGCATCCTTCTTCAGGACTCGTGATTTATCCAGGCCGTTTTCTGGAGGAGAGTGAGCGGGGCTGACTCGTGGGGTGGCTGGATCCTACAGAGTTAAACGAGACAGACAGAGAGCGAGACTGAGCAAACAGACCGGAGGAAAGCCACTGGCATGTACATGTAGGTCAAACAAACTGGGGCCTCATGTGCAAACACAGATAAATATACTCGTGCGTGCTAGTTCCTCTCCCTCACACACATACACACACTTTTCATTCACCTGTAACTCCCTTTTCTCTTTGTATTCTTTGTATTACTTTCTGCATGAATGGCAAAAGAAATACAGCGAGTGAGCACACACTCATGGCACACACAACCAATATTATGACAGACTTTTTGGCAACGCTGTGAAAGGTGTTGAGGCTTCTACAGACGAATGACAAAAGAGTGCTGTGTTTAGTTTCTGTGCAGCGTTCACACTGAGGAATGTGGCGGAGCAGCTCGGTTTAAACGCACTCTTACCTCGTTGGAAACATCCACCACCAGGTCGTCACTTTTGTCTCCGTCACTGTCCTGAAACGAAGGAGTGACAGGCTTCACATTACTGGGAGACCACTGACAGGACAGTCAGCAAAAACCAGTGCAGGCCAGTTTGTTGAAAACTTAATTACCATGACAGACCAGATTTATGGACTCTGTAACCTGTTTTTAGCATTTGTTCTTTTGCTTATGATACAGTGTGAACATAAAATGAGACAGGGTGATGCTTCATTTATAAGGTCCATTATTTCCTAATAATTCTTTTCTTTTCAGTTTCCTGGAAAGATCCAGTTCAAGGGAAAATATAGACACAGTTCTGGGGCTGTGATTTTAGGCCCTGTCTACACACATACAGTTGTTTTTGAAAATGGATATTTTCCTCCACATTTTGGCCTCTCGTCCACACATGCTGGGTTTTAAGTCACTAAAATTGAGTGTTTTTTAATAGGCTAACCTTCTAAGATGCAGATTTATTCATGTGGACATGTAAAACAGAGCGTTTGGAAAACTATGACATCATCTCAACATCAGCACATGCTCATTATTTCTTTGTGTAATGACCATATGTTAGAAACAACAACAATGGCGGCGTCCTGGTTCGTTAACGCTCTGTTAGCACTGTTTGGTCTAATGACTACTTCAAACTTTAACTTTGGATTTCTGCACCACTTCATGGACAAACTGAGCCTTCTGCTGCACCCCAGCGTTCACGGTTTAAAGTCCGCCAGAAACAACAGTTTTGGATCAGAC